>JAMKYM010000020.1:0-279535 GCA_026541065.1 Canavalia ensiformis | reverse complement strand
AAAATTAAATGAAATTTAGAAAATTTTGAAAAATTGGAAAAATTAGGAAAATTGAAAAAATTAAATTTCGAAAAATTGAAAAATAATTCATGGAAAAAATTAAATAGAATTAAAAAAAATCAAAAAAACAAAAAATAAAATTCTGAAAAATTAGAGAATCCAAAAATTGAAAATTAAAAAACGAAGAAAATCAAAAACCGTAGAAAATTTGAAAATTAATTAGAAGTTAGGAAAAATTGGAAAATCTGAAAAATAAAAAGATTAAAATCGAAAAAGAATAATAAAAAAATCGTCAAAAAAGAAAGTCCGGAAAAATTATTACATTTGGAAAAGTTAAAAGAAATTCAGATAAAGATTATTAAATTCGAAAGTTAAAAATATATTATGGAAAAAGAAAACTAAGAAAACTAAATTTTGAAAATCAAAAGAAAATTACAATCTTGGGAAAATTAAATGAAATCGAAAAAATTAAAAAAGAAAAAATTTGAAAATTAAAATATGATAAAAGTTAAAATTCGAAAAAAATAAATAATGGAATAATAAAAGAAATCCCGGGAAAATTAAAGGAAAATTCTCGAAATCGAGAAAAACTAAAGAAATTAAAATTAAAATTCGAAAAATTGGCTATAAAAGAAGAAGAAGCTAAGATTTAGGGGGCTTTTTTAGTGGGTTTTTTTGGAAGAGACGGAGAAAAGCTTCTAAAGGTGCTTTCTGCTCATGCTCTTAGGGATTCCAGATAAGAATAGAGCGAGTTGAATAGCATAATCAGAGTTTTCAAGTAAAGCAAACCTAAATCGTGCCTGAACGCATAAAGAGTTAGCCATATCGTTTTCCTTATATGTACTTACGATCAAGGCCAATCACGTATCAGTGATAATCTTCTAGTTATACTCTACTAAAGCAATCGGAAATAAACTGAAATTAGCTGGAAATCTCGATTTGATTGAATTTGTGTAGGATCTGATGTTACCGGATATTGAATTTTGTTCATAGAGAAATTAGTGTCTAAAATTAGGATAGAATTAGAATTGCTCTCATCTTGTTTGATCAGCATAAGGTCGATTGACAAAAAAGAGGAAATCGAAGGTGATTCCACTGTGGACTCAGGGAACTCATCCAGTGTAGTGCAGACGTGAGATTTGAGCTGAAATCGACCGACAAAATCCCAGATCCGTCAGTGTAGGGGATTGATAAGTCGGCGCATGAAACGGATCCATCCATCGCCGAGATGCGTCACCGCCGGCTCGCTCGCATTTTGAAATATAACCTGGAACATCTCAACCGTGACATCCGGAAATGGTGCAGGAACGCTTGAGCGTGGTAGCAAAGCACAATGCGCACTGCCTGGCCGTTGCCCGGAGCTCCGTGCACGAGAGGCCAGACCTATGCAGCACCCGGGTGATAAACCTTGAACCGCTCTGAGAGAGGCGCAGATCACGTCGAGCTTCGTCGTAAGGATCGTCACGCGAGTCGAGGAGCACAAAGAAGGTGATCTACGCTCCTATGGAGCACTGACGATGCTCTACGAACGTCGGACAATGGACTGGCTCTGGTAGCATGAAGCGGGAGAAAGGGATCCCTGCAACAGTGCCCTACGCTTTGGGTAGGACGGACCTCTCTAACCCTATTAATTGCAGAAGAGGCTCCCCCATTTTCCATACAATTGCCAAACCATCCCGCTCGTGCACATTCGAAATGTCCTTGGATAATTCTAGAATTCGCTTGTCGTCCCTACATATGCAAAGACCATTTGGCCGCTTTCTACAATTCTAAGAATCCCATTTCATCCTCACTGTGCAGCAGTTACGTAAATGCCTCTTGGACAATTCTAGAAATTCCTGCTTTCATCCACTGTCTCAAATTACTAGAATGCCCTTGGACAATTCTAGAAATTGCCTTGCCCCTATATGTGCAAAGACCATTTTGCCCTTCTACGATTCGCCAGAAAATCCCTAACCGATTCTCGCCGATGTACTAAAAGACTAAATCGCCTCTTCCTCTTTTCATAAAACTCCTAAACTACCCTCTCTTTCTCAAAAACTTTTCAAAACTCCATAATTACCAATAACATTTCCAAAAATTTAAAATTTCTAAAAGTTAATAAAAAATTCAAAAAAATTCCAGAAAATTCATAAAAATTAATAAAAAATTCAAAACTTCATAAAATTAATAAAAATTCTAAAATTCGCAAAAACTTCATAAAAATCAATAAAAAACTCTAAAAATTTCAAACATCATAAAAAATTCAAAAATTTCAAAAAATTTACAAAATTAATAAAAATTCTAAAATTCATAAAAATTACTAAAAAATTCAAAAAATTCGAAATTCATAAAAATTAATAAAAAAATTCGCAAAATTAGAGTAAAATCCCAAAAATTCAAAAAACTAATAAGAAAATTCTAGAAATTCTAAAATTCATAAAATTAATAAAAATTTCCAGTAAAATTCATAAAATGAATATAAAATTCAAAATTTCCAAAAATTCATATAATTCATTAAAAATTAATAAAAATTTCAAAAATTTCTAGAAAGTTCATAAAATTTTCTGAAATTAATAAAAAATTCAAAATTCCCAAAAAGGTTCTATAATTCCTAATATAATCTCATAAAAAAATCCAAAATCCCTAAATAGTTTATGAAACATAACATCCCTAGTTGATAGAGTCCTCCAAAATTTAAAAATATTTACTTGTGACTTGTACTTTTATCAATTTTCAAAAAATAAAAATCTTGTTTTTGCAATTCTTAATCTCACGCTGACTTGAGCTCTAAGCGCTAACTGGTAGCTTTTTCTGTTGTTCGTTGTTTGAGATCTCGTATAGGTCCAAAGTGCGTGCCCATGGTCGTCCTTGGGCCTCAGGCATATGTGGATTAGCAGTTGTCTTCCTTTTCACAAAATAAAACCCTTGCTCATTTTATTCATCAGTTTTCAAAACATAAAAAATCTTGTTTTTGCAATTCTTAATCTCACGCGAGCGAGGTCTAAGCACGAACCGGTAGCTTTTTCTCAGTTGCTCGTTGTTTAGAACTACGTATAGGTCCAAGTGCAGCCGTAGTTGTCTCGTGGGCCTTATGCATACGTGGATTAGGGTTGCCTCTCCTTTCACCTCAAAACTTCGCCATGTTTACTCATCAATTTTCAAATAAAGATTTTGTTTCTGTGACTTAATCTGGCCACATGCGCTCTAAACACGAACTGGTAGCTTTTTCATCGCCGTCATATGCGTATGTCAGATGGTCCAAGTGCAACATCGTAGTTGTGCTTTCGGTCCTCGTGCATAGTGGATGGGAATCGCTTTTCTCTTCAAAATAATCAGCTGCGGATTTAGCTACTTTTCATGTAGCTCCAAGGTCAGAGTCCAAGCTTTCCAAACATTCCCTTTAAACACTTTTGAAGTCAAGCCTTCACCATCAGAACTGAACTACGAGCCTCGAGCTTCCCATTGCACCAGGGAATACGCAGGGAGCAGAGATCAAGTCCTGTCAGGCTAACTTCATCAAGTATTTATTTTCACTCTAATAAAAGGGATCAAACTATTTTCAAATAATCACACATTCAATTTAAAGATGCTTGTTCTTGAACAGTAGTGGGAGTGCTAACACCTTCCCGCTCATGTAGAGCTCGAACCTAAATCTCATCGAGGGTTTCAAGTCTTTTTCCCTTAAACAAAATTTGGTGGCGACTCAACATCATCAAAATCAACTCTTTAAAATTTTAGCGAGTTAGTCGTCTACAAATTGAAGATTCTGATTCGACTTTGAAAAATCTGAAAGTAAATTTGAATGGGGATCTTTAATTTCCTCATGCAATTAATGTTGGAAAAATATAGGTGATGCATCGTGGAAGAATCACTACCTTGAAAGAAAAATTCTAACAAACCTCTGGTGCAACTAGATTCCGATATTTCCCCTCCAGTGTAGCGGTGACCAATGAACCATGCACTAAGAAGTTACGCATGCTAGAGTCTCGCACAATATTGCCCAAACTTAGGAGGAAAATGGAAAGTGAACAGAAGATCTCAGAGATGTGTCTTGAATACTTAGAAGCTTGAATACTTAGAAGCACATCATATATATAACATAGATAAAAAAGATAAAATATAGGAAGCTTGGTAAAGATAGGAAGCTGCATCCGACCTAAATATTGCAGGGTTCAAATGTCATAACAACTTAGAAAGGTTAAAAGATAGGAAGTTTCATCCAACCAAAATATTGTGGCGTTCAAATGTCATAATTGCTTAAAAGATAAAGATCAATAATAAAAAATTATTATTGTAAATTATTGTCGCTTGCTCGTCATTTACCAACAATCCTCCACTAATGGTCTTGCAAGTGATAGAGGTAGGTTACTGTTATGCTTAGGTGTTAATATCTTAAAAATTGAATGAACATATAGTAGAATGAGATAACAACTTTGTCCAACAAGTGAGTTACTCTTGAACTTAGTTGAAGTAAATTGAAACCTCTGCTACACAACGTAACACTAAAGTAGAGTCTCCATGATAAAATTTTAAATTAAGGTCATTCTCAAATTACCTTGGGTTTCATGTGGATATTTTAGAAAGATTATCCAACCTTTCAATGAAGGTAACCTTTACCTTCTTACTCATTTATTTATTCATCATTTGTTTATTCATATGATTATGTGACAAGAATTTAGTGCATCTCAAAAGCACATTTTAGATTTGCGAATATACTTTATTATTTAAAAGTACATTAAGAGTGTCATAAAAGCACAAGGATACATCGAGTGCATCTAAAAAGCACTATATTGTAGATAGAACAAGTGCTTCTCAAAAGCCCCACCACTAAGGGCTATGTATCTCTTTCAAAGGTCTTGTAGATACATCAAGTGTGTCTCAAAAACACCACCACTAAGGGTTATGAATATTTTTCTTGTGGATACATCAAGTGCATCTCAAAAGCACCACCATCAAGGGCTATGTATCCATTTCAAAAAGTCTTGTAGATACATCAAGTACGTCTCAAAAGCACCACTACTATGGGTTATGTATCTCTTTCAAAGGTCTTGTGAATACATCAAGTGTCTCAAAAACACCACCATTGAGGGTTATGTATCTATTTCAAAAAATTACCTTATGCCATAGGGATACAATCACTAATCACGAGTAATCATATAGCGTGGTTTGACCAACATTGGGTGTGCATGTACTTTTCCTTTTCCTCATGTTCGGGGTTAAAAGGCCAGTCCCTCTTGATGAATCCATGGCATTTTCCCTATTTAATCCTTTATTAAGGATGAAGTGAGATTTCTTTTAGCACTTGCATATTAAGTACACCATTCTTAACCAATTTCTTAATAACATTATGTTTGACATGTAAGTGTCTTTTATTACCATTGTAAGCACTATTACTAGCTACTCTAATTGTTGCTTGTGAATAACAGTGAATGATAATGTTGGTGTTTTTTACCCATAAAGGTATTTCTGCTAGGACATTTCTTATCCATTCTACTTCTTGACCTACTAAATTAAGAGCAATAGAGATTAGATTCCATTATTGGATGCATCTTTATGTAAATTTGTTTTTTTTTGCAAATTTCTAAGAGATAACGCCTCACCTACCTCTGGTGAAACAGTCCATTAGTAGCGTTTACCTACGTCATTGCTAAATCCTAATTAGCATCACAAAATCCTTTTAACACTAAAGGAAATTTTAAAAAAATGCAACCTCAAATTTATAAAATCTTTCAAGTATTTTAGAAGACGATACAATGCAATCCAATGTTCATAATTGGGATTATGAGTGTCACGACTTAATCTGCTCACAACATATGCAATATCAAGTCTAATATAATTCATTAGAAACATAACACTATTAATAATTTTTGCATACCATTAAGATATTTATGCAACGGGATCACATGACGGAATGACGAACAAAAGCTTTTAATTAGAAAAACGAGAAAGAGTACATACAAATTTATTAAAAGAAAATTTTGGAAAAAACAAAAAATATGATCTTTGAAACAGTTTGGGTTTTGGGAGTTATTCTGTACGCATAGGAAGGTACTAGCACACCCCTATGGCGTCCATTAAAATGAGTTACCTCCTAATTGATTATGCACATATACCATTAACTCAAAAAATTTATTTCCTCAAATAAAAAAATTTTTTGTGATTTGTATTGTTAATAAACTCCCTCCATTTTCTTTGAATTTTTAAAGTAAATGCATACCTGCAAGAGGTTCAAGTATGCAAATGACTGCTCAATCCATTCTCAAGCGGTATCAAGGTGGATCAACCACTCCAATTAACACCGCTTGACCCTCCTTATAGAAAAAAAAAAAAGAGTAATCAATCGAGTTTACAAATTTAATTTAAAGCCGAGTTAGGATATTAGAGTTCCATGTCGGTTTGGAAATCAGGAACATATATCGTTATAGCAAACAAAAATGGACAACAAGGAAACATATGGCATAACAGGATAGATTCTATACATCAGGAATAAAAAGATAAACATGAGAGAAAACAAACAAAGAGACGAATAAACCTGAGTGCATGATAGGAGGAGTTAGGAATTGGAAATGCAAAAACAGAAAGGGATAAAGATGTTACCTAGTTGTATCCAGAAGCTTGGGTCGATTTGTCCTCCTTTGTTGCTCTCCTTGCTATGTATGGCGTCCTATGTCCAGTGCTCTTTCTCCGCGTCATCGTGGGTTATCTCTATGTATCTTGTCTATCATCGTAGGTAGATCCCTCATAAGCGTATATAACTGATGATAATATCTGTGTATAAGCGTCGGTGCCTTTTACGTCACGTTCCCACATATTTATATGCCTTGCTTGTTCTCACCAAAGTACTCTGCCACTACCCCACTAAACAATAATCACCCCCACTTCTCCCGTCTTGCTCTTCCACTACCCCACTTCTAGTTAAGCTTCTTCCAACTTTACACTTCTAGTTAAGCTTTGCTCTTTCACTACCCCACTTCACTGTTAACTACTCTTCCACTATCCCTACCTATTAGAAAATATAACTCCTTATCCCTATTATCTTATTAAATTTTATTAATCAATTTTTTTATCTTTTATTATTTTTTATTATTATTATTTTTTAATTTTATAAATACGGACAAAATTGTTATTCAGTTGCCTCTTTTACAAGTTTCTTATCAAATAATAAGAATAACAAAAGTTTTTTTCAAATTATTATTATAAGAAATTTGAAAAGAAGTGAATTAATTTTTGTCTATGGTAAAATAAATAATAATAAAAAGTAAAATAAAAATTCGAGTCCATTTTTGACAAAAATGTTTAATGCAACTATGAGCGTTGGAAATGGATATTTTGCACCATGAACACAAAATTTTGATGAACTTGGGGTCTAGAAGATATATGGATATTGATAATCCCAGGGAATGCAAGGACCCTTGGAAATGAGTGGATACGTAAACTCTCCGGAATGAAGTGGATACGTAGACTCGGAATGGAAGTGGAGTACGCGGACTCTCGAGAATGAAGTAGATCGTGGACCGCTTGGAATGTTGTGTGCGTGGACCTTTGGAATGAAGAGGTGGGTGCATGGACCCTGGAATGAAATGGGTCGTGGACCCTTAGAATGCGAAGTGCGTGGACCCTTGTGATGAGGTGGGTGCGTGGACCCTTGGAATCTTTGTGGGTGCGTGGACCCTTGGAATGAAGTGGGTGCATGGACCCTTGGAATGCAGAGGTGGGTGCGTGGACCCTTGGAATGAAATGGGTGCGTGGACCCTTGAAATGAAATAGAGTAAAGTGGACCCTTGGAATGAAAGTGGGTGCATGGACCCTGGAATGCGAGGTGGGCGTGTGGACCATGGAATGAAGTGGGTGCGTGGACCACTTAGAATGTAGAGGTGGGTGTATGGACCCATGGAATGAAATGGGTGCGTGGACCCTTAGAATGAAATGGGTGCGTGGACCCTTGAGATGAAATGGGTACGTGAACCCTTGGAATGCCGAGGTGGGTGCATGGACCCTTGGAATCAAATGGGTGCGTGGACCCTTAGAATGAAATGGGTGCGTGGACCCTTGAGATTAAATTGGTACGTGAACCCTTGGAATGCAGAGGGTGCGTGGACCCTTAGAATGCAGAGGGTGCGTGGACCCTTAGAATGAAATGGGTGCGTGGACCCTTGAAGGATGCAGAGGTGCGTGGACCCTTGGAATCTGAAGGTGGGTGCGTGGACCCTTGGAATGAAATGGGTGCGTAGACCTTAGAATGCGAGAGGGTGCGTGGACCACTTGTGATGGGTGGGTGCGTGGACCTTGAAATGAAATGGGTGCGTGGACCCTTTGGAATGCGGAAGGTGTGGGGCGAGCAAAATGCAGGGTGTGTGGACCCTTAGAATGAAATGGGTGCGTGGACCCTTAGAATGAAATGGGTGCGTGGACCCTTGAGATGAAATGGGTACGTGGACCCTTGGAATGCGATGCGTGGATCCTTAGAATGCGAGAGGGTGCGTGGACCCTTAGGATGATGGGTGCGTGGACCCTTGGAATGAAATGGGTGCGTGGACCCTTAGAATGCGAAGGGTGCGTGAACCTGTGATGAATGGGTGCGTGAACCATTGAAATGGGAAATGGAGTGCAAGTGGACCGCTTGGAATGAAGTGGGTCATGGACCATGGAATGCGAAGGTGGGTGTGGCCTTGGGAATAAGAGGGGTGCATGGGACCCTTGGAATCTCGACGAGTGGTAGTGCGTGGACCCTTGGAATGAAAATGGTGCGTGGACCCATGCAGATGAAAATGGGTGCGTGGACCATGAAAATGAAAATATGCGTGGACCACTTAGGAGAATGCGGAGAAGTGCGTGGACCATTGTGATGAAGGTGGGTGGACCCATGAAATGAAATAGATGCGTGGACCCTTGGAATCTGGTGCGTGAGCCCTTCCTGATGGAATGGAGTGCGTGGACCCTTGAGATGTAGAGGTGCGTGGACCCTTGGAATCTGAAGCCGGTGCGTGGACCCACACGATAACGTGGGTGCGTGGACCCTTGAAATGAAATGGGTGCGTGGACCCTTAGAATGAAATGGGTGCGTGGACCCTTGAGATGAAATGTGTATGTGGACCCTTGGAATGCAGAGGGTGCGTGGACCCTTAGAATGCAGAGGGTTTGTGGACCCTTAGAATGAAATGGGTGCGTGGACCCTTGAGATGTAGAGGGTGCGTGGACCCGTGGAATGCAGAGGTCGGTGCGTGGACCCTTGGAATGAAATGGGTGCGTGGACCCTTGGAATGCAGAGATGGGTGCGTGGACCCTTGGGATGCAGAGATAGGTGCGTGGACCTTTGGCATGAGGTGGGTGCGTGGACCCTTGGAATGAACTGGGTGTGTGGACCCCTGTGATAAGGTGGGTGCGTGGACCCTTGGACTGCAGAGGGTGCGTGGACCTTTAGAATGCAGAGGGTGCGTGGACCCTTGTAATGAGGTGGGTGCGTGGACCCTGGAAATGAAGTGGTGCGTGGACCCTTGAGATTAAATGGGTATGTGAACCCTTAGAATGCAGAGGGTGCGTGGACCCTTAGAATGCAGAGGGTGCGTGGACCCTTAGAATGAAATGGGTGCGTGGACCCTTGAGATGCAAAAGGTGCGTGGACCCTTGGAATGCAGAGGTGGGTGTGTGGACCCTTGGAATGAAATGGGTGCGTAGACCACAGAATCACGAGTGCGTGGATCCTTGAAATGAAATGGATGCGTGGGACCACTTGGAATCTCGAAGTGCGTGGACGCTTAGAAATGCGAAGTCGTGGACCCTTAGAATGAAATGGGACCCTTGGAATGCAGAGGGTGCGTGGACCCTTATGATGATGTGGGTACGTGGACCCTTGAACATAAGCTTGAGATAGTTTATTAATGGTGATGATGCAAGAGTGCATGATATTAAATGCTTTAATGATACAATTCAATGATGATGCATGATGGTCGAAACTATTGTGATTTTATTAAATGACTTTTGTTACATTACTGTTCCTCCCAAGCTCGCTTGTCCAAGATCAAAGGATGAGTGAGATTTCTTGATTTAATTCAAGTGTCTCCTTGTTTGGTCTGTGTTTGAGTTACTTTTAGTCTGCCATGAAGATTGAACGAGTTAGAGCAATATTCTCAAATCCTACACCTGACTTTTATTGGGTCCTCGTTAAGAAACGCAATATTTAACACACAAATAATTGTAATGCTATTATTTTAATATCAACACATATTTCCTTTGGTATATCACTACTAAATGTTGTGAGTTAGGCGGTGAGAGAAAAGTCATGGTCTTTTATTGAACAAAGTGATTATCGAAAAGACAATAATATTTAACAAGGAAGGAATGGTATATACATTGGTGAAGTTTAGAAAATGAAGAATATTTACAAAAGGATGCTATGAGTAGCGAGAACTTTATTAGGACGTTTTTCCAATGAGTAATGCGTATCCCACTTGATGCCTCGGTAACCCACTAATAAGCTTTAGAGAAAAGATGAAATTACTTTGATTATTAAGTTCGTCACAATGTTTCCCTCAGTTATGTATCGATCCATAACTTCTGATTTTCACATTCAACTTCGTTGCCCAGTCTATCATTCAACTAATAAAACGGAGAAAAATGAAATTGCCCCAGTTATTCGTTTGTCACAATGTTTCCCTCAGATTGTAACTATCAATCCATAACTTGTCCTGATTTTCACATTCAACTCTTCAATTGCCCCAGTCTATCATTCAATGCAACTCTTGCCCCAGTTTATAACTGTCCAATTGTCCCAGTTTGTAAAGTCTTACGCATTCTTTGTGCTCGTTCATCTTCTAGACCCGCCTATCCGGGTTTCGATCTAGTGATCATTTTATTTGACCCTAATTTTTGCCTAGATCGCTCTTTTCGAGTTTTCAATCTAGCGGGTCGCTCTAACTTTTGCCTAGATTGCCTTACAGGTTTTCAATCTAGCGAGCCTTTTGTTATTGCTCTAACTTTTGCCTAGATCGTTTTTTGAGATTTTCGATCTAGCGAGCCCCCCCTTTTTTTTAATTGCTCTAACTTTTGCCTAGATCATTTTTTGAGGTTTTCGATCTAGCGAGCTCTTTTTTTTATGCATAGTATTTTTTTACCGCATCTGAGTTCACAGGGTGTAAGAGATCTTTGCCATCCATTTTTGTAAGGATCAAGGCTCCTCCTGAGAAAGATTTCATGACTACATATGGCCCTTCGTAATTTGGAGCCCATTTCCCATATGATCTTTATGAATCGGCAAAATTCTCTTGTGTACTAAATCTCCTTCTTGAAACTCTCGATGATGCACTTTCTTTTCAAATGATTTCTTTAGTCTCCTCTGATATAACTGGCCATGACAAATTGCATTCAATCTTTTTGTTCAATGAGGTTTAATTGGTCAAAAGGGTTTGGACCCATTAAGCTTCCATTTAACCGTTTCCATTAATACCCTCAAAGGAAGGTATTTAAGACCTCAATAGGTAAGACGGCTTCCATCCCATATACTAAGGAAAATGGTGTTGCCCATTAATTTCTGAACAGAAATACGATATCCATGCAAAACAAGCGAACATTTCATGCCAGTCTTTGTAAGTCACCACCATCTTTTGAATGATTTTCTTAATGTTCTTATTGGCTGCTTCAACTGTCCCATTCATCTTTGGCCGATATGGGAAAGAATTATGATGTTTAATCTTGAATTCTTCACATAACTCAGTCATCCTCTTGCTTAAATTGGTTGCATTGTCTGTGATGAGTTGATTTGGTAGACCATAACGGCAGATTAACTCCTTTTTTATGAACCTTACTACCACATTTCGGGTTACATGCGCGTAGGAAAGCTGTCAACGTTTAGTGAAGTAATCAATTGCAACCAAAATAAAACGGTGTCCATTTGATGCCTTAGGTTCAATGGGACCTATGACGTCTATTCCCTACATCGAAAATGGCCAAGGTGATGATAGAACATTTAATGACGTTGGTGAAGCATTAATATTATCAGCATATGTCTGGCATTTATGACATTTCTTCACATGGTTAAAGCAGTCAGACTCAATGGTCAACCAGTAGTAACCGGCCCTCAAGATCTTTCTTGCCATTGCATGTCCATTCGCATGAGTTCCAAAAGATCCTTCATGTACTTCCTTGATGATTTTTATGGCTTGAGTAGCATCAACGCATCTAAGGAGCACCATATCATGGTTTCTTTTATACAATACTTCTCCATTCAGAAAGAAGCTCATTGCCAATCTTCTCAAAGTTCTTTTTTCGTTCTCTGAAGCACCCAACGGATACTCTCTTCTCTTGATAAAATTCTTGATATCATGGTACCAAGGTTTTCCATCTGGTTCTGCTTCGATGGAATGACAGTGCGTCGGATGATCACGACGCTGGATCTTTATAAGTGGCTTGTCTTCTTCCTGAGTCAGTGTGAACATGGATGACAAAGTGGCTAGTGCATCTGCCAACGAATTTTCCTCTCGGGGGATATGATCAAAGGTTACTTCTTCTAACTGTTTTATTAATTCCTTAATATAGGATTGGTAAGGAATTAATTTTGAATCTCGAGTCTCCCATTCTCCTCTTAGTTGATGAATGACCAAAGCCGAATCACCATATATGTCGAGGATTTTCACCTTTGATTATATGTCGCTTCGATTCCTAGTACACACGCTTCATATTCTCGCACATTGTTTGTGCAATCAAAACATAGTCGAGTCAGACCGGACGTAGCGTCACTCGGGGAAATTAGTATAGCTCCAATCCCATGCCCCAATACGTTGGAAGCACCATCAAAAAACATCATCCATCTTTCTTTCATTGACGGTTTTTTCTCTCCAAATGATGTCATTATGTCTTCGTCAGGGAACCTGCATTGCATTGACTCATAATCTTCCATAGGTTGATGTGCCAAGTAATCCGCCAGAACACTTCCTTTGATTGCCTTTTGGGTAACATATACAATATCATACTATGATAAGAGGACTTGCCAACGGGAAATCCTTCCTGTTAGAGCGGGTTTTTCAAAAATGTACTTGATTGGATCCATTTTAGACACTAACCAAGTTGTGTGACTCGGATATATTGTCTTAGCGGACAAAGGCTCAGGAGAAACTTAACAAGTTCGTTCCAACAATGAGTAATCGACCTCATAATTGGTGAACTTCTTGCTTAAGTAGTAAATGGTCATTTCCTTTCTTCCCGGACTCGTCCACGTTGGCCCAGCATGCACCCCACAGACTCATCAAGCATGTCAAGTACATAATGAGAGGCTTTCTAGGGATTGGTGGTACCAAGACCGGGGACTTTGCAAAATCTTGCTTGATCTTCTCAAAGGCTTCCTGGCAATCATCATTCCATTCCATTGGTTGATTCTTACAACAACTTGAAGATTGGCTCACATGTAGGCGTCAATTGGGATATAAATCGAGCAATATAATTTAGCCTTCAAGAAATCCTCGGACTTCCTTTTAAATGTGGCCGGGAGAAGGCATTTCAAGAATAGCTCGAACTTTTCAGATCACTTCAATCCCCTTTTGGCTAATTATAAATCCCAATAACTTGCTAGACTTTACTCCAAACGTACATTTAGGCCGGTTCAAATTTCTCAACTTGAACTTTCTTAATCACTCAAACAAATTCGTAAATGAACAATATGATCTTCCTCGTTTTTTGACTTGGCAATCATGTCATCTACATGACTTTAATCTCCTTATGCCATCATGTCATGGAATAAGGTCACCATTGCCCTTTGATAAGTAGCCTGACATTCTTCAATCCAAATGGCATAACCTTTGTAACAAAATGTACCCCAAGGTGTGATAAATGTGGTCTTTTCCATGTCTTCTTCACCATCTTGATCTGATTGTAACACGAGAAATCGTCCATAAAAGAGAAGAAGGAATGTTGAGTTGTATTGTCTACGATGCGTCGATGTGAGGTAAAGGGAAAATCATCCTTAGGGCTAGCCCTATTTAGGTCAGGTAGTCAACAACATTCGGACCTTCCCGTCTTTCTTAGGGATTGGAACTACATTGGCAATCCATTGGGGGTATTTTGAAGCGGACAAGAAAAACCAGTCGAGTTGCTTTCTAACCTCCTTTTACGATATTTAAGGACATCTCGACTTCATTCTCCTTAACTTCTGCTTAATCGGCGGGATATTACTGCCTTTAACGGTAGTTTATGCTCTACTATGCTAGTGTCGAGGCCTGGCATATCCCGATATGACCATGCAAAGACATCTTTAAAATCGTGTAAGAGTTTTATCAACTCCGTAACGCCCTCCTCTTTCATGAGTGTGCCAATTTTGACTTCTTTTTCGCCTCATTGGTCCCCAAATTAATCATCTCAATCGGTTCCGAGGTTGTATTTCTCACGCCCTCTTCCTCCATCAATCGCATTCGGTGGATGGTTGAATCATTATCATCCTCCTAAATTGCTTTGATTAATGGGTAGATCAAAACTACTTGATGTGATACTAGCATTATTTTCATCTTCAAACGTGCTATTTTTAGATCTCGCATCATTTAGGAATGGAAAGAGGGGAAATGAACAAAATTCTAACGAGGTAAAGAATACAAGTAGGAGAGGAGACCGATATTAGGAAATTCAAAATGCATTTTATTAATGATATGCGAAAGGAAACATGTACGTCCATAACAAAGAGAATCTTAAAGCCTTGGGTAGAGCAATAAGATTAGCTCAACGATTTTCCAATTGACAAGTCTTGTGTTTGGTGGACAAGCGTGAACCAAATTGACATGCTCATCCTTCAAAGCTCTTCCACGGCATGCTATTGGGCTTGAAAACCCAAATCCGACTCAAAAAAGTATTCCTCGTATCATATGGAGACCCCCTCGGTCTCGGGCTCTCGCTCATCCAACTCCGGCGATCTTTTTCTCTCTTTTCTCCTCGCAATCCTTTTCTTATCTCGCTCTTGAAAGGTTTTACCCTAACCCAAAGCCAGTCTTTATTTTCTATCGGACTTGGTAGCTTGCTCAAACCTTGCTCGTATTTTCCCAAGCCATGTCCATATTGATACCCGTTCTCAAGCATGACTCTTGCTACCATTGTAGAAGCACTAGATGGTTGGATCTTTGTAATGGGCATTCCTCCTTGACATAACTAGCATTCGCAATCTCAAAGGCTTGAAATGAGGTCTCAAGAGACTCTTGACTGCTTTGATATAAGGGTAGAAGAAGGTTTACTCACTAGTAAATCCTCCTCGTGAGACAATGATCGTATTGTCATTGATAATGAACTTGAAACGGTGGAGTGTGGATGGTACGGCTGGGTACACACGAATCCATGGTCTTCCTAGAAGGGAAGCTGTAAACGGGAGTAATATCCATTACTTGGAATGTCACTTCAAAAGTAATTGGACCAATCGAACGGAGGTAGACTTATCTCTCATATCCAACTTCTCTCTTGAGATCCATCAAATGCCCTGGACTACCATGGTACTCGGTTTCATATGCGACATGTCAAATGGTAGTTTTCATGAGTGTTGCTCTTGGCATTACATTCAATGAGGAACCGTTATCGATTAAAAATCTGGCCATAATATGGTCCATGCACTTCAACTGATATGTGTAAAGCCTTATTGTGTCCCGCTCCTTCCACCGGTATCTCATCATCGGTAAAAGTAAGGTAATTATTGGCGGTGATATTACCGACAATACCTTGAATTTTTCCACTGATATATTATGGACGACATGAGCCTCATTCAATATTTTTAACAATGCTTTCTGTGAGGCCGAGTTCATCATCAAGGATAAAGTGATATTTTGTGAACTCCTGTTCAGTTGATCAATCACCGTGTACTCACTTTGTTTCACGAGCTTTAAAAACTCATACACTTCTTCATCCGATAGTTCTCCTTTTTGTTCTTTCCTCTACTCGCAGCTTCCTGGTCGACCATATGCCTTCCTTTTCCTTTTTCTTTCTCGGTCTCATTCATCGGTTTGACTACAAGCTCTTCCGGGAGTGTAAATCGACCGATTCGAGTCATACCGCGACCCCCATGAATATTGGTAATCTCGGAATCCCCTAAATCAATATCCTTTGTAAGTCATCTTTGGTATCATCGGTCTTCACCTCGAACCCATATCTCCAAGGTCTTGCTTTGTTGCTTTTATAAGGAAAAAGTTGTTGGAATTTGAATTATGATAGGTTTTGGCTTACTCGAGGTTGGAATGGTAGAGATGCTGGTGTAATAGATAGTCAAGGGTCTTGGTAAGCTTGGAAGTGAATCGTCAACTAATGACACCGTGTTGTCCCCTCCGAGATGACCCACTTGTACCAATTGTTTGTCCATTAGGTCTTGCGGAATCAACTTGAAGACATCACACTCTTGTATTGAGTGATTTGCACCCGGGTGTAATCCACAACTATCATTCTCTTGAATTTCCCTGATCATACGAACTTGTGCATATCAAAAGATGAACTTCAATGGGGTTTTGACATCTTCTACCTTAGTTCTCATGGGTGGTCTTTCACCTTCAATAAAGTTAATCGATGGCCCTCCATGCCCTGTGTAGAGATTGCTTCCAACATTGGGAGTGTCCGCTTGAAGTTCAACCACTTTGCATTAATCAGTTCTTGCACCTTGAATTTTAATGCTCGACAATTTTCAGTTGAATGACCGAGATACTTTTGCATGGTAATCACATTTTGCATTTGGATCATACCCCCTGGATAAGGTGGTTCTATTGGTCTCATTGGGTGAGGTACTACTAGGCAATTTTGGATCGAGTGAGGTAGTAGTTAGTGTGTAAGACATGGGGATTGGGTCGGGTGATTGGACTGGACTCCTACCTTGGTTGCTAGGGCTACTTTGGTGGTTTGGATTTTTGTTCCATGGTTGATTGAATTGGGGTGGCCTTATAGAGGTGAGTTAGATGGAATGGGTGGGATTGAAAGGTGAGATTGAGGGTATGGATTTTGTGAGATGGTGGTGATATGTGGGTAAGGCATATGAGGGGTTGTAGGTTGGTTGGAGATGAGGAGGTTGAAAGATGGGGCCCTAGGAGGTTGAAATGTTCTTGCATTGGCTTCTCCTTCCTTCTTCTTCACCGATCCGTTGAGAGTTTTTTTGCGGTGTTCGTTCTGAAGGAATATGAGCAATCTTTCCACTCTTCGGACCATTCTCGACTCTTTCTCAGATGATGACTACGTCGAGAAATTTGAGAGATGCTTCCAATCATCCTATCATAGAAAGGTGCCCAGTAGTGTATCAATAAAATAATGCTACCATTTCTTTATCGGACAATGGGGGTTCCACTTGAGTCAATTTAATTCTCTCCATCTTTGAGCATACTTCTTGAACGACTCTTGATCCTTTTTTGACATGCTTTGCAATTCCCATCGATCAGTGCCATGTCGATATTGTATTTATCTTGTTTGAGGAAAGCATCAGCGAATCCTTCCGAGCGAATAATAGGAGAAGCTCAAGGTGCATGTACCAACTTGAAGCTGCTTTGATTAAGCGTCTTGGAAGAAATGAATCGGCAACTTGTCATCATGAGCATGGGATGCCATCTTCCTACAATACATGGTCGAGATGACTTTTTGGACAAATGGTTTCCTTTTGTATCTATCAAACTCGGCACTTTAAACTTTGGAGGTATAACTACATCGGGAACAAGGCAAAGATCTGCAGGTGCTCCGGAAGTGTTGTAGCTACTACCTTTCACCTAGTCTCGCCTCTAACATCTCAGAATTTTCCTTGCTCACAGGGTTAAGTTGATTAAACCGCCGTGCCTTGGTGGAGATTAGGTGATGCGAGTGGCTTGTGCGTTAAACTTGGAAGGTGCTTCGAGGAGTTCTTGTGGCCGATCTTGGATTAAGCTGGATGGGCTTGAGTGGCCCGCGGGTCAGCCTCGGCTTCGGAGCTACATAACCGGGGAAGGCCATATTCTCGCCATTGGTCCTGCTTGAGAATCGACATGTTCTTGCACGGGTTTGTTGTAATGCAGTGAGTGGTGTCTTTGGTGAGCACAGGGAGTGCAATTTCGAGTCTTTCTTTTCCAAGCTCGCAAAGCTCCTAGGACCAGTGCCATCTGCTCCTTTAGTTGGTTGAGCTCACTCCTCAATTCTTCATTCTGTTGTTTTAACTCATCCATGATCTTGGATTGCGAGCGAGTTCTGTAGGGATGTCGGAGGAACAACTTGCCTGCTTTGTTATTTTTCTTTTATCTAGTGGAAACATGATGTTAGTATGTAAAGAACAAATAAAGGTTAATGAGGGAATAATTTCATTTGAGCATTCAAAATTAGGAAAGTTCCCCACACTTCTATTCAAGGACCACTCGTCTCAAGATGGAAGTGTGGTTGACACTCAACCTAAGGGAGTATTCGCTCCTCAATAAGTGAGGTCTTTGTCAACTAGCAATGAGTTCGTGACCCATGTCTTCAATCAGGGACCACTCATCTCAAGATGAAAACATGGTTGACGCCTAATCCAAGGGAGTATTCACTCCTCAATGGATAGGGTCTTGACCAAAGCAACCAACAAGCGAAGTGACCCATATCTTCGATCAAGGACCACTCGTCTCAAGATGAAGACATGGTTGACACCTAATCCAAGGGAGTATTCCCTCCTCAATGGATAGGGTCTTAACCAAAGGAACCAAGTGAAGTAACTCATATCTTCTTAAAGTTTACACAAGCTTTTTTGGTTATTTTCTTGCACACTGCATTCACTTTTTGAAGATCATTGATTTGTGCAGTGATTCTAATGCTTCTCATTTGGTCATATACATTGCTAGTACAACCTTGAACTTCCTTCATTTGAATGCTATTAAATCTTTTCCAAAAAAAAACAAGAAATAGATAAATGATGCAATGCCCTGTGTAAAATATGCATGAACCTATATGCCTAAGATATTATGCGTGAGCTTATATGAACATGTTAAAAATGCATGGACCTATATCAAAGTTTTTTTATTATTATTATTATTATTAAATTTTTTTAATTAAATTTTTTTAATTAAAACCCAACTGAAACATGATAAATGTATGATTTTTTTTTTATTTTTTTGTAGAAATGTGATAAAAAAAATTAATTCTAAAAAGGAGGATGAACATGTTATTTTTATGTTTTTTTTAAATATCCAAAAAGAAAACAATGCATGAGCCTATATGAAGTTTTTTTCTAAAATGCTAACAAAAAAAATAAAAAATAAAAATAAAAATGAATGTTCCTAACATGTTATGTATTTTTTGTGTAAAATAAATAAAAATAAAAATAAAAAAATTCATGAATATGTTCTTTTTTTTTAAAATGTACAAAAAAAATGGATGAACCTATATGATTATTATTTTTTTTAAAAGTCCAAAAAAATGAACGCACCTAATATATAATTTTTTGTATGAATGTGTTATTTTTATTTTTTTTGTTTATCTAAAAAATAAAAAACGTATAAAATTTTTCTAAAAGCCCAAATAAACACAAAAAATGTATCTAAATATGTGATTTATAAATGTGAAAGAAAGAAAAAAAAATGTATGAACATGTTATTTTTGTTTTTTGTTTATCTAAGTATTCAAAAAGAAAAAAAAATGTATAACATTTTTTATTTTCTAAAAGTCAAGCTAAAACACAAAAGAAGAAAAACAAAAATATATCCAAACATGTGATTTTTTATTTATAAATGTGAGAAAAAAAATGCATAACATGTTATTTTTGTTTTTTTGTTTATCTAAATACAAAAACAATGCATCATTTTTTTTATTTTCTAAAAGCCCATCTGAAATAAAAAATGAATACACCTAGGATGTGATTTTTTTTAAAGAAAATGTATGAACGTGTTATTTGTTTTTTCCTAAATGTTTAGAATTTTTTTTTTTTTTCGAAAGGCCCAACTCAAATAAAAACTGAATATACCTATAATGTGATTTTTTTTTAAGAAAATGCATGAACGTGTTCAGAAAAGTTTTTTTTTTCGAATAGCCCAACTGAAACAAAAACTGGATATACCTAGGATGTGATTTTTTTTTTAGAAAATGCATGAACGTGTTATTTTTTTTTCTAAATGTTCAAAAAAGTTTTTTTTTCCGAAAAGCCCAACTCAAATAAAAACTGAATATACCTATAATGTGATTATTTTTTTGTAATGCATGAACATGCTATTTTTGTTTTTTTTCTAAATTTTCAGAATTTTTTTTTATTTTTCGAAAAGTCCAACTAAATGTACCTAACATGCGATTTTTTATGTATACATGTGATAACATATTTATAAAAAGAAATTAACGAACATGTTATTTTTATTTCCTTTTTTCTAAATGTCCAAAAAAATGCATGAATTTTTTTATTTTTTCTTAAAGCCCAAAAAAAACTGAATATATTTACAATTTAAAAAAATAAAAAAATAAATTTATGATTGAGATTCATGTCCAAATTTAAAAATTTAGTATTATTTTCGATGAAAAAATGATGATAATGATGTGATTGATTGGCTATGCTCATGTGTTATAATATGATGAGACGTGAATATACATGTGCAAGATAAAGAGAAAGAAACATGCTCCCCATGTGTCCTGTTTTAGGTGAAAAACTAAGGAAGGATATTACTAATGTTCATGTCCTAACTTTGGAAGGTTTCTTATTTCTTTATATGTGCATGGTTTCATGGGTAGATCTAGACACCTCACAGGTTATCATGGCCCTCAGATTGCCCTTATCATATAGACAAGGACCAGTTCTTGAACCGATCATAAAGGGGAAATGCCCTCTCAATATGACTAACTCATGATACCAGTAACACTCTGAGTGGTGACTTAACAATTACCAAGTGGGCATGAAGCCCCTCAATAGCAACCATCAAGACACCCGCTAATCCTAGGCTTGCACAAGCTCGGGTATAAAGCCCAAAAAGTGTGTGAGGTAAGTGAGAGTGAATTGTGTGAAGGGGGCATACAAACTTTTAAATCTAAAACTACCCAACCCCACCTGCAACACAAACAAGCAACCAAGAATATACAGCAGAAAGTCTTCTACACTATGGTTCACAGCATTGAGTATATACAAACACCCTATGATTCACAATAGTGAATATATACAAACACAACGAGCACGAGAGGAAAAATCACATTGAATATATACAAAAACAACGAATACAAACAAAAAAATAAATAAATAAATAAAAATCACAACATTGAATATATACAAGCACAATGATCACGAACAAGATAGAAAAAGAATAAACAATATTTACATAAAAATGAAAAAGAGTGAAATAAATAAAAATAAAGTTAGAGGGAACATGCACAATTAATCGATTAGGCTTAACTCTCGCAAATGTCCCTGAGTCGCCATATCAGCACGTAGCCGGGATCACGACGGGACGACGAACAAAAGCTTTTAATTAGAAAAACAGAAGAGTCACCACCAAAATTTATTAAAGAAAATTTTGGAAAAACTTAAAAAATATGATCTTTGAAACCAGTTTGGGTTTGGGAGTTATTTACACATAGGGAAGGTACTAGCACCCTATGACGTCCATTAAAATGGTTACCTCCTAATTGATTATGCACATATACCATTAACTTTCAAAAAATTTATTTCACTCAAATAAAAAATATTTTTATTGATTTGTATAGTTAATAAACTCCTCCCTTTCTTTCTGAATTTTTTAAAGTAAATGCATAGGGTTCAAGGTAGCAAATGGCTACTCAATAAACCTTTACAAATCAAACGGTATCAAAGGTGGATCAACCACTCAATTAACACCGCTTGACCCTCATATGAAAAAAAAGAGTAATCAATCGGGATTCACAAATTTAATTTTAAACTGATTAGGATATTAGGGATTTCACATATTCGATTTGGAAATCGGGAACATATATCGTTATAGCAAACATCAGACAACAAGGAAACATATGGCATATCAGGGATAGATTCTATACATCAGGAATAAAAGATAGAAACATGAGAGAAAACAAACAAGGGACAACGAATAAACATTAGGGGCATATTCTACGTGTCAGAGTTAGGAATTGGGGAAACAAGCACAAAACAAAACAGGATAAAGATGTTACCTAGTTGTCGAAGCTTGATCTACGATTTGTCCTCCTTTGTTGCTCTCCTTGCTATGTATGACGTCCTATGTCCGTGCTCTTTCTCACGTACGTACGTGCGCGTATCTGCAGTAATATACTTGTCCTATCGTAGGTAGGGTCTGTCTATAAGTATATAACCCGGTAGGTGCAACTATGTATCGTGTATAGCGTCCGTGCCTTTTTCTGATATGTTCCCCTTATTTATATGCCTTGCTTGTTCTCCGAAAATACTCTCATCCCATCCTAAACAATAATCACCCCCACTTCTCCCAATTAAGCTCTTCCACTGCCCCACTTCCCGTTAATTGCTCTTCCACTACCCACTTCAGTTAAGCGCTCTTTCACTACCCCTGGTTAACTACTCTTCCACTATCCCCTACCTATTAGAAAATATAACTCCCTTATCCCTATTATCTTATTAAATTTTATTAATCAATTTTTTATCTTTTATTATTTTTTATTATTATTATTTTTTTAATTTTATAAATACGGACAAAATTAGTTATTCACAACCCTCGTTAGTAATATTCTTTTTTTAAGAATATACTTGCGTTATAAGAAGTTTTCGCAAGCATTTCATCAAAATTGTTGAATTTCTTTAACAACTTCTCAATATAATGTGATTAATTTAGGGAAAAACAATATTTTGTCTTTTTTATCTTAATTCCTAGAATCACATTAGTTTTACCTAGATCTTTCATTTCAAATTTAGAACTTAAAATAGACTTTACTTTATTTATCACATTTAAACTAGTTCCAAATATCAACATATCATCTACGTATAAACATATTATAACGTAATTATTTTCAAATAGTTTTGAGTATACACATGTATTTGAGGTGTTCACAACAAACTCATGCTTAGTTAAAACACTGTTAAATTTTTCATACCATTGTTTTGGTGCCTATTTTAATCTATACAAAGTTTTCTTTTTTAAATTTGAAAACTTTATGTTCCTAACCAGAAATAACATAACCTTCTTGTGGCTTCATATAAATTTCTTCATTTAAATCTACATTTAAAAATGAAGTTTTTAAATATATTTGATGTATTAAGAGATTATTTATAATAGAAGAGCAATCAACGCTCTAATAGTGGATATTTTAGTAACTAGTGAATAGGTATAAAAAAAAAGTCTATACCATATTTTTGATTAAAACCTTTTAATTATGAGTGTCGCTTTAAATTTCAATAGAACCATCAAGTCTCATATTCTTTTTAAAAATCTACTTACTTCCTATTGGTTTGCTACCTTTGGGCAAGTCTACTAGTTCCCAAGTGTGGTTAATCATGCTGGAATCTAATTCATATTTAATAGCTTATTTCCAAAAGGTAGAATCTATGAATTTTATTGCCTCTTCATAAGTTTTAGGATCTTCTTTTAGAATAAAAAAGAAAACTAATTCTTCAGACATGTCAATTTTAGTTAAAAACGTAGTTATAAAGTCTAGTCCAAAAATTAGTTTCAATTTGTTGCCTTTTACTTCTCTTAAGTTCAGTTATTTTGGAGTCAGAAGTATTTTTTAATATAAGCACACAAATAACAAATTATCTACAGATATAGGTGAAAAAATGTCCATATATGCAACATTATTTTTCTTATAAAGAAATGTAATTTCAAAAAATTTAACATCTCTATATTCAATAATAGTATTATTATTCAAACACATAAATCTATATATAGCACTATTATGAGCATAACTAATGAAAACAGTATCAATAATTTTAACACCAATGTTTGTTCTTTTAGAATCTAGTATTCCAACTTTAGCCAAGCACCTCCATATTTTTTAAAGTAAGTTTGGCGAATAACCCTTCCATAATTCATAAGATGTTTTGTCTACATGCTTATGAGGTACTTTGTTTAAAATATAACACGAATTCAAGATAGCTTCCCCCCATATGTAATTTGGCATACCAGAACTAAGCAACATGGCATTTATCGTATCTTTTAATATTCTATTTTTCTTTCAGCTATACCATTTTGTTGAGGTGAATAAGGTGCAATGAACTCATGTATAATTCTATTTTTCTCACAAAATTCCTTAAGGCTTGTTGAATTGTACTCATCACCTCTATCTAATCTAAATCTTTTTATTTTACAATATAAGGTTTTCTATTGCAACCTTATATTCTAAAAAGGTTATTTCAGTTTCATCTTTCTATCTTAGGAGATAAATCTTAGTGTACCTGGAATAATCATATACAAAATTGCTTTAATACGTTTTTCCTCCTCTACTGACTGTACTTTTAAATTCTGAAGTCTGAATACACTAATTCTAAAAATTCAGTTTGTCTATTATTCTCTAATTTAAAAGGTTATTTAGCATGCTTAGCTTCCACACATATAAGACATTTTGAGATGTTCTTTTCCTCTATTAGTAGTAACAAGTTCATGTGTTTAAGTATTTTCATAGAAGATAAATTAAGATGTCCTAGTTTTCTATGTCATAGTATTTGAAAATTTTGAGAATCATCTTGATACTTATGAGTTCTTGTAAGTTGAAGTTTTTCTTCTTGTGTTTGAGATGATTTTTGAAATTGAGAGAATTTTTCTAGTAAAACATTGACTTGTAGAATTTCATACATCTTCATTCCTTAATTTAGTATGTCGACACCTAAGTTCTTGTACATGTGAACTTGATTCATGATTGGTTTATCATCTACCATTTGAAATTGCAGCCATTTTCCGATCACATATTTTTTGTTTCCAGTATCATCAACCTCATACTTTGCTTCTAGTGTTTCCCAAATGGACTTTGATGGCTTGTTTGACACAGATAAATCAAAGAGATTGTTAGGAATATAATTAAGAAGATAACCACATACCATTTTATTATGTTTATCATGGATTTCTAAGTTCTTCATAACTTTTTCTACAATATCCTATTTGGCTTCGTCATCAATTGGCATTCGTGGAAGGTTTGTTAATAGCATTGTTTAATCTCAAGTTGCTCAAAGAAGATGAACAATTTTTGTGATCGTTGTTTGTAATTGGTTTCATCCAAATGTTCAAGACATGAGATGTCAGACAACGCTTTCTTGTTGTATAGCAATGCCATACAAAAATTTTCTTTGAAATGTTGGGAAAATGCAAACACTGGGTCATGGAAGAACCATTGTCCTAAAAACAATATTCCGCAGACCTTCGGATGCAATCTAATTTCGGTATTGCCTCCCAAGGTTATCAAAGTGGTAACAAGGAACAGTACACCCAAAAGTTATACTTTCTCGAGTCTCGCACAATATTGTCCAAAATTAGTAAGAGAATGAAAAGTGAATGAAAAATCTCAAAGACATGTTTTAAATATTTAGAAGAACGTCCTATGTATAACATAGATGAAAAAGATAAAAGATAGAAAATTTAATAAAAATAAATTAAAAGATAAAAAATTTCATCCAATTAAACTATTGTAGTGTTTAAATATCACAATTGTTTAGAAGATAAATATCAATAATAAAAAATTATTATTATAAATTATTGTTATAATTATTATTATTTTCTAACTGTTTAGCAGTCCAAAATAAAAATAATTTAAATTGATAAATAAATAATTATATCTGAAAAAAAATAAAAAATAAAAATAAAATTGTAGAAAGTGTAAGTGAACGTACTTATATTTTTCTTTAAATTCGTTGGTAAGGTTGAGGAAGGTTAAACAAAGGTAAAGAAGTAAGTTAGAGTTCATAATTAAAGAAGAAAAGAGAAAAAAAAAAAAAACCTAAAACAAAATGTAGGTTAAAAATGGGTATTATAGTGAAATAGTTTTATACGCCTGTTATGCAATACCGCCATCGGCAACATCTGCATCACAGTCTCCTGCAATACGGACCGGTACGGTCATCACCGACACTACATAGAGTGTTTATTTTAATCTAAGTTCAAAAATTCCTACATAATACATGAAAAATAGGTCAATATTAGAATAAAAAAATATATTTTTTATATAAAACTTATATGGATTGGTATTAAGTTTAAATCAGTGTAAATTCTTTTTTATTTAAATGATAAAATTTTTTATCAGCTTTCTAAAAAGAACAGATCTTCTAATTATGTGATGAATCTTATCTGGCGATATAATAAAATATTTATATATAAAATTTAAATTCTATAAAATTACAACAGAAATTAGATTTATAGTTGTGCATAAAATTTTTTGGGAGATTTAAATTTTAGTATATGTTTGGTTACATTTAATTTATTTGAAAAATAAACCTTATTTTTAAATACATCTTAAGCATATATTTATAAATATATAATGAATCTGAAATTTTCCAATTGCAGTAAACTATTGGTTCGTTTATATTATTCTATTTTTTACTTTATTTAATTTTTTTATCTATTTATTTTGAAAATAATAAATTAATTATAAAATATAATTAATGTTCAATATTATTTTTTGTCATTCATAAAAATTATATAATAAAAATTATAATTAATTTAGTTTTATAATTTTAAAAAGATAAATAAAAATTTTACTTTAAAGAATGAATAATATTAAGTTACTATTGATATTTATTCTTCTTATATTTTATTTTATAAAAAATAATGAAAGGATGCTTAAATAATAATAATAATAATAATAATAATAGAATAATAAAAATATTTCATATGCTTTACCAAAATTGATAGAAAAGTTAATAACTTTTTTAAAAGATATTTATTTTCATATTAGTATATAAAAATTTTATGTGTGTCACATTTATTTTAGAATAATATATTACATAAATAAAATTTCATACAAACTCCTTTTATTAAGGTTGTCCCTGAATTCATAAATTTATATTAATTTTTTTCTTAAATTATGGTCTAAAAATTATAGCTTTATATTTAGCTTTATTGATATAAAATTAATTTATTTTAATTTTTTATCAATTGTAAACTAAAATTTATTTTTTAATTTTTAAAAATATAATTAAAATATACATTATTATTCAGTTATAAATTATAATATATATAAAAATATATTCTAAAATTGCATAATTGATATGAATACAATTTAAAAAACTATGAATAGTCATATTTATAATTTTTTAATATGTGCTTAAGTATGTATACGAGGATTTCTCGAGGATGTAAACACGTATCTTCCTAAAAGCTGAGCACGTTTTTTCATGATTGAGACATCGTTCAGATCGTACAACACAAAAATTTAGTACCACACCGGTGATTTTTAATTTTTAACTTTAAAAATTTTAGTTTCCATATGGAGTAATTTTTAATTTTAAAAATTTAAAATAACTTTTAAATTTTGATTTTCAATTTTTTTATATTATTGTTTTATTATAAATTAAAGTTTTTATTTTTATTTTATTATACATTTATAAAAGATATAAATTAAAATATTAATTTAAAAATTAATAAAAATTTAATTATATTAAAATTATCGAATATCTGCTTTTTTTTAAGTATTGTACTTTAGTATTTTGCTTTTCGAAAAGTGAATTATAATATATATTAAAAATATATTCTAAAAGTTGCATAATTGATATGAATACAATTTAAAAAACTATGAATGATCATATTTATAATTTTTTTTAATATGTACTTAAGTATGTATACGAGAATTTCTGGAGGATGTAAATACGTGTCTTCCTAAAAGCTGAGCATGTTGCTTCATGATTGAGACATCGTTAACGTACAATCCAATATTAACGTAAAATTTTAAAATAATTAAATTAAAATTATTATTATTATAATAATTATAATTATAAAAATAATTATAAAAACAAAAATAAATTTAAAATATAATAATAAAATATTATATAATTATATAACTTTTTATCTATATTAAATTTAATTATCAATATTTGTAATAAATAATTTTATATATCATTATTATAATATTTTTATATTATTTAATATTTATTTTAAAAATTATATTATAAATAATTATATTATATAACATTATAAATTTAATATAATTAATTATAAATAATATATATTTATTTAATATATAAATATTATGTAACAAATATAATTTTTCAAAATAATAATAAAAAATTATTATTTTTATAATTATGATAATAATGATCATTATATTAATAACATTAGTTATAATAATAATAATTAAAAATATTATATAAATAAGATAATTTTATTTATTTTTAATAATTAATATATAAAATTAAAATTTTATATATATTATTATTATATTTTATATTATGTAAACTTTATTTTATATATAATATTATATATTATATTATAAAAATTTATTTAATATAAAATTATATTACAATATTATAAATTAAATATAAATTTTATATATTAAATGTGTTATTTGTCTATAAATTTATCAAAATAAATATATAATTAATCAGTAATTACAATATAATAATTATTATTATAATATTAATAATAATAATATTTATAAAATAATAATAATTAAATAATATATAATATAAAAATATTATATAATAAATATGAAATAATATTATTTATTTTTATTTTAAAACATAAAATTAGGTAAATAAAAATTAATAAAAATTAAATTTTTAAAATTAAAAAATTAAAAAATAAATTATTATATTATGATAATAATAATTGTAATAATAGTGATAATTATAATTGATTGTAATACGATAATAAGAATAATAAAAATAATTATTTAATGATGATCACGATAGTAATGGTGTAAATTTTAAAATTAAAAATATTAATAACTTTTTTATTTATTTTAATATTTAAGTTAAAATTATTTTAAAATTATTTTTTATCAAATAAATTTTATTTTTATATTAATTTAAAATAAAAGCTGAAAATTCGTAACCAGAATAAGATTTTAACTTTTAATGATTATGGATCCAATTTCAATAATTTATTTTTTACTTAAATAATAGCTAAAACATAGTAAAATATTTTAAGATAAATTCTCAGTATGTATATTTTTAGAATTTGAGAATTTTTAAATATGTTAAAACAACACTTTCCTTAACGATATTAATTTTTAAAACAACATTAAAAAAAAATCATATAAAATGGTTTAAATCAAAATTGTACAAGTAATCTAAACATATATTGGAAAAAGTTGAAACAAAATTTTTAGTTGAAAGATGATCCAACCACGTGGAGGGAAGCAAGATCTAACCACGTGGAGGGAAGCATAGCGAAACATATTCTCCATGTTTCAACACATCAAACTTAAGATAACCATCATAATTTAAAATCAAATGGGTAGTCTTGATCTATTATGAGATAATTTGACACCTCTAATTTTTATATTTATTTTCATAATCATTTCTTGATATGTACGATTTTTTCTAACATTAGATCTTGAATAAAAAGGATAAATTTTAAATTTTGTGTTCAAATAATAAAATATTAAATAAACCAAACATCAATTTTCAATATAGAAAAAATACAATTGATTTGGTTCTGATAACCATGAAAGCTTAATCAAACCACACCACAAGCAGCGATACTCTATAATCACACCTAAACAACATTTCTATTTTATGATCCTCTCCCAAACAACATTTTGTCTCATTAAAATATTAAGCTTGAATCATATAGTTTCCTCCACAGTGGCACAAAATCACACCTGACATTCAATATTATTCTTTAAGATGAAATAATATAGTACAACTTCGAAAAATCAAAGTGTGATTCTTCATTACAATGCCTCTACTACTCTAGTAGGTAAATCATGCGTTTATTTGGCTTAAACAGAGTCCAACAATAGTAGAATGACCAGATGATATCCGACCATAATGAATATTGCAAAGCTCCATACAGAAGTATTGGTAGAGATGCAAGTACTGAAACGAAACTAGGAATCCACTGAGAACCATAGTAGTATGCTATGAAGAAGGAACTGCTAAATGCTACCATCATGCTTGTTATGGAGAGGAATAGAGTTACCAATCCAAACATTAACTTCAAGGGCAATGATCTGTAAAAGTCATACTCCGCATAACGTGAGACAAGAATAGACAAAAATATTAATATTGCAGTTGCAGATGAGATGAATGCAATTGCATCTGATATTTCAAATACCAGAAATGATGTTTTGCCCATATAGTTTGGTTTATTTGAATTATCATCAATACCACCTGGTATGTTAATTGCAGCAGAGAATACTCCTGTAGCAATAACGGTTGAAACAAGCATACCAAACTCAGAAGTGCGTTTCATCCAAGCCTCTGCTTTTTTACGCAATTCCTCATGCTCCCTTGTGAATAATTCTTGAGCAGTGAACCCTTCGGAGTTTTTCAACTTTATGAATGATGGAGGCATTATCTTCTTTACCTCCTGCACATGAAATGGCTCATATTCTAAGTCACTATAGATGACTTTGATGAATGAACCTTAAACCTCAATAATTACAATTTAAATATCTATGCATGATCAGAAATAAAAATCTATGGGTATGAATGCCTGGAACTTTTAGGGTTGTCCGTAACCATTTGTCTCATACTCTATGTAATTATAATATTAGAAATGATTATCGTACATTCGTAAATATGACTATATCTGGATGCATTTAAATTTAATGATTATAAAAAAAAATTTAAAAAAAGACATTCATAATGATAGTGGTAGATATGTCCATCCCTTTCGTTATAATATTGGATAAATTACATTATACTTCTTTTAATTTTACATTTTCTCAATTTATCCTCTATTCTTATATCACTTAAACTCCTATATTGCATGTCCCAAAACTACCTCTTTTCATTTGTTTTTTGCTTAAGTATAATTTAAAGCTTTTTAACCACAGGGAGCATACAAGGAATGGTACCATGTGAAAATGCAAATAAAGGGGTTACCTCAAACCATAATAACTCGATGCACATTTGGAATGCTGCTCCAGAAATTAGTTCAAGTTGATCTGGTGGGGCTAATTCTCCTGCCAAATGCAATATTGTGTTCTTTCCTTCCAATATATATGTGACTATAATATCCTTTAAAGGACCTATTTCATGTATGAGATTGAAGATGCTAGCATGGCGATATGAAACAGCTGTGTGAATTATACTTTGATTTCTATTGTCTACTTCCCATATCAAGCTAGGATGAACACTAATAAGCTCTGACAAGAACCCAAAATTACCAACTTCTGCAGCATCATATAATAGTTGATAAGGTTCACTTATGATTTTAATTATCTCTGACTTGGAGTCTATTATGCGGAAAAGTGTGGTCCAGAGAAAATTAACCAATTGATAAACCACGTGTTTTTTGGTGCCTGAAATGTAAAATTCAGTTCCATGAGATGAAACTCATGTATAATAACATAGGAATCTGTGGGCTTCATAATAGATAAAAATTAAAAACCCTTGTTAGAATTTTCCTAATAAATACTGAATGTTAAAATTTACCAGGATTGATCATAATGGGATTTTGATGCACCGGGCAATGACAACAAGAGTCCAAAGGCTTTCGAATTTGAGCCAAGATATGCAAAGCAGTGTCTTTATTCTCATCACGTGCACAGGCCAGCTCTTCCCTCTCTCTCACCATTTTATAGGCCAAGTCTGGAAATATTGTAAGAAATATTTTTATACTCTATTTCAAATTAAAAAAAAATCAGTTTAAATAAGTTTTTTGATAAATACTTATAAAAGAAGAAATAATGATGTAAAATATATAAAAAAAACCTTTTTATGTAGTTATGAAAAAGTATATATATATTTTTTTAAAATTATATAAAAAAAGAACTTCTAATAAAGTTGAGACGCATATAGACATAAAAAACAAATTCATACCTGTTTCGTTCTGTTTGATCTCATTCTAACTTGATTTGACAAGAAAATTTTAAATTAACTAGGATCAAAAACAAGTTTAGATAAAATTCAATTTAAAACGAGGACGGGATATATATATATATATATATATATATATATATATATATATATATATATATATATATATATACTTCACATTCCAATTTAAAATGATCGTTAATATAACATAATAATATACATGTAAATTGTTAAATATTTATAAAAAAATTCAAATAGTTTAAATTTATAAAGATTAAAACCAACAAAAAGGAATTAAAAAATTAAAACCAAGCTTAACCTTAGTTATAAAAATTAAAAACACTAAAATGTTGATTGTTTTTAGTAATACGTACCATAGTTGCCAGTGTTGAGACAAGTGAAGAACAATAACTCCCAGTCAGGATCTTCAAATATCTGTGTGGTCAAGTCATACAGGAACCATACCATTTCACATTTTCCTTGCAATGCAGCGAATTGAACAGGGGTACGTCCACTTCCACCCCTTATTCTTGGGAAGAGAGGATTTCTCTCCAGCAGTAAACAAACAATATCCATGTTCCCAGATGCAGCAGCGAAGCAGAAAGCAGTGTTGCCCTTCATATCTTGCAATGCAATATGATGGTCATCAAGAATTTGTAGAAGCTCCCTCACAAACGGAACATGGTTTGCACCTGCAGCAACATGAAGCACTGTGGGCCACCCCCTTGCTAATGCAGCATACTTCAATCTCCTATCTTCATTTATAATGCGATTCGCTGCTGGCCAATTCCCTTCTAGTGCAAGTTTGTGAAGTGGCACACAAAACCTGAGAAAATCGTCCATTGCTTCCCCTGCAACACTCTTATTTCACTTACAATGTCTTTGCTATATTGGTATGGTATACGGTTCTATATTTTCATATAAATTAGAGAGGTTTGTATAAGATTAAAACGAAAGGGACATAGAATGCTTTTTTATGAATCTCATAAAAATGTTAAGGTTAATTTCTTCTAATTTTTATCAAATAAGAATCTACCATAGTTGGTTATAAAATCCATTAATTAAAATCATATCCAAATTATTTCTTGTAAAAATTTATCGCTTGAGAGAAAGGGAACGAGAGTGCCATACTTGTTTCCGCTAGAAAGTCAAGATTAGGAGCATTATTTGGATCTATTGATGGAACAGAAGTTATTTGTCGTTGTGGAGTTGTAGAATTGACAATTGTCATGTCCCTGTCAAAGCAAATATTGTAAATGGTTAGTATGCTTGCATGACAAACCGATTTTCTTTTTAATTCATAACTCTGTATTTTCCTCTAGAATTATAAATTATTTCATATGTTGTTGGTTACATAACAACGTCTAGAAAGCAACAAGCCCTCCTTTCGCTAAAAAGCAGAATAAAATTCATGAGCATTCAACAATTATCAAATTTCAAAACTTTTAATCTACAAAAGCACTAGACCTGTCAAGCTTGTCCCAAATTTCCTTGGCTGTTCTGCAATTTGAAACTCGTTCAAATGCATCTGGATTTATGGCACAATATAAAATATTTTTTGCTTGGGCCTCTAGTTTTATATCCTTCATGTCTTCGTCATCGAATTCTTCTTCACATTTCTCCACTTCTCTATCATCAATTTGCTTTTTTGGAATTTTTGCTCCATTCTTTATCACAAGCCAAAGTTTGAAGTCGACGGATTGTATAAATATTCTCACACGCTCCTTCCAAATAGTGTAATTTGTGCCATCGAAGTATGGTGGCCTCAAAATTGATTGTCCTTGAGGGATAGTGGTGTTCATTGAGTTTTCAAATATTGAACCTACAAAAACATTTTCTTATAATATTTCGCCCAAGAATGTTAAATGGTGGGTTGGCTGCAAGAATGTGCTTCCCTGCCTTCCATATTGTCACGAGAATTCATTTTCAATATCCTCTCAAAAAGTTAGGTATCTGTGACTATATATATATATAATAAACAAGCACAAATAAATAAAATTTAGCAACGCATATTATTTCCAAATAATTTAAAATACATAAAACTAAAGGAAGGTAACAAATGGCACACGAAGTTTGATTTAGTTTTTACTAACCAATCTAATAGCATCATAATATGTATTAAAAGAGAACAATATATTTAGCAGTTACGCATAAGGTATTTATATTTATGATCTCTATCTAATCCTGCTCAATAATTAAATAATTATCTTCCAATCTTATAATGTAGTTATAGGATGATAAAGTTAATTTTTTTAATAAAAAGTTTTTTATATATTTGATAAATCATAATTCTATTAATTTATTTATAAAAAATTAATTATAATTATTATGTGATTAATGATTATTTGAATGTAATTTTATTTAATTTTTATTATTTATGCAAGAATGATTAGATAAATAAAAAATTAGAAATTAGATGAATTTTGAACTAAAAGAAGATAAAAGGGCATAAAAAATAAAAAAGTAATAGAAGGATAAAAATATTTTTGTGGAGATCCAGTATGGCCATGTTAGCAGAAACACACTCTCATAGCAAACCAGATTTCTCAACATAACCATGTAAATCTAAGCACAACTTAGCAACATTTTTGAAGTTTTCGACATAGTCATGAAGACCTAAGCACAATTATGCTAATTTAGAAAGATAATAGAAATGATCCAAGTTAATCCTATTGATGTAAGAAAGGATCTCAATCAACCCTAATGATGTTGCAGGTGATCTAGAACAGTCATGATGGTTAGGTGACTTAGGTTAACCTAGTTTGCAATGAAGGAAGCTTCAATCCACACTTATAAAAATAGAGGTCTGCTGAGGAAGAAAACACATCTCAAAAATTCGATAAGTTCTCTAATGCATCTCTTCCTTTTCAATTTCCATTTCCATCTTCCTCATTCTAAGTTCATCTTTTCTTCTGACATCCTTCTGTAGGATCTTAACAGAAGGAACTCCACCATAGTTCAAGTTATAGATTTTCCAGCCTTACTGATTTTTGTGTTTTTTATCATAGAATTAGATCATGGATAATTTTGTTGGGTTAGCTTGTACTCATTTATTTTCTTTTGTTATGTGTAACTAACCCACAAATCATAGAACTTTGGTGAACCTTGTAATGTAACTATTTGAACCCTATTTTTCTTTATGAATGATTATATATTTTCATTATGAATGATTTCTTATTTCTTTATCCAATTGTTATGCTTTATTGCAATTAATCAATTAATGATAATTTATTACTCTTGTTGATCTCTAAGTTAGTTGGAGAGTAGACGATGGTACCATTTCGTAATTGACAAAACTATAAGAAAATTTGAAGATAAAAATAGATAAAGTCATAAGAGGATTCAAAGTTTCATACTTGTTCATAACCTTGCAGTTATGTTCTTTACTTTCATTTTTTTTAAACTTTCTTTCATATTTTTATTTTTTATATTCCTTTTTTTATGAGCTTAAAAATCAGAATTTATACTTTATTTATACTCCTTTTTTTATATTAGTATGGTGTAAGGGATGATTTTCTTAATCTTCAAATGAAGCAAATAAGATATCGAAACTTAATTAGTCAAGTCATAAATTGATAAAGAATTCTTATCTTTTATAGATAAATAATTTTATTTATATATAGAATGTGGTGAGTATAAGATGTATTCAAATCCTTTTTAAAAAATGATTTTCTGTGCATGTCAAAGAATTGATGCACCACTAAGCAAATGTGGATAATGGTGGTTTATTGCATTTAAATTTGAACTATGTTTAGAGTGATACTTTAATTACAAGTGTTTGAAAAACTTAAGATTCCTTAAAAAGTTGCAAAACTTTTTAAGAAAGCAAGTTACAATCAACCAACTTAGTTAAGGAAGATAAAAGATAAGAAGTCAAGAAAGCTAAATATATCAATGAATACTGGCTCACTCTTACAGTTAAGAACTATGTTCAGTTTCTATTTATAAAACATGAAATCCATTAAGAAAAAGAACACTTATACAACAAGTAAAGAACACTTATACAACAAGTAAACTAATATCCAAGTATTCTTACACTATTCTCTTTAGGTTCAAACCCAAACATTTTTATAAGTAAATCTTTTTGAATTAAAAATAAAGGAGGTTTAAATAAGATTGCTACCAAAAGGTAGAATTAAGATCACAAATAAGCCTAAGCTAAGTTTAGTTTAAGTTTTGCATTAATTAAGCTATTGCTAGTTGATGCAAAATAATAACTATGTTTAGATTTTATTGGTTAGTTGATGCTAAGTATTAAATTAGTTGCACAATTATTTTTTTCTCCCTTATTTCTCTACAACTCCATCTCTCTTCTTTTTCATAATCCTCTCCTCCTTTCTTACTATTTGTAGCCTTTATCTTTTTCTAATGATCTCTTTATGCTTCATCTTCATCTTCGTATTTATCTTTCTTATCTCACTCTTTTTACCTCTTTGTCTCTCCTTGTTTCTCTATCTCTCTTTTGCAAACTATCTCTAACTTATCTCCTTTGACTATCCTTGTCAACAAGAACCACCATCATTATTCTTTTTTAGTGCTTTATCTACCTTTTTGCATTCAGTTAAAATTAAGGTAAGTGATTTCCCCTAATTTAGTTTTGTTTTCACTTTGTCATGGTATTAAAAAATTGGTTATGTAGTTTGTGTGAAAAATTGCTTATTGTAAAAATAACATTAAATTGAAATAAACATGAGTTTTTTTGTGTCTCTTTTCTATTATTTCTCAGAATTAGTTTAAAAATATATTTTAAAATAATGATTAATTTTATCTTAGATGGAATAATAAACTTTGTATTATTTGGAGTTGAATTGATTTAATCTTTTTTTTGTTCTTCCTTTTAATTTTTGTGTTGACATACTAAAATGATTAAGTTTGGATTGTTTTAATTTTTGGATAGTCTTTTCAATCCTACTAGGAGCTTAGGTTAAAAGGAATAAAATTTTATATAACACTTTTACGTGTGATATAATTGATTTGTTATTTATGAGTGGAAAAAAATTTAATATAGTATAATCTTGTTTGAAAATTAGAATGTTGATTATATTATATATAAATTTTACATTTGTTTGATATTTTAATTTATTATTTTGTTAATTGAGAGAAATGTTTAATAGGATGTTATCTTCATTGAGTTGATTCAATATGTTGCTTGTGTATTTAGCACTTTAGGATTATACATTTCTATGGTATTCATGTGTTGTTTATTAGTGAAGATAAATATTTAGCGGAATGTTTGACATGAAAGGCCAATATACTTTTTTTTTTTTACATGCTCACTAAAGTAAAGGAAGGTAGGAAACAACCTAGAAGGATAAGGGATGAACCCTATAGATTTTAGGAGGCATATTGGTAAATTGATGGGTTTCAAAACCTCTCCAGTCAAAATAAGACCAGACTATCGTCAGGCAGAGGTGGAGCAATCCACACCTCAGGACATGTAACTCATACTGAGGTGGCACTTAGGAAGGTTTGTATTAATGTGTTACACTTATAAATTTCTTTGTAGGCTCCGGAACTTGGACAATTGATTGATCCCGATGAGCGCTTCTTAGACACCCACATCTTCAAGAGTGGGGGTTGGGTTGATGATCACTGTTCTGCTGTAAGTTGATAATTTAAATATTACTTTTGTTGTAGTTAGATTTTCAACAAAATATTTTTTTTTATCTGCAAATCAAATTTATTAATTAACGAGTACAAAGGGTACTCTACCTTTATACAATCAAGTTTTTGAAAGGAAAATGCTTGTAGGTTAATACACCTGCTGGAGAAGGTATAATCCGATTGTAGAAGGTTCCTAGCCTTTAGCCAACACCATGTCGTTATTAATATTCTATCATATATGGCTATCGGATCCCACTTGCCATTTTAAAAAATAATGTCATTTCGTACCCTCTAGAAATTCCAAGTAACCGCGACCCATAACACTAAATAAAAGGATTTATGCTTACACCCCTTTACATAGGCCTTAAACCACTTCATATTATTTTCCACCTTATTACACTAAAGAAACAAATGACCACTGCCTTCCGGCAAAGCATTACATTGAGGACACATATCTGGGACTATAATGCATCTCCTTCTCAAGTTCTGCTTGATTGGTATATGATTGCGGAACATCCTCCAAACAAATTAAGGTTTTAACCTTTCTAGGGATCGAGCTCCTCCATATATTTGTGTATAATTCCCCTCATAGGCCCCTCTAACTATATACGTACCTGTAGGATCTCGCGACCAAAACCAGCTATCGTCCTCCGGGTGATATAAAATACTCTTGCAAGAGCATTCCTTCAATTCTTTGAAGTTCTTCCTTCTCCCACTCGAAAAAGTCTCTTCGCCAATTAAATGACCATTTCCTTGTATGATCGTCTCTACCCCATAAAAAATCTTGTTGCAGCCTTGTGAGTTTTGAAATTATCTTCTTAGGGGCCTAAAGAAGGACAGGTAATACACGGAAGACTTGTGAGAACTATATTTATCAGAGTAATCCAGCCTCCAAGAGAAATATGTCTAGCCTTCCATCCTGCCAATTTGGATTTGAATCTATCCGGCACCTTCTTCAAGCATGATGATTTCTGGGAATTGTCTCCTATGGGAAAACCTAAGAATGAGAAAGGTAATTTGCTCTGCTTGCAATGAAAGAAAGTAGCAGCCTCTTTCATGAAATTTGGTGACACATTCACCCCATATACATTGCTTTTAGAAAAATTTACTCTTAGCCCCGGAACGATTTCAAAGCAACGAAGAATTAACTTGAGGGTCCACAGATTTTGGGAGGTGGCTTTCCCTATGAAAATCCTGTCATCTGCATACAAACCTATGTTTATTGCACTTTGCAGCAAACCTTGAATTGCCTCTGCTACCAACAAAATATCAACGGCGCCAAGGGATCCCCTTGCTTTAATCCTCTATGAATCTAAGCTTCCTTTGTCACCCCTCCATCGGTGAGTACCGATAACTGGCCGGAAAAAAGACATGCGCCCAACCACCGTTTCCATGTGGTTGACAATCCTATCCTTCCCCGTGTGTAGTCTAAGAACTTCCACGAGACCGAATCATAAGCCTTCGTAAACTCTACTTTGAGGAGAAGGCAATTCTTCCCCTTCAATTATGCCTGATGCAAAGTCTCGTTGAGAATAACTACCCTATCAAGAAGTTGTCGTCCCTTAATAAACGTCGTTTGAGAGGGAGAGATAACTTGTTCTGCAATTTCCTTGAATCGGATTGCCAAGTGTATAGGCACCCTAGCAAAGATATAGGGCGAGAATCGTTGAGACCTTGTGTATGCTCTCTTTTCGGGATCAAAGCCAAGAAGTATGACAACATTGCCTTAGGTAGCGATGCATTAACATGGAACTGTTGAAAAAACCCAAACACATCCTCCTTAACTAAATACCAGAATTTCTTTATGAAGAGAAAATTAAAGCCGTCTGGACCCGGACTCTTATTAGGAGCTATTTCTTACATTGTGGCTTCTATTTCTTGGGTTGTGAGGTCAGCGTGTAATTTTTCCATCAAGGCTTCTGGGACTTGCTTAAATGCAACACCATCCATAGAAAAAATCGTGTTCTCATGTTGCTGATAAAAATTTTCGAGGTAGCTTATAATAAACTCTTTCACATTTGCAACGCCTTTAATCCAATGCCCTTCGTCTGTTTTGAGCGCCTATAAAGAGTTTTAATTTCTACGTGCTCTTATGCATTTATGAAAGTAAGCAGTATTGTCATAATGTGATCCCTTTCCTGCAACCTTTGGATTCTTGCTTTTTGACGGAGCATGGAATCTTTATGTTCCAACAGGTTTGCTAGTTTCTTTTGCGTCTCCCTTCTTTCTTCCAGCATCTTGGTGTATCCATCCCACTCTCTATAGACTCCTCTATTTGTGCTAACTGATGAGAGGTTTGTCTTATCTTCACCTCCAACAAAATAATGATATAATTTGGTTATCTCTTTTTATCTCTAGTAATGCCATGATTACCAATTGAGGGAGGTATAGTTCGAGGTTGGTAAAGTTTCCATATGTAGCACAGGTTAACAAATTGATGGGGCCACCAAGATAGATATGTGGAAAGAGGTTGCTAGAGGCACGGGTTGGAATTGTTGTTATAGCATTGCCGCTCTATCTTCCCAACTCGATCATGTGTAACCTCATTAACATAAGAGCTTCGGGCATCTTCTAGAGCCAGTTGGGGACCTTAGCATTAAGTTGAGAATTAAACTTCTCTAAAAGACTATTGAAGCTCGTTAAGAGACAATTGAAGTCAAGGAGATTACTAGGAGGGTGAAGGCAACGATGCTTGAGATGATGCAGCACATGAAATTTCTTAGGGTCTGAGCCAAGTTAGCTGTTACTTCTAATAATGGTAGTCCAATTTGTTAGTGCCATCCTAGCTATGATAAGGGTTGTAATAACTGCTCCTTCGACGAGGTCTTCCTTGACCATCACCACTTCTACCGTGATTAGTTATTTTTTAATGATATATATATATATATATTTTTTTCATAATTCAATAACCAAACCCAAAATTTCAATTTCAACATTCTTAGCAGACTATTCATTTGTATATGCATTAAGATGAGTTGCCAAATAAATAAATTCTAAGAATAAGTTCAAGGCTTAAAAATAACTTAATATAAAAGAATATAACAAATATAAAAGAATACTATCTATATCAACTTTTTTATGTTCATACATTAATTATAGTATATAATTTTGGATCTTTACCATCAAAGTTATACACCCATAATTAAGTAGATGTCAATAGATTAATTACTGAATATAATAATGAATCTTTGTTACCAAATTCCTATGTCTATAACTAAGTAAACTCATATGTAATCCTAAAAGGTTTTCCTAACTAAAAAAAATAGAATAACATAACATACTATAAATCTTGCATATCTATAAATGTATTTACAAAATAATTAAAACTTAAATAATTTTTATTTATTTACACAAAATAACTCAACGATAAAGAAAAAGATAACTATAAAAATAAAAAAAAATTTAAAAACATGTTAAGTATCCAAATATGTTATCTATTATATATATATATATATATATATATATTATCTATTGTATAATTAGCTTATTAATTTATACTATAATAACAATCATGATAATGCATATGTATATTAAAAATAAAAGTGCAATTCCTATTTAGATAAAACAACATCAAAACTTACACTCAATTGATTAAATTCTTGAAATTTCTAAAAGTTGTTGATGTCTCCAAAATTGAGACGTGTGATAGCACTCATTCCAAATATTTTTTTGCCTATGATATAATTCTTTAAGGTATAACAATCTTGTCATGTTGAATTAGGAAACAAAACTAAAAAGAGATAAAATTGTGTAAATTCAAATAGAAAATATATATATATATATAAAAGGTGTTTGAATATTAAATTGAATCATAAGAGAATAATCCTACTAAGATGTAGAAGATAGAAAAATAAAATTTAAAATTGATTTTAAAAATTTGTGAGAGTTAAAAATCACTTTTTTATAACCACTTATAAATTAAAATATTTGATTAATGCTTGAAAATTGTTTAGTTTTTAGGTGTGGATAGCTAATAGAGAGGTGAGCATGACATGTTTTTTTTTTATGAAGAATGATTTAAATATTGATATCCTTACCCTTTATTCCAATAAAAAAAAAAGAATTGTTTCTAACTTAGTTAGAATCAATAAAAAATGTATAAAAATTTGTGCTAAGTACTTTGCAGGTTACTTTTAGGTGCTAAAATTTGTTGAAGAAAATAAAACCAAGCAAAAAAAAAAAATATAATGATTATGATAGGCTACTAATTAAGAATGGGTTAGTAGTCTAAGATTAATCTTTAACCTAACCTTCACTACACATGTTTAAATCTTCAAAAATATGTATTTAGTTAGTATTCAAAGTTACAAGAGATTGAGTAATGAAAAGTTGAAAAATTTAAACGATTTGAAGAAAAAACAGCCTAAATTTAAAAGATTTGAAGAAAAAACAGCCTAATGGTATCTTTTAATTTCTATGCACATTGTAATTTCTTATCACTAACTATTTCATTCCCACGTTTGATTAAAATAATGATTGTTAATGGTAGATGTTCAACCAAGTGAGAAGAAAAAGATAATTGAATACTTAAAGAATTTTACATTTAAAAAGTAGATAATTAGGTAAAATTGGAGCGAAGTCTGATGAATAAATGTGCTTACATAATAAGTGAATGTACTATACTAAAAAAATTTTTAGATAGAAAAATTGAAAAAAGTTAATTTTATAAAAAAATTATTTAGAAAACTTAGGATAAATTTGAAAATTGATTTATGCATGCAAATGGATGAAAACTTAATTTCATAATTCTAGTACATATTTCTTAAAATAGTATCTTAAATCAATTTATACAAATTAAGAGATAAGAGAGGTTTTTAACATTTTTTTTATAGTTTATTTAATGTATGATCTTGGATTAGGTAATTGATTTTTATGATTAAAACAGTTTATCCTATAAAATCTGTGTTTTATATCTTTTCATCTTTATGTTAGAAATTTATTATTATAAATACTGAATTATGTTTGAAATTAAATTTAAAATAAAAAATAAAATTTTTTTAACTAAAAGGTGATTTAATCCAACATCGTTCAAAATAATTAAAATAAAAATAATAAAAAAAGATAAATAAAAAAATAAATAGCAACAAAAATAATAAAAAAAATGTTACGATGATTAAAGGTAGTTAAGGCTCGTTAATAAAGAATTAGTTAAAAATGAAAAAAAAAAAAAAAGGAATTTGGGTTGAAAAGCGGTTAAGACTATTCTAAGTTAATTAGATTCTGAAAAGAGGTTGGTCAGAAGAAAAGGTTCAATTAAACTCTTTATAAACAAGAGAGATTATAAATAAGAGAGAGCACAAAGAATTTGGGAGGCTTTTTGGCATTTTGGGGAGAAAATCAAAAACTCTTTCTCAGAAGGAATGGTAGACGCAGCATAGAAGAGTTCATCATTTTTGGAGCCTTGCGGGTACGAAGAGGCTTGGAGAGCTAACTTTCATACTCTCAAATCTAAGTCTTGGAAACGAACTTCAGAGGAACCACACTTCTCTGCAAATTTCCAACTATGTTTCAGAGTATTTCAATCTATTCTACGCTCTCAATTAAGATAGATTTGTTTAAATTATAGTCGAATACCGATTGCACTCGGGGGCGTTAATCCATGTGTTTCATAGCTAATTAGAGTTTAGGATTCATAACGTTAGAATAAGCTTAGGAATTTCTTCGATCCGCGATTTTGTGTATAAGACTACTGATGAGCGGCATTAGAATCATCAAACATCACCTGATCGATTTAGCCAAAAGTTCAGTGCCATAAATAGAAGAAAGTGATTAAACAAAGAGGGTAGAATTTGTTGTGGTTGCTGTAGTAAAATCCTCACAGTTTCGAAGTTTGAGATTCATGTAGGAAGCTTCACTCAATGGTTACGTGTCTCTCCTTATACATATGAATGACCATCCCCGAGGGACTTACGTGCCTTATTCTAACAAGTGAGTGACTAAACATGTCGGCCACCTAATTAGAGTTGGCAACCAGATTTGATAGAGCCATAACCATGCAATTATGCCAAGCTTGTGCAATGTCAAGAGCAGCCTGCAAGTGCATGACCCACTCAATGGCTTGATTGGCCGAATGAAAGAGATGCTTGGTGAAAGTGTCGTGAGGCATGTACTTAGCGACCAGGAACCTTACCATCTCTTCCCCGAATTAATATTTCAGTCAATCCATTAGTTTCATGCATCGACTGTGTTCCACCTGAGAGGATAGAAGAACCTTTATGAGGCTCTGTTTGGGGAGTGTAACGGGAGATATTTTAATCATCTTGTCAAACCAAGGAAATCTTGCTACAGACCTATAACATGCAACGTCAAAAATTGAGCAGGTTTACCCGAGAGGTATTAGAGGTTGTGGGTCCTATTATATTCCTATCAACAGACATAAGGAAACTTAGGAATGAGGGATTTTTAAGTCCATATCATCCTCAGTATCCGGACATACTCACAAACTCTGCTTATCCGCTGAGGGCAGAGGGTCTAGCAAATGTAGAATGGATGTTATTTGGGTATCTTGTCTGTCCTGAGGAACTGCGTTATGTCACTAGCATTGATATTGCTTCGGTTGTATTGAAGGAGAATTTAGTCCTCACATTATTCAGAGAGGAGTACATACTTTTACATGAGGATTATTAGTTGTATATTATGCCTCGAATATTAGAGTCTAAGATGGAAAAATCTGGACGTACAAAGCAAAAGAGGCAGATTTAGAGTTGCAAAGCAGGTTGAGAAAATGATAAGTGAAGTGCATGAGCAGGCAATATTATCTTGTGATGTAATTCATCGTGAAAGAAGAATTTTACTGAAACAAGGGAATTGGAATCAAAACCAGTGTTCTAGAGGAAAAAGCTACAACATGTAACATGCTTTGTTGCTATACTAGAGGCAGTTAGAAAAGCAGCTGTTTCAGCTCCTATAAGGCTAAATTGTTCACTGATTAACGGTGATTTGATTGGGCCAAAGTTGTTCACAATCCGCTTCGTGCAATGACTGAGAAGTTTGACAGAGAGCGATTAGGCCCAAATGATCCTACCCTCCAAAGATAGTTGCAGTGCTTTGCTCCTATCTCTAAAAATATTTGGTTAGGACTAGCCTAGAAGGAAAAGAAGGAGTTGAAATGCTTTGCTGAAGTCGAAGTTGTTGGCAACTTGTGGGGGGTCCGAATAAGGCATCACTAAATATGAAGGTCTGCCTTTGCATGGCATGAACACATACCATGAAGCTAGGAACCTGTCAGCTGAATTAAATGAATCAAAGAAAGCTTGGTTATAATGTCCAAACATGTGATTGGCTTAAAATTCCAAAGGAAACTATGCCCAATGGTTTAAATGCCTCCGTCGGATAGTACAAGATAATGGCACATATATTGAGTTAGAATCGGTTGAGGTAATGGCTGATCATGTAACTGTTGCTTTTTCGCATGCAATCCTTATGAGTTCATTGAGGACTATGAACGCACCTTGCTATTGCGGCTCTGATTCTATTAGGCTCCTGAACTGGTTCATATCTGGAAGGATGTTGATTAAATAAGTGGGGTTCATGGACGTCTAACAATCCTCCACATGCACATGGTAACATTAATGGTTATAGTTGCAAATGCCACCGTGAGCTTTCTACCATATTAGAAGGAGAAACCGAGTATAGTCTTGCTTCAATCATGGTTCAGGCTCGGAATTTGATCGTACTTACATCATCAGAATTATCTGAGATCTAAGATTTTTGGAAGTGATCACTATTGAAGCCCGTTTGCACGCCTTCACTATGCTCTCCCATCGGAAGTTCTTCACTTTAGAACTTAGCCCATGCATGGATGGGTTTGGTTGTGTGGTATGGATACGAAAAATTACCTCAACCAGTACGATGTTCAGGAAATGGTCCAGGGGTTGCAAGCTGCTTCTTTGTCTAATATCAACAAAGAGTGGAAGCTGATCTTGAGTTTTACATAAAATGAGCAAGGCACATGCTTTCTAATTTAAGGCCGTGCTGATGCAGATTCCTCAAATGTTGAACTAGGACCCATTAATGGAGGGGTGTTATGACTGAGCAGTGAAGTTGCATCTCGTGGGCCCATGGTATTGTATTTAGCCAGATGCAAAAGTTACACAAAATGGTTGGGGCATTTTGCATAAACTTGGCTATCTTTCCTTGCTTACCAAGTTAAAGGGATTGCTTTTTGCACCTTCAAAATTTTTTTTTGCACCCTTCATGTATGAAAAGACAAAAATACTTCCGTTTATTAAACTTCTTTCTTTTTCTTCCTTCCTCCTCCCTCTTCCCGTATTCCTCCTACTTTTTTTTTTCTTTCTCATTTCTGTTTCCCATTATTACATCTTCATCCTTATTAATTGAATTCATATGTTCTGCTTTGGTGGGAAAAAACTAAGAAAATAAACCTCGGAGAAACGTCGAAGGAGCATCGGAGAAGACGAACGGACTCTGTATTCCGCAAACTAATTTGCGGAACGTTAAAGGCTTTCCGCAAATTAGTTTACGGAATGCATCAGTATATTCCATAAATAAACTTGCGGAATGTAATTTTTTTGTTCCGCAAATTAGATTACGGAATGTAAAATGTAACCTTCCGTAAATTAATCTACGGAAAACAAAAAATTACATTCCGCAAATTAATTTACGGAATACATTTTGCATTCCGTAAATTAATTTGCGGAACAGACGAATACTTGCGGAAGAGAAAAAATTTTTGCAGAAGAGATGAGAAGGTGTTAAGGGTAAAATGGTAATAAAAAAATTTCAAAAAATAAAAGGGGGTGCAAAAAGAAAAAAGGGGTGCAAAAAGTCAAGCCCAAATTAAAATAGCTGCCTTTTAAGTGGGCCAAAATCAATAAGCTTAGTTGTCTTTGAATTGGGCCAAAACCAATGATATAAAAACGAGTCTGCTAAATTATTGAAAAATGAATCTCCACATTATTTTCTAAACAAAATAAATAAATTATCTAACATAAATTTTTTTAGTTAATTTAAAAATGACATAATAATACTTAAGTCATTTTTTCTAAATAATTAATTCGAATCAAACCCCTTGCCTTCCAATTATGGATCAAGTTCATTATCTTTGACTTTGAGTTTTTTTTATCTCTAAAATCAAATTAATCTTTCTTAAGGTAAGCATAATTTGGGTCAAACCCACCTTTTTCTGTTAATTTGGGCCAAGCGCCAAGCCCAACTCATTTGTTCCAAACCAACTCAATCTTCTTTAAAATAAGTTTTTCATAATTAAGAATTAAAATTCCAAAAGATATATTTTAAAAGTCTAAGATCTCATGCAATGAGCTCTAAGTATGAACTGGTGGCATACCTTACTATTCAGTATTTAGATATCGCAAGTCTCAATCCAACCTTCGTTCGCCTCAGACTCTGTGCATACATGAATCTGGAAAAATACTTGAAAATCAAACATTTCAAAATATGTCTACAATTTTAAAAATAATCCTGAATTTTACACAATGAGCTCTACGTGCGAACTAGTAGCATATCCTAATGTTAGACATTTAGAGAGTCATACAAGCCTCAGTGCAACCCTCGCTTGTCTCAAACTCTTTGCATATGTAGATCTGGAAAAACGTCTAAAAATCAAGTCTTCAAAATACGTTATTTTAATAATCTTAAATCTCACGCAATAAGCTCTGAATGCGAACTGGTAGTATACCCTACTATTCAACATCTAGAGTTATACGAGTCTTAGTACAACCCTCGTTTGTCCCAGGCTCTATGCATACATGGATCCCGAAAAATGACTAAAAATCAAGTTTCCAAAATACATTTTCAAACACTTAGTCTCACGCGATGAGCTCTAGATACGAACTGGTAGCATACCCTACTGTTCGGTATTTAGAAATCATATGGATCCTAGTGCAACCCTCGTTTGGCTCAGACCCTATGCATATATGGACTAAGGATTTTTCAAAAATATTCAAAACATTTTAACTCATTTTTTGACCACAATAGAAACTCCTTCTTTTTTTCTTTTCTTTTCCTCCTTTGAAGGTCTAGCCTTCAAACCAAAACTATGTAACCTTGTCAGACTATTTTCACAAACTTATTTATTTCTATTTTATTTAAAGGAATCAAACAGTTTTAAAAAATATCAAAATCACACACTCAGTTTAAGGATAGCGTTCTTTGGAATAGACAAATAGGGTGACTAATACCTTCCCTACTCGTAACGACTTCCAAGATTTCTTCGTCAAGTTAGGGTTTTTCCAAATATTTTTTCTTAGAATAAAATTTGGTGGTAGCTGCACAAAAAAAAATTATTCTTTCTAAAATTTTAGCAAGTTCGTCCTTTCATTGTAGTTATAGTTACAAAAATTAGTTACATAATTATTCTTTTTGTTTAGCAATGACATAAGCGTAGGTATATATTTTGCTAGGTCAACTATATAAGTCTATAGAGCATGTTTTTCTTCATTTCTATCATCTAAAACACTTGATAATCTGATGACCTATTTTTTTTCCTCTATTAAGATAAACTTAAATAAAATATTTTTATCACCATTAAAATATTTAAAATTGTTGAACCTTAATCACTTAAATTTAGATTCCAACAAATTACTTATGAATTTTTTTCAAGATTAGCCTAAAACTAATATAGTATCATTAACTAATATTATTATAAAATAAAATAAAGCCTAAAAATATTCTTTTTAAAATTAATGAGATCAAACAAAAATCTCAATACATTATTAGGTAGTTCTATTTTATTTTTTACTAGTCCTAAATTTAACTAGAAAAATGTAAGAAAAAAATAATTTTTTTCTCATAATCCAATTTTCATTAAGTTAAAGTTGGATGAAATAGAAATATTAATTTTTTAATGGAAAAATTCCACCAATCCAATAAAATTAGTATAAGATTTTTTTTTAATTTCATAAACTCTTAAAATATATCATAAAATGTAAAAAAAAATATAAGGTGATGTTTTGTTTTAAAAAATATTTTATATATTTTTACTTTTATTTAAAAAACATTATTTTATTTTCATTCTATTTTATATTTTCAATATTTTGTACTATAAATAGTAAAAATAGAAAATAAAAAATAACAATAATTATTTTTTATGTTACTATATCCTATACAAATTATTAAAAATAGAAAATCAAAATTATTTTTGTAAACCAAACATCACTTCCTTCCAAAGACATACACACGTACTTAAGGGATGGGGACAACACAACAAAGAAAGAAAGGAAAAGAGAAATGAAATTGAGAGAAATTAGGGAATGGAACGAGGAGAAATTAGAATATTGAAGGGGTGCCGTTGGTGGAAAAACAAAAAAGATGGAAAAGAGAAGAATAAAAAGAAAATAATTGATGGAAAAGCAATGATCGGGGCACGATGATGGTCAAATGGGATGGTAAAAGAGAAGGAAAAAAGGTTGAGGCGGCGAGAAAGGAAAAAAGTATAATTATCATAATTTTTAATAGTGGACTTTTTAGGCTAAAAATACTATTCAGTAAGAAATAAAGTAGAAATAAGAACAAAACTTAAAGAAATTAAATTTTTTTTAACAAATGATGAAAATATCTTTGCACTAGAATAACAAATAATATACAAAAAAAAACCTAAAACAAAGGTTAAAATACATTCTAAGAAATTATAATATATCAAGGATAATTATAAAGTCACAAGAAAATAATAAAAACAAAGAGAGGATGAAAAATCCATAAAAAAATTTGAAAAATGCTCGAAACGCTCTTAGAAATCTTTTGTATTTTAGAAAAGGTTCAATTATTTTGGAAAAATGGTAAATGAAATAAGAATGATTCGAAAACAAATGAATAAGTATTATAAACATCAAAGGAACAATTTGGAAAATCTCTTCGAAGATGTTGAGAAAAATTATCAAAATGCTCCTAGAAGACCAATAGTGTAAGAATTTGCAAAACAAAAGTCACGAAATGGGTCCATCCCTTGTGCACGAAAATAGCATTGAAAAATATGATGGTGATTTACCATATGAGTCATGACTTCATTGATACCATATAAGATAAAAATAATAAATAGAAGAGATCAAATTAACCATAGTTAAAGTAAATTAACTTTATTTAATTAAAATTAACTATGTTTAAAATAAATTAATATTGATTAGTGATAAATTTAAAATAATTAACCTTAATCTAATCTTAAAAGGATAATTTCTTACATTACATTTATTTTAAAAAACAAAAATTACATGTAAATGTACGAAAATGTTCTTAAGTAGAAAATTATTTCTCAAATCATCATTAAATGGACGAATGGTATCTTAGGCCTTGAAGTGGTCATGTTTTTCATATTACATATCTTAAAAATTTAGACAAATCCTCTAAACTCAGATTACTCCTAAAATTCAAAGATTTACACTAAGCTTAAACTTTCATCTTTGAGGTTTAAGTTAAATTAAGAAAAATCCACCAAACTCCACCACAAACACTAAGAGATATTGTGTGGACCACCAAGAAGGAGGAAGAACAGTCATAAAGACCCACCAAAACCATCACAAAATTCTTCAACAAGTAGGATGTTACCATATGTTTTTCTAAACTTTTCATCTTGTATTTATGGTTTAATTTTCTACTTTTTGGTGGATCTCTCTCTAATATATATGGATCTCTTGACAGATTTGAGAGTTTGTGAGAAGGTTTTAAAGTGATCAAAAGTAAGGGATGGATAAATCTTTTAGTAGATCTAGTGGATTTACCCTTGTTTGTCATGAAAAATGCTTCCTTTAAGATCTTTATTTTCAAAGTTGAAAAATTGTTTATATCTCTTCTTAAAAATTTTAACCATGAAGTTGTGTTTGATAATAGTCTAGATTTGGACTTATATGTTAAAATCCTTAAAATATTAAGAAAGTTGATATAATAAAATCTATAAACTTAACTTGGACTTGAACTTAAAACTATTGAGAGTAAAGGCAAAATTTTGAACCAAAAGTTGAACAATTACTTAAGATCTTCCATGACAATGATCAAAGTTTTGGTGTGAGGACAAATCGTGGTAGACCTAAGAACAAGTGATGTACCAAGAACCAAAATCCATAACATTGAGACCAAGAGAGGACAAATTAAGGAAAAAGAAACCTTGCTTTGACCAATTAGAGCATTCAGCCACTCTCCAATTAATTAAGAAAACTAAAGCTTAAAATTTTAATTAAGGTGTAAAATGAAGTCTAAACAAGCTTAAAAAATAAATTTTAAATTAGAAAGATACTTGGTAAAATTTGGGTACCACCAAACAAGTAACTTTAAATTTTAAATTTAAGAGTGAATCTAAATAAACTTAAGAAGGTGATTAGAAATTAATTATAGAGTAAAGGGGAAAATATGAGCATTCGACCATACTTACCAAACAAGAAAGAAAAATCCTAAAATTTTCTAAGATTGATGTTAATTAGTAGTCTAAATCTTAATTAGTGTAAATCATCTTTTTAAGAGAAGAAAAATTGAACCATAAGATCCTAGGACTAGAGGATGTGGATTCGGTCACCTAGCTAAGAATAGGCAAGTAGGCTATTTTGGATATTTAAAGATAACTAAATAAGTCATGAGTAAAAAACTTTACATTCATGAGTAAGGAGGTAAACAAGTAGGTTCATTAATGGAAGAATTCTAACTAGTCAAGTTATTAGTCAAAAAACATAAAATACATAATACTTAAACTTGAATTAAGTAAGTTCTACATAAGATATTCAATTTAAGGAACACAAAGAGTAAACAACTAAGAAAGGTCATTCGGCCAACTAGAGAAGAAGTTTTATATACTATAATCATACATTAAAAATATTAAGAAGAACTTAATCTTTGAGAAAAGGAAAGACTGAGAGATAACTTAGAAATATGAATGAATTAAGATCCTATGAGTGATTTATCATAAATCTTATGAATTAAGCAAGTTGGGCAAGCCATAAGAATAAATTTACATGTTGCCCAAGATAATAACATAAAGGTTGAATAAGTAAGTCTTGATTAGAAGATTAGTTTATATTAAAAAACATCATGCCAACTTGTTGTATTGTTTTACGAGTACACAAAGGTGTATGTAGAATGAACTGATAATGCTCAAGATGATGTAAAATATCATGCCCAAGATAATATTTTTGGTTGTCTAAAAAGTAATGTATTATGTGATGTGAAAGTAGTTTGAAAATAGAAACTAAATGTGCATGATATATTGGTTGGACTATTTGAGCATACATATTATCTGGAAGAATTTAAAAGGAATCCTAATTAACTAATGGATCATTAAAGAAAAATTTTATGTGAAAAATTAATTTACTCTTAATGTGTCTTATGCACATTCAGAAGGCTCAAGATCCTTCTAAGATGGAGACAAAATGGTTCTTTAAAAATCTTTCTATTATGAAGAATCGGGTCTTTAATGTTTATAGTTTATAATGGCGACGACCATCAAAGAATGAACTCATGTCCTAAGAATAGAAGGTAGAATAACAGAGCCAGTAAAAAGATATTTTGACTAAGTAGTATTATATACATATATCTTATATTATCACCAAGAAAGTGATAGAGAAAAGAAAAGAACTATGTTAAGATATATATATATATATATATATATATATATATATATATATATATATATATATATATATATATATATATATATATATATATATATATATGAAATGATAGTCAAATGATATACTGCAATGTGATCCCAAAGATTTATGAGACTTGTAACTTGTATGCTTAATTAAAAACTAGCTCTTCTTTATGTAAAAGAAATCTACTTCAACTAAAGTTTTTGAAAGATTAAAAATAAACTCGTATACATAACATGTTTTCTAATAAACTAAAATGATTGGGATAAAAGTGATGTCACTGACCTTAGGGTAGAATCCTACTACTAATAAACTTAGTTTCGCACCCCTCCTCTTCCATCATTTTCTTTCTCGACTCTAATAATGTCATTCGTGGAGACGGTGATGTTCGTAGAGAGTGATAATATAATTCAGATGGTTGGAGCCTTGAAACCATCACGTTGGATTTGCTGTTAAAGAATTTTATCTCATTAAATAATGTACATTTTGTAATATAATCATGGATAATTGTATATTAAATAAATAGTATATAGTTTGTACTTTATTATAGGTAATTTGAATATAATAGTAGTAATTATATATATAATTAAATATGTAAAGATACTAATACCTTAACTCAACTATATATATATATATATATATATATATATATATATATATATATATGTGGATAGTATAATTTTTGACATGTTTGTATTTGTGATAAGTTGTATTACTGCTTATTAGATAAGTATAGAACAGTAAACATAATATAGATCATCAATGAATTAAACAGGAATGATGACGTCTCATTATTAAATTTCTACTATGACAACTACTCCAACAAGGTTTTCATTTTATATCAAAAATTTTTTTAAAAAAAAATTACTATATTTTCACTAATATTTAAGATTTCGTATCATGAAGTAACAATCTAATAATAGAACTATGTATATAAATTAAGCATAAAAGCAAACTTTATTTTTAGGATGTTACAAAAAGTAGGAGATGGAAATAAAGGAGGGAGAAAAACAAGGATTAGGCCTAGTCTACCACTATTAGTGGTGTAAGCAAAGGTAGAGGTAGTTAGGGTAGAGAGAGGGATAGAATATAAAAGGGGAAATCATTATGGTAAAGAGAAGAAGAGAAACTAAAAAAGAAAGAGATCAATGGATTTAGAACATAATATAGATAAGAGTCAAATAATATTTATGTTATAACGAAAAAATGAGCTAAAGAATGTATCAAATTTTTGTCCATGTACAATTTTATGAATAAGATATTCAGAACATGTACAAAATATATGCTGATGTTAAATCTAATTTCTACCGTTGTAAAAAAAGGATCCACTTCAAATAAGTATTATTTTAAAGAACAATAATTGAACTTATATGTTGATCATCTTTTTCTTAATAAATTGAAGTGAGTGGGTTAAAAATGATGTTACCAACTTTAAGGTAGAGACGCCTACTGAAAAATTACAATTTTTTATCCTTACCTCCCATTATCGATTACGCTCTTCATGGTGGTAGTAGTTTAAGTAAAAATAAATAAAATGGGCTAGAGATTTAATCCTCCTGAAATGGAACTACAAGAAGAGTTATAAGTGACCTCATTCTATTTTATATAATTTTTTACTTTTTGTTTTGGATGACTATAACCTATGAAAGACATTAACGTTCTCATTTTGTTTAAAGAACTCACTACGAATCTTAAACATCTATATTTTCCATGTATGTAAGATATGTATATAAATAATATATTCATAAATGTATATTATAATAAGTAAATGAATATGAATTTTAAAGTTAGCATAAATGATGATATTTGAACGTTTATTTTTTTCTATGTTAATTAATACAATGAGACTTCCATTTTTAATAATCATTTTAAAAAAATTATACTATATTTTTAGTACATATATTTTAAAAAAAATTAAAAAATTATACATTATGAAATAACAAACTGTCAAAACTGATAGTAAATATATGATACAACTTAAACATAAAACAAGTATTATTATTAGAATCTTACATAAATTTTTATTTATAATATTATTAAAAAGGTGCAGAAATAAAATATTTAATATATTTTATTTGATTGTTCATTTAATTTTAGTAATTAATTATTAACTTAACTTAGTTTTAGATTAAAAATAATTAATTTATCTTATTTTATCTAATTTTATTATTTATTTAATAAAAATAATCAAGGGATAAAAAATGAAAAGTTAAGATTAAAATATTAATATTAGAAGGATTAAAAATTAATTAAACCTAATTAAATATATATTATATAAAAATAAATTAGCTTGAATCATCATAACTTAAAATTAAATAAAATTTAAAGATTGAATATTAATTGAAATATAAAATTAATTATACAATAAATTTATTTATTTTATTAGATAAAAATAAAAATAAAAAATAAGATAAAATAATAATATTCATATTATAAATAATAATAATAATAATATTATTATTATTATTATGTAATATATATGTACAAATAAATTTAAATTATAGATGGATTAATTTTTAAATATTAAAATTTTATGTGAAAATTAATTTACATTATTTTAAATAAATAAAAGATTACGACAAAAAAATTGGTAGAAATAGATCATAATATCATTTTTTAAGCTATATAATGATTTATGTATCACTTAATATGTCAAACCAGCTTAATATTAATTGAACTTTGATGAAATGGGGATTCAAAAAATAAATTAAAAAGTAAGAGGCTAAAAAAAATTTAAAAACTTAAAGATTAATTTATAATGTAATAACAAAATTAAGGATGAATTTATTTATTTACTTTTTTTGTTTCTTGTAATTTCTTTTCTTTTTTTCATTTTATAATCTCACCAATTTATATAAATATTGAAATGAAAATTATAGAATTTAAATAGTTTTTAGCATTATTTCTATTTTAAATTAATTCATGTGTTTATTTTATTGTTAAGATTAAAATAAATGAAGAAAATTAAAAAAAACAATTGCTTATTTTTTATGAATAGGAACTCAATGAATTCTTAATAGTTGTTTCTATTCTATGATTTTCTCCTCTTTTTCTTTTCTTACATTCTTCTTTTCAAAATTTATGTCTCATTTCTCCCACTCAAGTTTTTATTAATTAAAACCGTAGAACTCAAACTTTTTTTTGTTTATATAAGAATATCTAATTCCCTTTTTTATATTCTGAAATCAATGTTTTCCTCCTATTTTTCAAACTTCCTATTCTTATGTGATATCTATTTGAAGGTTTGATTTGTTGTTGCTTTCATCCTTTCCTGCATTGTTTCTATTTTTAAATTTCTATTCCTGTTACTCGCAAAATTATTTTGCTTAAAAAGTTTTGTTCTAATTTTTTATTTATTTTTAAACTTTTCTCATTTTTATTTAATTTTTTTCAAAATCTTACTTGTTTTACTTTTTAAATAATTTTAACAAAATTAAAATGAAAAATAAATTAAAAAATAAAAAATGAAATTTAAAACAATATCAAAGATGATAATAACAATAACAATAATATAATAATAACAAAAATAATTAAAATAAAAAATAAAAAATAATAAAAGAACCTGATAGAAGGTATTGAAAAAATATAAAAAAATAAAAATTTAATATTCACAAATCTACTACATTTTTAGGATTTTAAAAATTAAACCTGTGACTGATAGTGAAGGTTAGACTGAAAACTAATCTCATAATTTAGCCCATTGCATGTCTTTATCTACAAGCCCCGCACTATACTTACCATACAGATCATAATAATAATCTTTGCGATATTTGACTCTTTACTTTTATTTATTTCAACCATACATTGAATACAGTAGGAGGCGATCAAATCATGTTTGGTCACCATACAAAATGATTTTTGGTTCCAATAAAATCCAAGGTCAATTTTAATTTTTCACTTTTTAAGCATTTTTACGTCTTTTCTACCCATCTTCTGTTGCCAATGGCACATAATGCAAATGAATGTCTACATTGCTGGAAATACTCCCATAATGTGAGTACATTCCCTACACTGCACTCATTCTCCTTGTGATTTGAAATGTAACAATTGTTGAAACACTTTTTTGTTTTATTTATTTTTCTAATTAACTATATTCTATTATTATTTAAAGACATAACACAAAAAAAGTTAAAATTATTCAAATTGATAGGAAAAGAATGATTTAAATAATTAGTATTGAAATCGACATCCCAACAACTTTTTTATGACTAAACTATTGCTAATTTTCAACAGTTTGTCCGGAGGTAACATCAATTATTTTCCAACAGCTTATTCATCAGTACATTCACCGATAATTTTTTGGTTGCGTGATAATGCATGTAATCCTGCTCAAAATTTACTCACAGTTTTCATCAGTTTGATTGTTGGTAGTTTCCAACGACCTCTGGAAGCTTCTGGAAAATATTTAGGTCATGTAATCATCGGTAAGTCGTATGTAATTTTAGCAGAAAATATTTGTTGTTATTTTCTAAACATCATTTTCAGTTTCAATTTTTTAAAGATAAATTTTTTTAATAACTTATTTTCTTCTGAGTGAAAATGATGTAAATGTGTTTAGTTTATTTATTTTAATAACTTCAAATTTATATGAATATTTTTCCTATAAAGTTTAAAAATAACTTTGAAATAATAATAATTTTTATTAATAAACATTATTGGTATATTATGTATATAATATAAATAGTTTTTATTTATAGAAATAAAAATCCGAATGTAAGAGCCCTTTTATCCTTATTTCTTAATCTAAATTGTTCTTTTTTATTGCATTTTACTACTTTTTTTCGGTTCATGATGACTACGGCACCTTCTAAGGACCAACTCAAGTCTTGCCACTTCCAAATTCTGTGTTTTCAAAAATAAAAAATAAAAAAATTGATGGATGTTTGGCTATTTGCATAAATTGATGAAAATGGCCAGTAAGAAATAAAATAGGATGCAAGGAAATGAGCTGTGATTATTTTACCACCGTGAAATCGCAACATCCTGTTACACTTAGCATCGGATGGTTGAGAATATTTTTAAAAAAAAAAACGAACGATTTACATATAAATGTATTTAAATGTAAACTAGTATATATATATATATATATATATATATATATATATATATATATATATATATATATATATATATATATATATATATATATATATATATATATATGATTATCTTCAATACAAAAAAGTGAAAGACAGGCTTCCACAGGATGAAACCAAAAATTTTCACGAGAAACACAGGAAATGACTTTTACGTCTTTTTAAATTTGGGCTTATGAAAGAAAATATTCTCTAAAAATACAATTAAACATGTTTTTTTTTTATTTGGGAAAATATCCGTGGGGTTTTGCTTGCAAGTTAAATTTATGGGTTAAGAAAAGGAAAGAAAATATTTTTAAAAATCTATCCATATTTAAAAATTATTAAAAAAAAAGGGAAAAGATCCGAAAAATCTTTAAAATCTTCCAAAACTTCTCATTTTGATTTTTCTTAATTGAAAAGTTCTTAAACATCCAAATTAAGAAATGTTTATCTTTCTTTCCTCAACTACATCTTCTCATTCCTCCTTAATGTCTTCTTTTTCTCCTCCAAACTTAAAAAAGAAAGAAACACATTCCAACAGGCTATAGCTGTCAATAATTTTCTACTTTTTCGTATCAACAAATAAGAATCTTGTTTTAAATATTCTTAAATTAGTTAATTTCAAACAATGCTTAAATTTAACAAATATGAAATATAAGTAACGTCATAAATTCTTCTAATACGAGTATTGGATAAATTTTAGTTTAATAGTATTATTTAACTTATTTTTCAATTTAATAAATAAAAAAATAGAATTTACGTACACATAATTATATATATATATATATATATATATATATATATATATATATATATATATATATTTCAGTTTAATAAATAACAAAAATAAGTATGATTTTTTCTTGATAGTATTTTTATATACTGCTATATAAAAAAAATTTACATTATAAACTAATTAAAAATTATTGTAGACACAACTTTTGAAATAATTATGATAATACATAACTGGATTACAATATAAACAATCTTTACACTGTTACTATATTCCAATTAAATTCATTTCTGTTTTATAAAAGTTAGATCATTATATTTTTTTTAACGCGTTTGGGTGTATTTCGTTCAATATCCAGTTTTATCCACTTAATGTACAAAATAAGGTTACAAGGCAAACAGCTTGGACAAGTATTATATGTAAGGGTTAATGATTCAGTACACTATCTTTATATATAGATAAACAATAAACAATTAATGTTTGTACGATCGTGATACATGGTATAAATGAATGTTTCTCAATTTCTATATTTTAAAAATTCTTTCATTTTATTTTTTATTAACCATTCATTTATCTCATGTATATATTTTTAAAATTTTTGTATTTGGGAAACTTTATATTACTTTATTAAGTTATGATCTTAGAAATTTTTTAGAGTATAAAAATTAAAAGAAAAATTCAAATATTATATGTGAAATATTAAAGAATAATATAATTTACAAATAAATAAAAATAATAATTAATAAATATTATATGAATAATTATATTTTATTTTCCTTTTAATATTAATATATAAGAAAATATGTTTTTTAAAATTGTTAAAACATTATTTTAATCGCTATTACTTAAATATATATATATATATATATATATATATTAAAAAAATATGAAATTTTAAGATTTGGAATAAACCTACAAAATGATTACAAATTGATATTTAAAAAATTAAAAACATGAAAAAGTTAAACTAGTACAAATACATGAAAAAATGAAAATTTATTAAAAATTATAAAAAATAAAAGTGTATGTATATATATATATATATATATATAAAATAAAATGTGATAATTTTTGCAAAAGAAATTGAGTATTCCATATGATATGGAGCTGGAGGAAGAGGAATGCTAACTGGACAAACCTACTTGGACAATATTTTACCTCGAGAAAATAAAAATGAAGTATAACAAGAATAAATAAGAAGCAATTCAAGGCATTGATTATTAAGTAAGAAGTGATAACTATGTATGTGAAGGACACATGAGAACCGACCAATGAGAAAAGTTTAGTTAATTTAACTTTTTCGCTGTCCCAGCCTTTCTTAATTCTTATGCGCAACTTTCGGCCATTATTGTACGGCAATTCTTGCTTCGTAACTTCAGACTTAAATTTCAACCAAATGAAGAAAAATTTAAGCTGCGTACCTGAAAATACATCTTTGAGCAGGATATTTCCTCCTACGCTTAATTTCCTGCGCAAAAATCAACAATAATATCAGTAACTAGGTTGGGAAAATAAAATCAAAACGGAAATTTTTCACAGAACAAATCAAAGAAAAAGGGAGTTAATAACTGAAAAGGAAGTTGAAAGAAGTGCTGGTTTAAATTGAACAGCATAATGAATCGGAGATGGAATATGAAGAGACATAAACCTGAAGAAGAAGAAGAAGAAGACGGTGGTGGTGGTGATGAAGGTAAACGAAGGAGGTGAGATTTAAAAGAGAAAATAGAAAAAAGGAGACCTCATGTGAATAGAAGAAATGCTTAGGAAAGTTCCTTCTTATTCTTTCCTTGCACTGAGACTTTGGGTATATAGCAGTCTCCTGGAAACGGCTCAAACGCATTGTGCCATTCATTTAAGCTGCTTTTGCAATTGCTATGAAACGGAGACTTGGGTCGTCAACGGTAGTCCAAGTGAAGCAATGAATACTAAAAAGAGATTATTGTTCCAAAGTCTTCTTAATATATTGGGTCAACAACCAATAATTGTATATTTTAAATTTTAAACAATTGAACCCAAAAACGACCCTCTCAACACGCCCGTGTTGTTGTTATCCTTCTCCGTAAACAATTCATTTCCACTTTTAAAACCGTTTATACAGATATCCCACTCTAAAATATTTTAAAAATTAATTATATAACAAATTATGTAAAAAACATGTCTCTTATAGTTTACTAATTAATATAATTATATGTTATTTATTATTCCCTTACATGCTTGATAAAATATAACCAAACTTAAATATAATTTACTGTTATTTTTTTAGATCTGAATCTTCACTTTTAAACAATAAAGTTTTTAAGAGATTTTTTATTTTTAATAATTTATGTAATTTTATGTATTAAAATTTTAATTTAATTTTCTGATTTATAATATTTATTTTTTAATATTGTTAATTAAATTTAATTGCAATCTTATTTTGATATATTATATCAAATTGAGGACATGTTTATTTTATTGTAATCTTAAGAAATTTTATTTTAAAATTTGACTCATCATATAATAAAGAGAGTGTATCTTAATTTAATTAAATATTTTATTTTTATATTTAAAAAATACTTTTTAATTAATATAATAAATATTTATTATTAATAATAAATATGTTATTTAATTTAATCAGTTTTATTTATAAATTTATTTAAATTTAAAAATACTTATACAATCCATGAAAACTTGCTAGTTTTATTATAGAAGCCTAGATCCTATTTGTTCAAATGATCAAAATCTAAACATAAAGAGAATCAATCCCGATGATCATACTATAATTAAAAAATGTCATCCCAAGATATAATTGAAGTTTGTGCTAGATATTTATTTTTATAAATAGTAAATATTAAAAAATGAAATATTATATTAAATTATATTTAGGATAAAAATAAATCGAGTGGAAGTAGATTTTGAGTATTTAAGTTTGATCTTTAAAAATTTTGAAGCTTAAATTTAGATTTATTATTTGTTAAAGACTCTTTTTTTTGTCAATATCTAATTTAAATTAAAGAATATAAAATCTACTAACTTGTTTAAAAACCTACATTTTAAAAATGACCAATAAATTGATTTAAAATTTATATAAACGATGGATTAGAAAGACTTACAAATTTAAAATTTACATGATAAAAAAATATTAAATAAACTTAAAACATATATATATATATTAATATTATGTAAATAAAATATATTAAAATAAATATTATATAAATATAATATATTAAAATAAATATATAATATACGAAGATAAATAGCCTTCTAAATATACTTTCTTATAAATCTAATTTCGATTTATTTATTTAAAAATATTTAACAAAAATATAAATCTATCTATTTATTAAATAAATTAAATTAAATTAAATTTTAAATAAATTAAATTATAAATATTTTTAAATAATTTTATTTACTTTCATCCTTAATTAAGTTTAACATAAATTATCCAAGTTAATTCGTTTCTCTATCCGTTTGTCAATTGGCTGTATGATTCAATGGCCTGTATTACGCAGTCCTAAATAAGTACAACAAAAAAAGCATGGACATCTTAATAATGGGTAATACGTGGTTTAATTTGAACTCCCTTTTTTATTTCTTGTTGTTCTTGCGGGTACGTTTAGAGATAAAAAAAATACAATTTTTTTTTTCAATATTAATATCTTTTATATTTCTTTTAATAACATTCTTCTTCCTTTGCTATAAAAAATAACCGATTACCACGTCTAAATTACAACACAACCCTAAAATAGAGTACAACCTTTGAAAATTTAACTCTTAAAATTCAATCAATTTAATATCAAGTAATAATAATATTATTTTGAGATAGCATGAATGCATATAAAAACTGTCAATTAAATTACGTTATCTTTTGTTAGAGCAATGGCATAACAAATACTTTTTTAAATTAATTACGGGTGGAAAATAAGTTTTTTACATCAGTTGTTATAAACTTTTTATATCAGTTGTTATAAACTTTTTACATCGATTATTTGGGCGGTGTTGAAGCGGGTAATATAGAAAATAAGACTTTTTACATCGGTTCTGGAACCGATGTAAGAAGTACACTTTTTACTTCGGTTGGGCCTATAACCGAGGTAGAAAGTTCATTTTTTTTTTTAATGTTCGTTTTGTTTAGGCATGCTACCATATTTTTATTCACAATATCTGCATATACACACAGAATCACCAGACAGACAATACAGAATTCACGTAATCTATATATTTAAACTAAATACATCATTATTTATCATCAAATTTTAATTTACAAATGAAATAACTTAAAATTATATCAAGCAAGCGTTGAAAGTTGAAAAAAAAAGTCGTAATCAGCCATGTACCTGTTGAAAGCAGAGAAAAAATGGTTGAGCGGTGACCAAACGATGTCTTAACGGAGGCACAACGTTAGTCGAACGATGGCACAACACAGTGGTAGCCAAATAAGAAGTTTGAAAATTATAAAATACAACCAAAACGAATGTAAATTTCAATTATAACAAATTCATGAGATGTATATAAATAACGACAAAAGGCGACTTCAAATTTAGGTAGACGCGGCCACCGACTTGAACCGGAGAAATGGTTGCACCTATGATGGCAGCGACCACGAATGTAAGAATGGAGGGAGTGCAACGACGAACAGCCGAGGACCACAACAATGGCCTAAGACGTAAACAAAAAACAGAGAGAATAAGTCAACTTAAATTGTGGGTTTGAGAATGAGGTTAAAGACGACTAGCGTCGAAAAACAAGTGATAAGGGAAGACATTTTACATCGGTTGTTTCTTAGAACCGATGTAAAAAGTTTAAAAAAAAATCCACTTTCTACATCGATTATTACGTAACCGATGTAGAAAGTTCTTTCTACATCAGTTGTTTTGTAACCGATGTAAAAAGTTTGAAAAAAAAATCCATTTTCGACATCGGTTACAGAACAACCGATGTAAAAAGTACGTAGAAAGTTTGAAAAAAACCCACTTTCTACATCGGTTCTTTTCTGAACCGATGTAAAAAGTTTACATTTATTTACAAAAATGCCACCGCATTTTTTTTATATCGATTTCTAAACAACCGAGGTAAAATCCTATTATAGAAACCTATTTTTGCACCAGTGAATATTGCTCTCCGAAAAATTTAAATTTTGTTTATTTATTTTATATAAGCAATAGTTTTGAAACTCTAACAGCTATTTGTGTTTAAATTATTGCTTGTCAGAAATATATTTTTATGAGCATTAAATCATGTTTATGGCCGAGTAATACTAGAATTAATTCTTTGAAAACACAGTTTTAGACTAATTTAATTGATATTACAACAATATAAATAGTGAGTCAAAATTAAATAAATATTAATAGCACACTTTATATACGTCTACTCATTTCCCTTAGGCAAGTTATTGTTAGACTTTTACATGGTTGGCCTTGAGTGCGCAAGTATGATAACCTTAGGTCGTGGTTTTGACTTTTGATCGCATTGGAGGTTGCTCAAAATTTTAATTTTAGGAAAATATGGTTCTTGCATCATCCTCATTGAAGGTGCTTAGCGTTATGAAAGCAAAATTTGATGGATTTTTTTACTAACAAAAATGTCTTTCCCAACATTTCAAGGCTTGAATCACTAGGTGGGAACAAAGTCAAGTGCTCAAAAGCTTCTCATTTTGTTTAACAGTTGGAGATAGACAACATCGATCCTTTTCAACGATGCACCAACCATCCTTATTAAAGGTGATCCTGAGGCTATGGAAAAGGTAAAGAAGGATCTTGACACTTTCGAGAGTTATAACAAACCAGCTTGTGGGACATTTTCTTAATGACATTCCTAACAACATGTTCAATTTGTTTGTGTCTAACAAGTTTGTCAAATCAATCTTGAACATGTTGTCGAAGAAATATGGTGTCTGCCATACTAGAAATGGCAAGTACATCACCGAAAAATGGTTGCAATTTGAAGTTGTTTGACTTTTTAGTTTTAAAAGAAGATAGAATATTAGATGAAAATATGAATAATAGAAATGAAAATTAGAAATTCAAAACAATTTAAAGTTGTTTTAAATTTTTAGTTTAAAAAATAAAAAATAGATATTCTTAATTTTTAAAATAGTTTTCAAAAACTTCATTTGTGAAATAAGTCTTTTAGTTTTTCAGATATTGGTTATGGTGGTTTTTAGTCTATGATTTTAAGATTTTAAAAAATTATCTAGTTTTAGTTTTTAAAAATTATTATAAAAGCTAGTGAGCTTGCTCTATCAATTTATCTTAATCCTTCATTATAAATTTATAAAAAATAAAATTAAAAAATTTAATAAAAATTAAACTATTTCCAAATAACAATAAAAAAATTAAAAATAAATTATTATTATTATTATTATTATTATAATAATAATAATAATTATTATTATTATAATTATGACAACAATGATTTGAACATAATAAAGATTGTGATCATCAAGAATGACTAACTCTTTAAATTTCCTATAGCATTTATATTTTATCAATATAATTTTAAATTCATTTATCATTTTTTCATTTTATTTTAAAAAATACTAATATTATTTAAACTTTATTTCTTAAACTCTCTTTTGGTTTTTTCTATCAAATAATTTTTTATTACTTCTATCTTAATTCTTAATTAGTTATATTTATTAAATTGGATTTGTTATAAATTTGAAATAGTTTACATGAAATTTTAAATTTAAATTTTATTATTTTTATTAAAAAATCATTAATTTATTTCATTAGAATACAATGTGTCTATCCAAATTTTAGATAAATGCATGTCATGACTTTGTAAAATTTTTCTTGAATAATTTATTCGTTGCACCTGTCTTATCGTCTCATCTCAATAAATAATAAATTTATCTAGATTTAAGATTTCAGATAAATATCAATGTTTTGTAGAAGGTTTCCTGTCCATTTTGCTTTTACTGCACTTGGATTTTCCCATTTTTTGCTAACCCTTCTGCTTTTGTATTTTAAGTATGATATTTACACATTTAATAATAATATTTATTTAATATTTTTATTATATCATATCTATTCATCCCATAAAGGAGTATGGAGGGTGTTGGTCATTCTATCCCATAAAAAGAACGAGATGATAAGTAAAGAAATATAATTAAGGGTGTAACGCAACAATTAGATTAGGTTGAAAATACCTATGTTCTTCCAATCAGTTTCTGATACACACATCATTTATTCATCTCCAACGACGTCGTCAAAGTACATCGGGAGAAATTATTGGCTTGATGATGAGATTGCAATCATGGAGTGTTTGACGCAAAGGAAGAAAGAAATAAGATTCTTTACGTTTGTGTGCTTAAAAAGAGTAGCATTGAGTAATTATTGTGTGAGTATTTATAAGAGAAGAAGTTGCATCATGTAAAAGGACGGTTTATACCGGAAAAATAAAATAAAGAATAAAGGGTAGGATATTAAAATTAGGAAAAGAAAAAAAATATAGAAATTATTTATTTTATTTATTAAAAAATATTATATTTATAGTAAATTAAAAATAATAAAAATTAATTTATTTTTAAAGAAACTACTTATTTATTCACAAATTTTAGGAACTACTTACTTGTTTATAAAATTTAGAAAATATATTCTTGTTCATAAAATTTAGGAAGTACTAACTTGCTCTTAAAATATATGAGTTACTTATAAACTAAACAGAACTAGACAGACTAAAGATAGTTATAAAAACATATTTAACACTTAAGATATTTAACACTTCTTACTTTTGAAATTGTAAACTCCAATTTTATCTTAAAAGTTTAAGTTTGCTAATAAGAAATAGTTTTGTAAATAAATCAGCTAATTGATTTTCAGACTTGCAATAAACTAAGTTTATTTATCTACTTTGCTGCATTTTTCTCAAAAATTAGAGCTTGATGTTGAAATGTGTAGTCTTCCCATGAGACACTGGATCATTTACAATTGCAATTGAAATTGTTAGCTAGTTATCAAAAAAATATTAATTTTATTCTTCTGTTGCATGTGTAAATCATATAAGATTTTTTTTAACTGTAATGCTTGTTTGCAACTGATGTTGATTTTATAAATTCAGCTTATGCAGTAGATTGATTAGGTCATAATTTCTTACTTCTTTGTGCACCATGAAAATTCTCCCGAGCTCAAGTTAAAACAATAACCTAAAGTATTATTCATGTCATCAATGGATCCAACCCAATCACTATTAGAAAATCCATACAATTTAAATTCTTGGCACTTCTCAAATTTGAAAAAACATATCCAATAGTGTCTTTGAGGTACCTCAATATTCTTTTTATTGCTCTAAAGTGTATCTCACAAGCACAATACATAAATCGAGATAGGAAACTTACAGAAAAATAAATATTTAGTTTTGTTGCAATAAGATACATTAGACATCCAATCAAGCTTCTATAATATCCTTCATCAACTTTATCAACACCATCTTGCATGGTTAGCTACTTCTTTTGATTCATCAATGTGCCAATTGCTTTGCACTCCTCCATTTGAAATTTATTTAGTACTTCCTTTGACAAATAAACACTTCATTTTTATTTTGTTTGATTTCAATCCTGAGAAAATAAGTTATAAGACCAATATCTGTCATCTCAAAAGTCTGCATCATTTTTTATTTAAACTCCTTGACCAACCTTGTATCATCTCTAGTCACTAAAAGATCACCAATATGGATTGAAACTATGAAAAAGTTATTTCCCTTATGTTTCACATAAAGAGTGGAATCAGATAAGCTTTTTGCAAAGCTTATGCTTAATAGGTCATCATTTATCCAATTGTATCATGCTCTTGATGCTTGTTTTAGGTCATAGAGTTTCTTTTTGAGAAGATAAACTTTATCTTCTTCACCTTGCTTTATAAATTCCTCAGGCTGCTCCATATATATTTCTTGTAGAAACCCATTTAAAAAAGTTGATTTAACATCTAGTTGAACTATTTTTCTAGAACCGTCAAATGGGTTCAACCTTTACTATTTAGCTCTAACTCTATAGGTCAAGGCCAAAAATCTCCATAGGGCTAAAAAGCCCATAAGGCCAAGTGGGCTAGGGCTAGCCATAAGTCATCCTTTACATAAATAACCATTACTATCTTAAACCACTAACTACAAATTTTGGTTCAAAAATAAAAAGGTTACCATATGGAATCATGAATGCTTATGCTTTTAAAGATAGTTCTAACAATGAAAACACTTTAAGAAAAATAAAAGAATTTGTATTAAGTGAAAAAAATATAATTGATGTTATATCCTTCACTTCGTGAAGATTAGGAAAAGTAAACCTCAAAGAACTATAAATGACAAGCAATGTACAACAAGTTCAAAATAATTTATAATCTTAAAAAAGCGTTACTCACTTAATTGTATGTGAAGGATCAAAACAAGTTTGTTACAGGGAAACAATGACCAATGTTATAAGATCAATCCATCCTTAACAATTTTCTCCAACTAAGATGCTATATCTAATATAGAAGGAACACTCATTTGGGTTCTCTCTAATAACAAGTTCTGTTATATTAGCAAGTTTTGGTAAATTATGTTTAACTTTATAAACTTATATGATTATATTACTTACTCTATCTTCCTGCCTATTTAGAAATTTTGGCTCTTAAAATTTTTTACTAAAAATTGTTTCAATTTGAAGTTAGTTTTTCTTTGCTACTCTGATGAGAATTGTTCTTCCTAGTATACATGTCAATTTGACGCATCAACCTAACTCTAACCCCTGTGGTCTAAGGTCAAAATGGTTCACAAGTCCACAAAAGCCCTAACTATAAATCCTATAGGGTTAAAAGCCCATTAAATCCTATAGGTTAGGGCTAACCCATGTGCTTCATTTTTTCTCTTCAATTTTTTTTATTTTTTTTTCATTTTTTTCTATAAGAATTTTTCTCATTTATTTTCCTTTCTTAAAGTAAAATAGAAATAAAAAATTAAAATGAATAAGAAAATTTAGAGAGATAAGGAAGGAAAAATATATATATAAAAAAAGATAATTTTAGATATAAAGAGATAAATATATTAGAAAAAGAGTGAACTGTCAGTTTCGTCTTCCACTTTGTTAACACTTTTCATTCCCTAACTTAAAAAAATTAAACCGTTAGTCTCCCACTTTGTCATTTGTCATTCACGTTAGTTCCTGGGATCAATTTTCATAAATGAGATGTTGATTTGTAATGTTAAATGTCACGATGTCAATTCAAATATATCTTAAAGGTCAACCAAAAAGGATCAAAGAAGTTTCAGTGGTGAAGGTGGAACATTTGGAGCTTAATTTACTAGAACGATGGAAACAAATGATGAGGATGAAGATAGGTATATGTGAACATTAAATTATGTCCGACGTTAAATTTAAAACCTTAAATAAATTATTTTGCCTTTTTAGCCTAAAATTGAAACAAAAAAAAAAGTAGAAGTCAAAATAGAAGTAATGAAAAATTAGAAAACAAACACAGAATTAGAAAAAAAAAAAAGAAAACAAAAAATAAATAAAAACAAAAAAAAATATAATAAAAAATAAAAAATAATTTGAAAAAGTAGAGAAAAATAGAAAAATAAACAAGAAAAAGAAAATTGTTGGTTAAGAGTTAGTTGAGAAGTAGTTGGATTAAAATAGGTAAAAAAAATTAAAAAAATCAAAAAATAAAAGAAAAAGAAAAAAAGAAGAAAGAGAAAAAATGAAAAAAACGGGAAGTTTAAAAGGAAAAAGAACAAACAGGGGGGGCTCTCTTCAACTCTTCCTGGACTCGCACAGCAAAAAAAATATTGATAACCATATAAATTCAAGGGGAGAAGATTTGAGGGGGCTCGACTGCTCATAGTGGAGGCTTTCTTGGCAAGAAGAACTTGGGGAAGTTCTTGGCTTCCTCGGTTGAATCCAATCTCTCTTGACTGGTCCTAACTCTTACCACCTTCATTAGGATCCTCTAGTGTTCACCATTGCCTCAGGGCTCTTCTCTGATTCTCTCATCTTTCTCCTTTGCCTCTCAAAAGCTTCGCGAACCTTCCTTCTTGAAGATATTTCTTCGTTGCATGCATCATTGAGATTCTTTTTCTTGAGCTTTGGTGGAGAGAAATGGCATACGTTGAAGTGAGCTTCACTCAGGGAAGCAAGAATTAGGAACAAACTACGAAGGTATATAGAGCATAGACGCTTGCAGGTAAGTTCATGAACACTTTGATATGGTCTTTATGAGGATGACTCTTGAATTCTGAATAGAAACGATTCTGAAACGTGGCTAGATTCTTGCACCTTGCTAGCACTGATTCATATAATTCTTAGTCAAATCAGCATGGATAACTTCTTGTATTATGAATCATGTGTTCTGCATTGTTAGTGAAGTTCTAGTAATGATAAGCCTTGGTTAATATACTATTGAATGATATACAAGATCTTTTGTGAATTTGTTGAGATCAGGATCAATTGCTTTTTAATCTTGTTTCTTCGCTAGGCGTTTGCATGTTTGGTTGAACGTGATAAGAGCCAATTGAATTTAAACCAGATCAGCATGGAGAATCAGCCATATATTTAAGAATTGTGCATCTCTACATTTCTGTTGAAGTTTAGTAATAGTGAGTCATAATTGTCATATTGTTTTCATCACTGCCAAAGCTGAACCTTGAGAGCCCTCTAAGAAAGCATACACTACTCTTCATTGCATTAGGAGTAAACAAATTGCATGTTTAATTAAGAGATACAAATCCTAGGCCATAGAAAAAACTGATCAGAAATCAATAGAAGAATAAACATAAACCGCTCGGTTTGAATGATGAGTAGAATTCTGTGTGGACTTGTTGAATCATACACTTTCTATGAATTCTTTTCCTGCTGTTTATGCCTGGTTCTATTTGGTTGAAGTTGATAACATTCAATCAAGCTCAAACAAAGGAACAACAACCTACAATTAGCTTCAACTCAGTAGTTTCCATTTAGGAAATCTTTTATTAGAATTAGAGGTCATGTAATCTACATCAGCTAGTCTCGTGAACTTTTCTTTCCTTTCTCCCAGATAACAAGCTTAGTGGTATAGGTACTGGTTGTGTTGCTTGTGATCTGTTTTATGACGAGCACATGTTATGCTAGTTAAGGTAGTCGGGTCCCTGGAGATAAATCATAGTTCAGCCACCAAGGAACGCAACGAATCACTCATAATAGTGTAGTTGTGCTCAAAATTCAATGGTTGGTTTTCCCATATTTCCTCTCAGGCCACACAAACTATTTCTGCATCAACAGATTTCACGTAATCTTAAACCACCTATCTTTGTTGGTTGTGCATGCATGTAAGGGTTGGTTGTACTTCCACACAAAAGTTGGAAGATACTGGGTCTTGCCTAGAAGAATGGTTGCTAGGAAATGAAATTGGCTGACGTTTGCTCTAATGCTTTCAATATCTATGATCGCATGTGCACCTGGTTCAGTAACGGCATGGTTGTCATCGTGGCAACAAGGGCCCGAATATTCATGCATTTACTTCACTCGTTAAGTTCACTCGACATGCAATTAGATGGCCAAATTTTGGAGCAAGAGGTGTTGCCTTCAAAAGATGCAGTCACATACTAGGTTTGAACAACAGCCAGAGCAGTTTCTCAATCTTAAAATACTGCCCATTTTCTCTTTCAGCTTTATGCCTTCACCAGGGGTGCACTCTAGTGAGTCACTAACAATCCCAGCCAACTTCCTAGCATTCACGTCGTCAATGGTGCAGCTCTCCTTAGTTATAGTTGTCATTTCCTTGAAGATCAGGGTCATTTTCCATTCCTATGGGAGGTATATTCAAGTCCCGCCTCTCAATTATCTTCCTGTTAGCATCACAATGCTTGGAGGGGTTGTTGCTGTCGTTTCTTATGCAATGGGTATGGTTTCGAGTGCCCTCAGCTCTGTGGCTTTTACCCCTTCCGCTATCGTCGTCAGTGCCGCCGATGTAGATGTTGTGGGTTTTCCTATATAGTTCCTTCTTCTGCCTACAGTGGTTGGCTTTTAGTTGGCTTGGTTTTTTGAAAAGAAGGAGCTTGCCATATACTTGAGGGCAGGTAGGTATTAGATCCAAACAACTATGGCGTTCATTTTTCAACCTTGTGTTCCCATAATAGTACGTTTTAACAAAGAAAAAACTCCCCTTCTGCCTTAACTTCACACTTCACAGCCATGGCCCCACAAGGAATAACCTCCATCCTTTTACTGCAAAAGCAAGAGGCATTGATTAGAACCTGACAAGGACCACTAAACTGAAGTTTGATTATGAGGTAATAAGAGGTGACCCATGCACGTAGGCCTTCAACGAGGAGACTCCATGCAAAAAGGTGAATAAAATCCAAATGAGTCTAGGGCCCACTAATAAGTTTTGTTCAAAATAAAATAAATCCCATGCAATCCTCAGGAAAGTCATAAGCGTGCCTTAAATTTGATGAGAGGCGTCAAAAATCAACTAGGAGTTCAGTGGGATGGCTCGTGCACTACTCACAATTTCCCAGCCCCTAGTTCGATCCCCACATGTGTAAATTTTTTTTATTATTTTCTCTCACATCCTATTCCTTCTCGTTGGGCCGGCCGCAAAAATTGGGCTAAGCTGCCACCGCCTTTCACAAATCAAATTGGGTTTCCTTCCATATAAAATCAAGCCAAATTTTAAAATAAATAAATAAAGTCAAGATTTCAAAAAATACAAATATCAACAAAATCAAAATTTTATTTCGATCTCCTTTTCTAATTTGGGGTCAAGCCCAATTCTTTTCTTATTAAACCAAGTCCACTTTTATTTTATTTTGGAATCAAACCCCACTTCCTTTATTAAAATCATCTCCTTTTAATTTTCTAAAATTCGTACAACGGGTTCTAATACGAGCAAACAACCTTCTTTGTTGTTTCGTGTTTAATTCGTGCAGATTCAAACACGGTTTACGACGGTTTAGATTTTGCAAGCACGTAATTTTATGAAAATCACTGTTTTTATAAATTTCGTCAAAAATATCTGTTTTGTTTATTTTCTGAAATTCGTGCAACAGATTCTAATACAATCAGGCAGCTTTCTCTGCTATTTCATGTTTTAATTTGTTCGAATTCTAAATACGGCTTACGATGATTTAAATTTTGCAAGCACATAATTTTAGAAAATCACTGTTTACTAACTCCGTTATAAAACATCCGTTTCAAAAATATTTCTTTCATTAATTTTCTAAAATTCGTGCAACGGATTCTAATACGAGCAGGTAGCTTTCTCTGCTGTTCTGTGTTTTAATTTGTGTGGATTCCAAATGCAGCTTACGACGGTTTGGATTTTGCAAGCACGTAATTTTAGAAAATCACTCTTTACTAACTCCGTTTAAAAACGTTTGTTTCAAAAATATCTGTTTTTAATCTTCTAAATATTCGGGCAACGGATTCTAATACGAGCAGACAACCTTCTCTGCTGTTCCGTGTTTTAATTTGTACAAACTCACACGTGGGTTACGACAGTTTGAGTTATGCAAGCACGTAATTTTAATCTATTCAAAAAACAATTTTTCTTGATATCACCCCTTTATTTTTTAAGAGATCAAGTCTCTTACACCAGAATTACATAGCCTTGAGTTTCCCATTGCACCAAGGAATACATAGGAGCAGGATCAAGTCCTGTTAGGCTATTTTCCTCAAACCTATTTATTTTTATTCTAAACTAAAGGGATCAAATAGTTTTCAAAAATATCAAAATCACACACTCAGTTTAGGGGTACCGTTCTTCAAAACAGGCGAGTAGGGTGCCTAACACCTTCCCTATTTGTAACCAACTTCCTAACCTAGAATTTCTTCCTCAAGTTAGGGTGGGATTTTCCAAATGTTTTCCCTTAAAATAAAATTTGGTGGCGGCTCCACGTATCATATCATCCTTTTTCAGATTTCTAGCGAGTTTGTCATCTCATTGTAATTACGATTACGACAGTATAGTAGGATGAATAAGGTTGAGAGGTCTGTAATGTATTACACGATGTTGTTTAAGCATATTTGACGTTCAAACGTGGCATTTAACAACATAAATCATCATGTCGTTTACGAATATTGACCCTAAGGACTAACGTGAAAGACAAATGACAAAATGAGGGACTTACGACCTAATTTTTTTAATTCAATGATAAAAATGAAACATGTTAATAAAATTAAGGATGAAAGTGACAATTTACTCTTAGAAAAATAAATAAAAAATAAAAGTATAATAAAGTTGAGAAAAATTTGAGAAAGGAAGTGAAAAATTAGAAAGGAAGAAAATTTTAGAGATAAATAAAAAATATTTAGAGAAAAATAGAAAATATAAAAAAGAAACAAATAAATTAAAGAATATTTTAGTATAATAAAAAATATTAAAGAGAACGTTTAGAGAGAGAAATAAAGAAATGAGAGAAAGAAAAAGTAAAAGAAAGCATGAAATTTTATAGAAAGAGTTAAATATAAACTAGGATTATATGAGCTAGTACACATCTATCCCATTTATTTAGATAATTACATAGATTAGAGTTTAAAAAATTCTACTTTTAGATGAGTTACAAAATAAATGATTATAATATAAGGATGGAAAAGTTAGCTCACACTTATTCCACTTAATTTGAAGGTTATATGAGTTAGGGCTTAAAAAATTCTACTTCTAAATTAGTTACAAAACAAAAGGTTAAAAGATCGAGTTGGATGAGTTAACTCATATTCATCCTACTTAAATTCAAGGTTACGTAAATTAAGATATAAAAAATCTCTTTTAAATGAGTTGCAAAATAAAGGGTTATAAGATAGGGTAGATGGACTAACTCACATTCATCCCACTTAATTTTGAGGTTACATGGATTCAAATTTAAAAATTATACTTTGAGAAAAATTATAAAATAGAAAAAAATAAAATAGGGCTAGGGTTGGCCTTAGGGCTAGCCCTCTTAAATTAAGGGTTATGTGGGTTAGGGCTTAAAAAAATCCGACTTCTAAATGGGCTACATAGTATAGGGAAAACAAGCTGGCCCTAAGGCCATGGGCCAATTTGATAGTTCTATATTTTTCAATCCTTTTGTGCGGTTACTATTACCACCAATCTAATTATATCTAATATAGAGACAGGAGAAAAAAATATCAAAATAATAAACACCAAAAATTTTCATACCCTTTAACTATGAGTCTGGCCTTGTATTTATTGATTGAGGAATCTGCATTAAGCTTTGTTCGAAAAATCCATTTAACTCCAATGACTTTTCTATCTTTAAGTCTATCAACCAACTCCCATGTCTTTTTTTTTTTGTATCATAATCATCTCCTCCTTCATTGCATTCTTCCATTTTGGATCTTTTGGTATGTACTCATAGCTAACAGGTTCGTATATTGCTATATTACACCTTTGATAGATGTTTGACAGTATCCTTGTGCCTCGGATTGAAGGTTCATCTTCTAATTCATCTTGCAACAACTTTGTTGTTCGCTTTTCAAGTTGATTTTTGTCAACATTGTGAAGGGATGAAGGTGTTCTTTTGTGAGTTCTTTCACTCTTATTGGTGATCTTCATTAAAATGGATATCTCTAGTGATAGTCATCTTTTCGATTTAAGGATGATACACTTTGTAGGCTTTTGAAACTAAACTGTAGCCCACAAAAATACCTAGAATTTCCTTCTTGTCGAGTTTTTCACGCTTAACCTATGACACATGTGTAAAACAAACACAACCAAACACTTTAAGAAAGGTTAATGAAGGCTTGAACCCATATCAAGCCTCAAATGGAGTTTTATCTTTCAAGGCTTTGGTTGGAAGTTGATTTTGCAAAAAGATTGTTGTATTAGATGCCTCTGCCCAAAATGTTTTAGGAAACTCCTTCTCATACAACATACATTTAGCCATCTCCATCACCGATTTTTTTCTCCTTTCATTAACCCCATTTTGCTCCGTAGTGTAAGGAGCTATGAGTTGATGTTCAATGCCAGCATCTTCATAAAATAAATTAAATTGTGTTAAGGTATACTCTTTCCTGTTATCATATCTTAGAAATTGAATGTTGCAGTCACTTTGAATCTCCACCATTTCTTAAACTTCATAAATTCTCCAACCACTTCATGCATGAATTTCTAGAAAAAAAAAATCCAACACATTCTTCTATAATCATCTCTGAAAAAGGATAAAGTATAGACTACCTTGTAATGATGGTGTTCTTTGAGGTTTTACCACATCTATGTGAACTAGTTATAACTTTTAAAAGGCTCTCCAAAATGATTTTGAAAATGACTTTCGATTTTTTTTACCAAATTGACATGCATTACAATTTGGCAAATGATCAAAAATACCGATAGACCTTTTTTCATATCTTTCTTCTCCATGTTCAGCATTCTTTGAAGATGACAATGACCAAGTCTCTTATGCCAAAGTTTTATGGACTAACTTGAGTATAATAGGCTGTCTGCTTCATCTCTGCTGAATCAAATGAGAAGCTTTTACCTCTCATTTTAATCCTTAGAATCTCCTGACTAGCAATGTCATAGATAAGGCAATGTTGATCTTGAAAGGATACTTTAAATCCTTTTTCAATCAATTGACCTGCACTTAACAAGTTTTGGTCAATGTCACAAACATAAAGAACATTTAAGATTGTATTTGTACCTGAATTGTTGAAATTACAATGGTTCCTTTTCCCTTTGCAGATATATAACAATTGTTCTCTATTCTGACCTTAGAGACTTTAGTGGGATCCAAGTCCTTAAATAGAGCCTTGTCATATGTCATGTGGTTTGTACAACCACTGTCAATTAGCCAGCATTCTGAACTACTCCTTGCTAAAAAAATGTTCCAGCAAAAATATGATCTTTATCTCACTTAACAACTTGGGCATTGGCTTCTTGTTGTTGGAATTTGCTTCTATAGATCACTGCTTCATGTTCAAGCTGATTGTACTTACTGCACTTTGCGTCTAACCTTTTCCAACACTTGAATAATGGATGACCCATTTTGTCACAATATCGACAAGGTGGGTAATTTTTCCTTTTACCCTTATCGTTGCTCTGATGGGTATTAATTTCATTTTTTGCTAGTTGGTTCTTGTAATTTTTCTTTCTACTGTTTCTAGCTTAACGATGCTTGGCTGGTAGAGCGTCTTCAACCACATGATCTTGTCTCATAAGCCTTTTATGATCCTGGGCCTAAAAGGCATGTAACACTTCTAACAAAGTGATTTGGACAAATCCTTTATATTCTCTAAGGTGGTTATTGATGTTTCATATCTCTCAAGCACTATAACCAAAAAAATTTCTACAATTTTAGAATAAAAAAATCAATGCCCAATAATCTTACTGTTAGCTATGCCAAGCGACCTGTTTGAATATATTTTAATTGTCCCAGACTCCTTTATTCTATGGAGATTGAATTTCCTCATTAAATTTAGCATTTTCATGCCTTGAATTCTTTCATCTCTTGCATATTCTTCCATCAAATAATCCTAGATTGTTTTCTTTGCTTATAAAGTTATGATCCTGGTGATGATGGTCATTGAAACATCAACAAAGAGACATGAATTTTCTTTTACCTTCCAAATTGTTCTCTCCTTATGAAATTTTATCTGACCATGATGGGGTTGTAATGGCAATAGAGAAATTTTTTCATCTTTTTTAACCACTTTCCAAAGATCTAAAACCTCTAGTTAAGCCTCCATTTTAACAATCCAAAGATTATAGTTTTCTCCATCAAAAGTAAAAGAAGCAACTTGTAAGAAATTTGATTCAGCATCTATATCATATGTTCATAATAAAATTAGGCTCTAATACCAATTTGTTGGTTTATAGCAGAAAAATAAAATAGAAAGATAAACGGACAAGATAATGAAATTGTAAGGAGAAGAAAAATATAAGAATTATTTATTTATTTTATTCAATAAAAAACATTATATTTATAGTAAAATAAAAATAAAAAAAAATAAAAATTGATTTACTTCTAAAAGTTTAGAAACCATTTACTTGTTTACAAAATTTTAAAACTGCTTACTTATTTATAAATTTTAAAAATTACTTATTTGCTTATAAAATTTAAAAAATATTTACTTATTTTTAAAATATATAGATTATTTATTAATTAAATTGAACCAAATAAACTAAAATAAAAAAATATGTTTAATAAGTGATGTGAATATCAATGGTAGTGTGAATAATGGTCATTGATGGTGGAGGCATGGTTTATGACTCAAGGCCACCGTGGTTGTTGTGCCCGGGAAGGTGGAAGTGACTGTTGGAGGAAAAAGTACTTTGAATTTTTTTAGCAAAAGGGCATAGTGAAAGTTGCATAGAAAAATGCTCAAGTCCATTTAGGTAGATTTAAGTATTTTTTGGGACCTTTGTTGATATAAAAATTTTCAATCAAAGATTGGAGGTAGATGACATTTCTTCGAGTAAGGAATGGTTCAAAGTTGACGAAGGAAGAAACTTGATTCTATATTGACCAGCCTAAGGGAAAGACTTGTTGTTTTTAGGAAAGTATCCTTGAGTAGTTTTGATATGGGTCGGCATTTGTACGAATAGTACACGTGTTTTGATTATGTAATACATAAGTATATGTTTCATATGATTAAGTACTTGTTAGGAGGTAGTTACATTCTAACGTCTATAAAAGATGTGGTTAATTATATAATATATAGAGGTTCTTTCAATAAAAAAAAATCGTTTTTTACTAAGAATTCTCCCAAACTATATCTCATATCAATCTCAATAAAAAAGAACCATAAAAAAATACTTGTGATTATGAATCCTTTTTCTGAAATTGTAATTCTTGTTATTTTTTTTGTGTATTTCTTTATACATATGTTTATTTGATAAGGAGAATCCACCATTTAATAGTTGAGAAGGTATCAATCTAACATCAAATAATCCAGCATATGTATGTAAACACTGGTCAGTTTTTTTGGATAAACATATCTCAGTAGTTGGCAAGAGCACAAGACGGAAGTACAGCCGAGCAGTGACACTGATTTGTGATTTTGATTACAAATGTGAACGAATGGTGACACTTTCACGATATGCGGTGGAGGCTTGATAGTTCTTTATCATGATGGTTCTAGCAAAATGAATGAAGATGTGATGAAAGATTTATGTTTGTGCGAGTATCCATATTTCTTAACCTTACAGTGACAACGATATCAGAGTTATTGTATAGTATCATCGTTGTAAGGGTGGAGTTATTCCAATTGTTGACGTCAATAATGAAAGTTTGTGATTATGGAAAGGAAAAACAATGCCAACAAAAATAGAATCATTAATAAACGTTGCGATAGTATGAATTTTGCAAATATAAATTTTTTATAAAGTTAATTTAAAATATAATACTAGTTAATAATAATCAAGTGTCAAAAATAGAGTGAAGAGATATTAATATTCTCTTGAGAATATAAAAGAAATCTTTAAAATATTATACAAAACTTATTGGTGTAAAGTGTAAAGTGTAGGTTTAATTCGTTTTTACCATAATTAAACAGACACTTGAAAAAGAATATCTATAATAATGTCTTTAAGGAAAGTGGTGTATATACAAGAATCTTTCTTCTTTTGGAGCAAATTCTATTGGTCATTTTTAAAGTTATTTAAGAGAAATGATTAAGATATACAAGTACAGTATCCTTCCCTCGTCTATATCCCTAATTAAAAGAATATAACTATTTAAAATTTTTCAGAATAAGATTCTACCCATCTAATTAAAAGTGCAGATAAATGAATGATATTCTCAGTGTATACTCAATCATTTAATCATCTAATTAAAAGTGTAAATAAATGAAAGATACTCTCGCAGTATACTCAATCATTTCTGGTTATTTAATAGTACCAAAGCTGCACATGACGCTCCACCAAGTTTCGTCGTGTCTAAAATGGTTGTTGTTCTGTAGCTAAAATATGATAAGGGTGGCGTAAAAGTTAGACAAAATTCAAAAGGGATGGGATTATCGTACAATTGTCACAAAAGGTGACACGAACTTAGTTTTGCACCAAAATTTCAACGTGTGCTGAATCCAACTCATCAATCACCGAGGAACCAATAGAGTATCCATTCCAAATATTATAAACGACTATACTTATGCAACCGAAAGTAGATTATTTTTTAAAATGAGTCAAAATTAAATTTTAAATTTGATTTAGTTTAAAAAATTTTAATTTGAGCTTTCCAGCTTGTTTAAGTTTTTTTATTACTATTTAATAATTGAATAGAATGTTATTTATTAATTTAATATTTAGTAAATATATTCATACCAATAAAAATTAAAATAATAATAAATATAACTTAAATTCAATAATTTAATATTAGAAAAAATACTCAATCACATTTTCTTTTAAAAAATTAGTCATTTACTTAAAAAAAGAACTTACAGTCCTTTATTTTTAAAAAATCGTTAATAATTCTTTTGAAAAATTGTAGTCAGTTAGTTATTCTAAAAAATATTTAACAATTATTTTTATTAATTCAAATGTTTGACTTTTGATCTTTTATTCTTCCCGTGTCTCTTTTTTTTCTACTTTTTGTGTACACCAAATATATCTTTTAATTGATAATTAAAAATTAATCTTTTTAAAACATAAGTATTATTAAAATAGATTTTATTTTTTAATAAAATTATTATTAAATATAGAATTAAAAATCAAATCCTAATTTAACATATATAAAAGACTTAACCATCTATCAGCGTGCTCTGACATCTAACAGTACTGACCCACCTAAACTTGTTGTGAATGATTCTCTCACATGCACGTAAAATGTGTACAGTCTAAAGTAGAAAAGAAAAAAGAAAAAAGTTATATAAAGTACATTAATCATTCCAAAGCATTAAGATTGTTAAATCGATTTCATTAAATTTTACCACATCATTAATTAATCCCGTCAAATTGGTCATTGAGTGTAGTCAGTAGAATTATTTATTTAAATCTAAGTATATAATAACAAAGGCATTATAACCATCCTATAATTTAGGTATGGTGATTATTAAATTTTAGGTTCAATTGTATAAAATTTATTACACTCTATTTTGAAAAAGAATGGGTTATTTTTATAATAACTTATATTAAATTTATACAGCATATTGTTTTTTATATTTTTTCATCAAATTTTATATTTTTCCTATATATATATATATATATATATATTTAGAATAACATTTTTATTTTGCAAACATCGATAGTTTGGAGGTGGATTGAATATCTCACCCTTTTTTCTTTCGAGGTGCTTATAATAATTAAGATTCCTTGACTTCACTCATTTTTTAGAGACAGGAACCACTATAAAATTTAGATATTATAGCATATATTTTAAAGCATTTTATAAATAAAATATTTTAAAAAATATATAAAATATCTTTTAAAATATTTTAAAAACAAATGTTATAAAATAAAATAAATATTACAACATTTTTAAATTTAAATATTTTAAATGCTATTATAAAATCAAATAAAATAATATAAAATGTATTTTAAAACATTTTACAAAATAAATGTTATAAAATAAAGTAATTATTATAACACTTTTAAATTTATATATTTTAAATATTATCATAAAAAATTAAAATAATATAAAGTATATTCTTTTTAAAATATTTGTAAAAAAATATTATAAAATAAAATAATTACTACAATATTTTAAATTTAAATACTTTAAATATTAACATACAAATAAATAATTTTAAAAAAATTACAATATTTTATAAAATAAATTAATATTTTTTATATTTAAAAAAATTTTGAAAAATAAAGACACTTTAAATAATTTTATATTAAATATTAAATGTTGAAAGCTTTTTACTTATCATTTAACTCATACACTAAAAAAAAATAGTTCTTCATGCACTCTCTTACACACTCAAAATAAGCTTCTTCCTTTGTTCAACGCTTCGTCTTTAATTTATTTTCTCAACTAGCTTTATTTTACTTCTCCATCTCTGTTTTTGCACAACTATATCTAAGTTTAATTTATTCTTTCGGTAGGTCACTATTTTTGTTCAGTTCAATGTCTTTTTTTTTTTAGATTTTTATTTTTATTTTTTAGCTTAAAATTTTTGCCTTCTTCTAATTGCAGATCCTAAGTATCTATTCAAAGGTGCTGTGCTGCGTAAAGATTTTGCGTCATGAGAATTACCTATTCAAGTAAACATTATTTGAAAAATCAGAGCTAATGTTTGAAACTCTTCGAAAGGAAAGTTTGATTACATAATGCCCTAAAATTTGGAATTCGATTACTAAGATAACATATTCTTGTGCGTATATTATTTAATAAACATTTTGTCGCAACCGTAATTCCGACGAGACGACGAACTCGCTAAAATTTTGTAAATGAATTGTTTTGATGTGGAGTCGCCACCAAATTTTTGTTTAAGGGAAAAAGATTTGGAAAAACCCGGATGAGATTTAGGTCTTGCTCTGCTACGAGTGGGGAAGGTGTTGAAAGACTCCACCTCACTGCTCCGAACAAAGAGACTTTAAATTGAGTGTGTGATTATTTGAAAATAGTTTGATCCCTTTTATTAGAGTGAAAATAAATACTTGATGGAGGTTAGCCTCGACAGACTTGATCCCGCTCCTACGTATTCCCGGTGCAATGGGAAACTCAAGGCTTACGTAGTTCGTTATGTCTTGAAAGCTTGACTTTCGAAAGTGTTTGAAGTGTACTTTGAGGCTTGACCTTCGGAATCATTTCTTGAAAGTAAAATAGCTTGACTATTTTTGAAAACTATTTTTAGGAGGGCGATCCTCATCCACATATGCACAGGGCCCAAGACAACTACTTGGCCAGATTAACCTACTATCCTTCTAAACAACTAATGTTAAAAGCTACCACCAGGCTTAGAGCTCGTCGCTATGAGATTAAGAATCACAAAACAAGATTTTTATTTTTGAATAACGACATGAATGAAAAAGACAAGACATAAGTAATTATTAGAAATTTAGAGGAATTTACTAATTAATGAATTTTAAAAAATACTTGATAATCTTGGAATTTATTTAGGAATTATAGAGAATTTTTATGAATTATTTTAGAATTTTGGGATCTTTTATGAATTATTTTGGAATTTTGGGATCTTTATGAATTATTTAGAATTTTTTATGAATTATTTTGGAATTTTAGAATTTTCTAATTTTTTATTAACTTCTAAACTTTTTATGAATTTTTTATTAATTTCTGTAATTTTTATTAATTTTTGTTAATTTCTGGAAATTTTGAAATTTTTATTAATTTTTGGAAATTTTGAAATTTTTATTAATTTCTGAAATTTTTGAAATTTTTTATTAATTTCTGGAATTTCTGTAATTTTTATTAATTTTTTGGAAATTTATTTTTTTATTTATTTTCTGGAATTTTTATGTTTAATATATTTTTTATTGATTTTCTATAATTTTTTTATTTTTATTGATTTTCTGAATTTTTATGTTTAATATATTTTTTTATTGATTTTCTATAATTTCTATATTTTTTATTGATTTTCTGGAATTTTTTTATTTTTTATTGATTTTCTGGAATTTTTATTTTTTATTAATTTATGTAATTCTTGTAATATGGGACAAAATAGGGATTTGTGGGAATGACTAGGGGCATTAGGATAATTTTGTTTTAGGGGCAGAATAGGGATTTGTGGGAAAGTTTAGGGCATTAGAGTAATTTTGTTTTAGGGGCAGAATAGGGATTTGTAGGAAAGTTTAGGGCATTAGAGTAATTTTACCCTTGGGGATGGAAATAAAGGAAAAGGCAGAATTGGGCTATAAGGGATTCGAACTCACGTCCGTGGGCTATGGCCGAGGCGCTCAACCACTTGAGCTATGCACTCTGTACTTCATAATTCACAAATTTGAAATAAAAACTATGTCCGATCTATCTACTGTATTTTAATTAAGCTTTGCCTGGATCTCTTTTACTGGAGCGCCCTTTTCATCTTGCAGGGACTCCCTCGTATGCCTGCATACATTTTGGCCAAACTCCACCCATCCCGTAGAAGCGAAGCAGCCAATGCAATTCCAGAAACACCAATAGGAATTTTAGGGACTAGTAAACTATTTTCTTCAACCATGCTATCAGCTTCAATTGTTGCCTCGATATCAAATTCACATTTCTGAAGCTTTTCTTTCAACTCAACAGCCTTCTTTCCAACCTATTTTCTTGCAGATACTTCCTTCTAAAGTTCTCTTTATAATCATCTTCAATTTGCTTTAAACGCGACTCCATCGCTTTTATCACCCCCCTCTAGGTCGACTGCTTTTCTTGACCATTCCTTAAAACTCTACTTGTATAGCCCATTTAACAAGAAAGTTCAGGGCGAGGATCGCTTCTCGCTGATCAGTAGCAGCGTCTATAATGGGATGATCCGATGGATCGTGTGGATGGTTATTTCTAGGGGTCTATTGTGGGGACACGATCCAATTTCAAAATCAAGATGTGATCATGCTCTCTGTCTTTTATCTCATATATGCACGGGAGAGGGAATTACATGCATTTTCTTTTTAGTGTGAAAGCACAAAAGCCTTGCTTTCGTTGCTAGTTCTTTCTTTAGATTGAATTTTTTTTACACATAGCGGCTACAAACACCCTATATTCTATTGGAAAATCAAGATTCTGCCCCCAAACATCATGCAGGTTGTTACAGAATTACTATGCAGCTAACGAGATAAGAGAATCGGTTCTTTTTCGACTGAACCAAGCGAGTATGGTGTTCTTGATTTGGCATGGCTTTTGAGACGAAAGATAAGAGAATCTAACCTCATATGACTAGAGAGGGAATCGATGATCGCTCTTCTTCTTCTTCCCCTCCTTTCCGCTTAAGCTCCAGGAGAATCCAATTCTTCTCTCGTTTGAAGCTTCCCAAAAACCGTCCTCCTTTTCTCGCGCACTTTCTCCTTTTTATATGTATGGCCGCCCTCTTTTGCTTTTCGTTTTCTTTTTTTTATTATTTTTTCGGCAAAACAAAATATTGATTTTTAATTTCCAGCTTTTATAATTTTTTTGTTTTTGTTTTTTGTTTTCAGTTAAATTTCTGTTTTTTTCTTTTTGTTTTTTTTAGTTATTTTCATTTTTTTATTTCTGTTTTTTTTAATTATTTTCTGTTTTTTTTTAATATTTTAATTATTGTTGTTTTTTTTTATCTGTTTTATTTATTTAAATTTCTAATTTCTAAAAATAGATTTTGTTTTTATGCAATTTCATTTATTATTTTTATTTATTATTTTTTGTTTATTTGTTTGTCTGTTTTTCTGATTGTCTGGCTAATTAAATAATTGGGAGCCTCAGACATAAATGGGTGTTTACAGTTTGCCCCTCTTTACTCATTTTCCTACTAGATAATGTGAGAAATGATTCTTCAATTATCGAGGTGTAGGAAATGAGTAAAGACGTGAACACCTAATGTCCGAGGCGTTTTTTGAAGAAGTCCAAGCAATGATTGAATGACCTTATCGACTTCTTGCAGGTGCAAATAGGGTTTAAATATACAAAGTCAGATGGCATAGCCTAAGTAGGCTGAAATGAGTGAAGGCTTATTAGAACATGTGTGGAATGTAATGGGATTGCTTGCTTTAGACAAGCAAAAATGAGATGAAATTGGCCTTATTAAAACAGCAAAGTAGAAGAGAAAGGCCTCGTTAGGACGCAGCTTAGTGGAAAAAGGGCCTGCTTGAGGTAGGAAGCGTGCAAGAACTAAAAAGTAAGGTATTGTACTAAGGGGCCCGACACTATAGGTGGAGCGAGAAAAAGAAAACTTTAATATGCGAAGGAAACTTGATGGTGGCCCTTGACATTTTATGGTCGTGATGCAGAAAATCCAAACTTGATGGTGGCCTGACAACACAGGCCATAATGCCGAAGTTTAAACTTGATGGAAATCCCGTTGTTGACGGAAAAATGCAAAATGAAATCCGTCGGCTTCTGCGATGAATGCAAACTCCGCGGACAGTGAACAGAAATTAAACATGTTTGAAGTCCCGTTGTTGACAGGAGAATGCAAATGAGGTCCCGCAAGGGAAGATGCAAATGAAATCTGCTTGTTGCCGATAAATGCAAATGAAATCCCTTTGACATGATATGTGCGAAAAAATTTGATGAGGCTGACAACATAGGCCATGATGCAAAAATCTAGCCTACAGCTGCCCGACAACATAGGCTCCGAAATAAATCTAAACACAAGGCACGACAACATAGGCCTAAAAAGCAAGAATCTAAAGCTACATGGCTATGCTGACAATATAGGCCTAAAAGCAAGAATCTAAACTACAATACGGCTGACAACATAGGCCTAAAAGCAGAATCTAAGCTTACTTGATGGTGGCTCACAACATAGGCCATGATGCAGAATTTAAAACTTGATGGTGTCCTCTACACAACATAGGCCATGATGTTCTGAAATTTAAATCTGGATTGGTGGCCCGACAACATAGGCTACAAACCATGCAAATTTGAAACTTGATGGTGGCCTGACAACATAGGCCTAAAAGCAGTAAATCTAAGCTACTTGGCGGCCCGACAACATAGGCCTAAAAGCGAAATTTAAAACTTGATGGTGGCCCGACAACATAGGCCATGATGCGGAATGTAACCTTGATAAGGCCTGACAACATAGGCCATAGATGCAGAAATTTGAAACTTGATGGTGGCCCGACAACATAGGCCATGATGAATTTAAAACTTGATGGTGGCCGACAACATAGGCCATGCTTCTGAGAAATTTGAACTTGATGGTGGCGACAACATAGGCCATGATGCAGAAATTTAAAATGGTGGCAACATAGGCCATGATGCGTAAATTTAAAACTTGATGGTGGCCGACAACACAGGCCATGATGCAAATTTAAATCCTGATGGTGGCGACAACATTAGCCATGATGCAGAAATTTTAAACTTGATGGTGGCCCGACAACATAGGCCATGATGCGTAAATTAAAACTTGATGGTGGCGACAACATAGGCCATGATCTGAAGAAAGGTAAACTTGATGGTGGCCTGATAACATAGGCCATGATCAAATTGTAAAACTTGATGGTCACAACATAGGCCATGATGCAACTTAACTTGATGTTGGCCCGACAACATAGGCCATGATGCGTGAGAAATTTAACTTGATGGTGGCCCGACAACATGCAGCCGCTTTATCTGGAAATTTAAAACTGACGGTGGCCGACGACAACATAGGCCATGATGCAAATTAACTTGATGGTGGCCTGACAACATGTGCCATGATGCGGAAATTTAAAACTTGATGGGGCACGACAACATAGGCCAAGGTGAGAAAAAAGTAAACTTGATGAGGCGACAACATAGGCCAAGAATGACCGATGCATTCTACTTGCATGCTTTGAAGGTTATTTCCTTGAAGAGACTGGGCAACCATTTTGCCCTAGTTTGGAAATTTCTTGATAACCGAGAGACGTCTTGATTTGAAAGAATTTTGGGCAAGTGTTTGCCCGGTTGGAAGATCTTTTGCGCCGAGGAATGCCTTAACAAGAGAGGATTTTGGCAAAAGGCCCGCCAGTTTTGAATTGGAATCGAGGATTGCCCCAACCCAGTTTCCTTGGGCAGATGGCTTTTGCCTTATTTTGAATTCGGGAATCGAGGATGGATCTCAAATTGAGATTTTGTAAGTGTTGCCAGGTTAACTTGATTTTGAGGATGACCTCAAAGTGGATGGTGTGAGATGTTTACCTGGTTGATTCTTGATGTTGAGAATGATATGACTTCACCTAATCTTGTCAGATCTTTTGCCCCAGATTTGATCTTAAGTGAGTGGATAACCTCAAAATTAATTTGTGAGGCAAATGTTGCCCAGCTTTGAGACTTTGACTGAGAATTTGAGGATAATCTCAAATTAAATTCTTGTAGGCAAACGTTTGTCTTAGCTTTGGACTTCGATTCATCATTCGAGTGATGACTCTCAAATTATATTTATGCGGCTGCCTTTTGCCTCAGGCTTAAGCTTGATTCAGTTTTAATTATGACCAATTAGGCAATTTTACCTGGATCTTAATTAATTTTGAAAAGTGATCAAGCAATGCTTGAATAAAAGATGCTTATGTGTGTTTGAATGAGTGAGAAGAATATGATGTTAATGATGCTTGAATAAATGCATAAATGATGCAGGTTCTTATTTTAATGCTTGAAATAATTTTTTGATGAAACAAATGTCATGTGGATGAATGCAAACCATGAAATAGTGTAAAACTTTTTGTTACTCTTGATTTTTTTATTTTTATGACACATCCTTTCTCGACAACCTTATAGCTGGTGTGACAGAATCAAAAATCAAGACGAGCTGGGGACGATTACGAAGTTCGGGGTTTTGGTCAATCTCTCGCTTCGATCAACTTGAGCTTTCTTCTAGATCCTCGAGACCCAACAATGGTCGGCCAGTATTGAATAAGACACACTCTTCTTTGGTGGCATCATGGCCGGTATAAGATGAATCTTTGGGAAACAATCCTTGCCGTGTCATGTTCTGAGATTCATCCGAATTGTCAGTGACTTTTCAAAATTAGTCCTTTTTATTTTTACATTTTTCACATCTCTTTTGGCATGCGCTATTGAGGTGTATGAAGTGATTCTCGATGGTTAATGAAAAGTATAGAGAAAGTTTGTAAAAGGATGTTTGAGGTAGTGTTTGAAAAGAAAAAAATGCCAAAAGGTGTAGGTTTAATTGCCCAAATGGCACCTTTTGATGAAGAACGCCGTTACTTTTTCATAATCTGGATTTTGTCAAATCGGACTAAACTTGAGAAATGGAAAAATTTTGCCCTAATTTAGGAAGATATGAGGTGCGTAAATGTCATGTTATTCTTTGGGGGTTCTCGATTGACCTTGATTTTTGCCTGGGTTGTTTCATTTGAGTTTTTAACCCAAAGAGGTCTTTCGCTTCTTCCTAATCCTTTGCTCCTGGTCGCCTTATCTTGCTTTCATGACTTACCGGCTTTTGCTTGATTGCGTGTCTCTAACTTTTGCCTAGGTCGCTCTTAATTGTTGACTTAGCGGGTTTTTGCTTGATTGTACCCTAACTTTTGCCTAGGTCGTTCTTGATTGTTGACCTCCAGCTGCTGCTTGTTTGATCGCCCTAACTTTTGCCTAGGTCGTCTTGATTGCTGATCTAGCTTTGCTTTGCTTGGATTGTACTCCTAACTTTGCCTAGGTCGTTTCTTAATTGTTGACCTAGCGGCTCTTTGCTTGATTGTACCCTAACTTTTGCCTAGGTTTTCTTTGATGTTGACCTAGCGAGCTTTTTGCTTGATCGCTTCCCTAGCTTTTGCCTAGGTCGCCTTTGAAGATTGGTCGACTCCACTTCTCAACTTTTGCTTGGTTTGCTTTCTAACTTTTGCCTAAGTCGCTTTACCATTTCTTGACCTAGTGCTTTTTGTTTGATCGTGTCTTCTAACTTTTTGCTCTAGTCACTCCCATGGTTTTCGATCTAGCTAAAGCTTGTATTGATCCCCATTTTTGTCCCCGCCGAATTGTTGCTGAAAAACCCAAGAAGACCTTTCTCATCATGACTTTATCATCATTGTTTTGAACTTTAACCCTACTTTTGCCTGGATCGTTTGGCTTAATCCGGGCTTTCTTTTCCTTGAATAGTTGTATTTTGACCCTGATTTTGCCTAGATTATTTTGATTCAATCCAAATGCGCTTTTCCTTTTTCTTGAAGAGATTTTGACCCCCATTTTGCCTGGATCATTTTGATTCAATCCAGCCGGCTTTTCCTTTTTCTGAACAGTCAGGACGTTGATCTTGCCAGATTTTTGGTTCCTAATCTTTAGTTGACCTTATCGCGGTATCCCTAATTTGTTCTGGATGTGAACTTGATTCCACGGATGTTTTTGTTTGACAAGACACTGAATGTGGATCTAGAATCCCTTTATTATTCTGCTTCCTCATTGGGCTTTTTCCTTTGAGCTTGATTAATCCGACATTCAAGATTACTCATTACAAAGACTAGCATCCTCACCAATTGGTATTTTATTGTTTGGGTATAGGGATGCAAAGTGGGTCAAGAGATAAAAAGAATGGTAAATTTTTAAGTAAAAGCTAAAATGTAAAGCACGGCTTAAGTGATATGAAACGAATTTTGTATTTATTCACGTTGATTTATTTACAAAAGATTGATTTTGAAAAAATATGACAATTTCTCGATGAATATCCTCAATAGCTTGACTTGTATGAGGCAAATTATTGTGTTGCTCCCATTTCTTAGCCAAATGGGATGAGTCCCTGATTCAAAGACTTGATTGAGCTGATTTTCCCAAAGTCTAGCCGTTTAGCATTGATTAGGCTTTGCACCTTGCGCTTCAAGACTGGCAGTTTTTCTCGTTGAATGACCAATGTACCCCCGTGGGTAGTTACATATGGCATTTGCATCGTACCATTTAGGGTATGGTGGTTCTTGTGGTTTTAGCTGGGTATGGAACCACCAGAGAGTTCTCGACAAATTGAGGGTAGTAGCTCAAACAGAGGTCATTGGGATGGGATCAAACTGACAGATCCTTCTCCTTCTTTTGGTTTCGGCTAGAATTTGAGCTCATGGCTTGTGTTTGACCGTATATGGTGCTAGCGGTCGGATTTGTATTGGATATTTGTGTCGGGTGGTAGTGTTTGGTAGGTGGTAGCGATGTAGGGAGTATGGTAGGCGTAGGTGTGCATTGTGGTGGTTGAAGCTAGTTGGACCATACCGTGCCATTCGAGGAATGTATTGGCCTTGATTAGGAGCCACATTGTAAGCTTCACCCGTCCTCCTTTTTTCGTAGAGGCGCTCAACTGTCCTTGTGGCGTTGTGCATGATTTTTCTCGATGCATGCCACCCGATCCTTTCTCCAATGATGATGACATCGTAAAGCTAGAAGTCATACCGCCAATCATCTTGTCATAGAAAGGATCTTGGAGTGTGTCTACGAACGTGCCGACTGCTTCTTCAACAAGGAGGCTGGGTACTGAGTGTGCCCAACTCCCTCCATCTTTTGAGCATACTGCTTGAAGGTTTCATCCCCTTTTGGCCATATTCCGGAGTTGGGTTCCGATCAGAGCCATCTCCAGGTCAGACCGATATTGTTTAAGGAAGGCCCTTGCACGCATCCCTCCATGAATGGATGTGGGTCCGTCTAGCCGTGTAGAGCTGGGCCAAGGGCAGCCTGGGCCCTAAGTCAGTTTGAAAGAAATGGGACAAGCAACTTATCGTCGTGCATGCAAGGAGACATCTTCCTGCTAGCATACGGCCAGGTGGCTCTTCTAGCAGCTTTAGTTCCTCGACATACTTCTCGAATTCAGAACCTTGAATTTGGGAGGATTACTAAGTCCAACCAAGCACAGTCGGTCGCGTCTCGTTCATAAGTACTCCCTCAATTGCCTTGATTCTTCCTCTAGGATTCTCCATTTTTTAACGTCCTCATTCGGGGATGATATGAGTATTCCTGCATGTGGATAAGAAGACTCGTATGTATATATGGGTGCGCCCTTGGGTGAACATAGAATGCGGCTCCTCCAACTACCGCCGTTTGGTAAGCTTGGAAGCTGGTATTTGGAATGGCATGAGGATGCCCGTGGTGCTGAGGAGGGTAGGTTGTGTGTTTGGCTTGTATTTGGGCTTGTGTTTGGGTTTGTGTTTGGTTGTATGAGGGTGATACCCATGAGGAAACCCATTGTGAACCCCTTCGTTCATGGCTGTGGGCATGTATGTTTAACGGTGTGATGGCCGTGGAGGGTGTGTTGGGCCGGTTGGTTCTCTTGCAAGGTTCCGTTGCCTCTTTCTCGTTTAGACCGGCTGGATGGCCTCTATTAGCTTGGCCATCTGTTCCTTCAGTGATTTGACCTCATTTCTTAGCTCCTCATTTTGTCTCTCCAGCCCATCCATGATTCTTGATTGTGCTCGAGTTCTATAAGGATGTCGAGGAAGCTGTGTTTCTCCAATTTTCTGGTGAAGTTAAAAATTAATTTTTGTGAAATAATTTGAATGTAACAAAACGTGAATGATAGAGATGTTGATGCACAATGAGTGTGAATGTGTAGAATGATTTTTGAAATCTATATTTTTTTTTAGATCTATGAATGAATGAATGAATCAATGCTATGTGCAAATAATTTTAAGAGATTTGAAGTTTGACTATTTGAAAATAAACCAGAGTTTCTTTATTTGTTTCTAGCAATTTTTGTGTTTTATGAGTTTTGGTGTTTTTTATTTTGCTAAAAACTTTTGGCTTTGTTTATGAACATTCTTTAGTTTTGCTAGAATTTTTTCTAGAAAATCTCATTTTCTATCTATTGAATCTTTTTATTTTTTCAGTATTTTCAAAAGATTGTTTTCCTAACTTTTCCTAAGAATTTATAGTTTTTCTTGATTTTCCTTATTTTTTATTTGTTTTGGTATTTCTTTTCTTTTGTTTGACTTTTCTTTCTTGATTTATGTATTTCCCCAATCTTCAGCTTCCATTTTGGATGATAATTGTTCGTGCGCATGTGAACCATATTATGAAGGGGTGTGTGCCCTTTTTGCTTCTTATGTGGGCTACCTGCCCTAGGGATCTATGGCTTTTTATATGAACCTCTCAAAGGTGGTTTTGTAATCCCGGTGTTGAGGTCACTAGAGCTAAGTTCGGCCTGCAATGCTTGCCACAAATGAAAAAAAGCTACCAACTTGTAGGGCATTACAACAGACGACTCTAGCTGGGATTTTCGTGATAGTCAAACAAGACGTAAGCCTCAAAGTGACACCACTAGATCCCTCTAGTCCTAGGCAAGCACTCGACCCGGGTATAGGGCCCCACTCATGATAATGCATATGCAATGTGTATGAGGGCACACAAGTAATCGGGATACCCGCAATTGGGAAATTGTACGATATATATTGCAATTTATGATTCATCTATCCTAGGGTTGTACAAAGAATAGACAAACAAACAACAGATAAATAAACAAGTAAATGAATCGTGCAATCAATAAAATGTGCAAACAAATAGGAAAGAGATCAAATATAATGTACACTCAACTGATCGGGCTTGACTCTCTAATGGTCCCCAGTGGAGTCGCCATCTGTCGCAACCGTAATTCCGACGAGACGACGAACTCGCTAAAATTTTGTAAATGAATTGTTTTGATGTGGAGTCGCCACCAAATTTTTGTTTAAGGGAAAAAGATTTGGAAAAAACCCTGGATGAGATTTAGGTTCGGGAGCGGTTACGCTACGTGGGGAAGGTGTTAGCACTCCCACTCCTGTCTCCGAAGAACAAGACTTTAAATTGAGAGTGTGTGATTATTTGAAAATAGTTTGATCCCTTTTATTAGAGTGAAAATAAATACTTGATGGAGGTTAGCCCGACAGACTTGATCCCCGCTCCCTACGTATTCCCTGGTGCAATGGGAAACTCAAGGCTTACGTAGTTCTGGTTATGTCTTGAAAGCTTGACTTTCGAAAGTGTTTGAAGTGTACTCGAAGGCTTGACCTTCGGAACTACTTGGAAAGTAAAAATAGCTTGACTATTTTTGAAAACTATTTTTAGGAGGGCGATCCTCATCCACATATGCACAGGGCCCAAGACAACTACGCCGCACTTGAACCCATACGGTAATCTCTAAACAACGCAATGAGAAAAAGCTACCGGTTGCAGGTTAGAGCCTTCGTCGCGTGAGATTAAGAATCACAAAACAAGATTTTTATTTTGAATAACGATGAATGAAAAAGACAAGACATAAGTAATTATTAGAAATTTAGGAGGGAATTTACTAATTAATGAATTTTGCGAAAATACTTGATAATCTTGAATTTATTTAGGAATTATAGAATTTTTATGAATTATTTTGGAATTTTGGGATCTTTATGAATTATTTTGGAATTTTGGGATCTTTATGAATTATTTAGGAATTTTTATGAATTATTTTGGAATTTTAGAATTTTCTTAATTTTTTATTAACTTCTAAACTTTTTATGAATTTTTATTAATTTCTGTAATTTTTATTAATTTTTGTTAATTTCTGGAAATTTTGAAATTTTTATTAATTTTTGGAAATTTTGAAATTTTTATTAATTTCTGAAATTTTTTTGAAATTTTTTATTAATTTCGGAATTTAATTTTTATTAATTTTTTTGGAAATTTATTTTTTTATTTATTTTCTGGAATTTTTATGTTTAATATATTTTTTATTGATTTTCTATAATTTTTTTATTTTTTATTGATTTTCTGGAATTTTTATGTTTAATATATTTTTTATTGATTTTCTATAATTTCTATATTTTTTATTGATTTTCTGGAATTTTTTTATTTTTTATTGATTTTCTGGAATTTTTTTATTTTTTATTAATTTATGTAATTCTTGTAATATGGGGACAAAATAGGGATTTGTGGGAATGACTAGGGGCATTAGGATAATTTTGTTTTAGGGGCAGAATAGGGATTTGTGGGAAAGTTTAGGGCATTAGAGTAATTTTGTTTTAGGGGCAGAATAGGGATTTGTAGGAAAGTTTAGGGCATTAGAGTAATTTTACCCTTGGGGATGGAAATAAAGGAAAAGGCAGAATTGGGCTATAAGGGATTCAAACTCACGTCCGTGGGGCTATGGTTGAGGCGCTCAACCACTTGAGCTATGCACTCTGTACTTCATAATTCACAAATTTGAAATAAAAACTATGTCCGATCTATCTACTGTATTTTAATTAAGCTTTGCCTGGATCTCTTTTACTGGAGCGCCCTTTTCATCTTGCAGGGACTCCCTCGTATGCCTGCATACATTTTGGCCAAACTCCACCCATCCCGTAGAAGCGAAGCAGCCAATGCAATTCCAGAAACACCAATAGGAATTTTAGGGACTAGTAAACTATTTTCTTCAACCATGCTATCAGCTTCAATTGTTGCCTCGATATCAAATTCACATTTCTGAAGCTTTTCTTTCAACTCAACAGCCTTCTTTCCAACCTATTTTCTTGCAGATACTTCCTTCTAAAGTTCTCTTTATAATCATCTTCAATTTGCTTTAAACGCGACTCCATCGCTTTTATCACCCCCCTCTAGGTCGACTGCTTTTCTTGACCATTCCTTAAAACTCTACTTGTATAGCCCATTTAACAGTGGAAAGTTCAGCAGATAATCGCTCTTCGTTGACTGCAGCAGCGTCTATAATGGGATGATCCGATGGATCGTGTGGATGGTTATTTCTAGGGGTCTATTGTGGGGACACGATCCAATTTCAAAATCAAGATGTGATCATGCTCGGTGTCTTTTATCTGTTATGCGATCGGAGAGGGAATTACATGCATTTCTTTAGCAGGGAAAGTACAAAGCCCCTTGTTTCTCGTTGCTAGTTCTTTCTTTAGGATTGAATTCCTTTTTTACACATAGCGGCTACAAACACCCTATATTCTATTGGAAAATCAAGATTCTGCCCCCAAACATCATGCAGGTTGTTACAGAATTACTATGCAGCTAACGAGATAAGAGAATTCGGTTCTTCGCACTGTAACCAAGCGAGTATGGTGTTCTTGATTTGGCATGGCTTTTGAGACGAAAGATAAGAGAATCTAACCTGTTATGCGATCGGAGAGGGAATCGATGATCAGTCTCCTTCTTCTCTTCCCCGTCCTTTCTGCTTAAGCTCCAGGAGAATTCCAATTCTTCTCTGTTCTTGAAGCTTCCCAAAAAACCCCGTCCTCCTTTTCTGCACCCTTCTCCCTTTTTATATGGCCGCCCCTCTTTTGCTTTTCGTTTTCTTTTTTTTATTATTTTTTCGGCAAAACAAAATATTGATTTTTAATTTCCAGCTTTTATAATTTTTTTGTTTTTGTTTTTTGTTTTCTGTTAAATTTCTGTTTTTTTCTTTTTGTTTTTTTTTAGTTATTTTCATTTTTTTATTTCTGTTTTTTTTAATTATTTTCTGTTTTTTTTTAATATTTTAATTATTGTTGTTTTTTTTTATCTGTTTTATTTATTTAAATTTCTAATTTCTAAAAACAGATTTTGTTTTTATGCAATTTCATTTATTATTTTTATTTATTATTTTTTGTTTATTTGTTTGTCTGATTGTCTGGCTAATTAAATAATTGGGAGCCTCGGACATAAATGGGTGTTTACACATTTATTGTAAAATAAACTTGAATATAACTAATAAATTCTATTAGGTAGTAATACTAAAGTTTAATATACAAAAACTCAAATTAGGAACTGTGACCCTTGCGTATTACTTACATTGCATCTCAGTTGGGTAATATTTTAGATTAGTTGAAATATTTAAATTTTAATAATAGCAGTGTATGACAGCACGGAGTACAGCAGAATTGAAATATATAGATTGTGAAAATTAGGTCCTGCCTCTGCTTTTATTCACCCCAATCATTAATATTAGTTCTATTTGCTTATTTTTTTTATAATTTGAACTTTATATTGAACATTTGATGATTTTTCGGTCTGTGCCCAAATTAGATGAATAGAGAAATGCCCAAATTAATTCCTTCCTTAATGCTAATTAAGTTTCTGCTCCCAAATTGTTTTTTAGTCACTTCTGGATATAATTTAATAAGAAGCAAATTGGAGGCGCCTTCTTCAACTTTTGTAAACAACAAAATTTAGAAAAGAACACTTTCATTTCTATGTCTTGCAGGCCAGTTTGTTGCTATTTTGAATTTTGCTTTGACTGATTTTACTGAAATCCTTTCAAATTTTATTGAAAACAGATTGAAATTCAAGGTTAATATTCTAAATTTTGAATTTCTAATAAACCAAAAATATTGTAATTTTCATCTAAATTTCATCTAAGTTTACTAAGAATTTATAAATAGAATTTTTTCTTCAAATTCATCAAAGTGTAAAGGCTTATGTTTAAAAACTATGTCTATTAGAAATGGTTTTTCACACTATCATTTATGTAAAATTTTTATTTTTTTGATATGTTTCCTAATTTTTACTGGTCAAATATGAATTGAACTAGAAAAAGTCTGAAATTAATTTGGATTATTCAAAATTTAAAAGGGTCAGCGACAGGTAACTTTGCTTCCATTTATGAACTACAGCTTTGTACTCTAGCAAATTATATTATTCTCAATGCAATAAAGATTCAATTATATTTTGTTATTTGATTTAATATTGGCTTCAATAAAGATTAGCAGATATTTCTTAGAAAGCATCCATGAATTGATATGCATAAATCCAACAAATAGATATAGGTGCATGAAGTTTTTAAGCTTATCCTTACTTATCTTAAAATATAATTTTGATATTCATATTTATAAATTATCTAATTAATTTTCCCATTTAACATAGTAGTAATTGGTTTTTTAAACAATCTGTTCAGGTCATAAATCATTACATTAACATGTTTTAAGAACCAATGCGACTTAAAAAATTTAAATTTAAATTAAAAATTTAATGATTGTTATATTGAATAAAAAGATTAAATTAACTATTCTTATAAATATTAAACAACAGTGGTTTCCTTTAACGAGTCATTATGCACACTTAATTACTAATTAATTGAGTATGTTATATTCAAATAAAAAATAATAATAAATATAAAAATAAAAAAAATTAGGCAATTATTATTATATTAAATAAATAGATGGATGAATAAATAAATTAAAATTGATATGTCGTAGATAGTGATAAGTGACAAAATTTTACATTATATAAGTAAATCCAGATTATTTGTTTATATGCATACAATTTTGTTTTGAATGCCGTAGAAAAAGTTAATGAATTATAAATAAAATAATATGGATAATGTTAATATTTTTAATTAAACTTAAATTTTCATTTTAAAATAAATTAATATTAAAAATATCGATTATCAAAATATAATTAATTTTAATTAAATAATAAGTATAGCTAAATTTTGAGCGATAAATAAATCAAAATAAACTATAATAAAAATGGTAAAATTTGTATGAATATGAATATATCATTACATTATATTATATTTTTTACAATATTTAAAAAATATTATAAAAATATAAAAATATTATTTATTAATTTTAATAATATTTTAAAAAATATTATATTTGATCTATTATAAAATATTATTAATAATATTTTAAAATATTATAAAAATATAAAAATATTATCTATTAATTTTAATAATATTTTTAAAAAATATTATATTTAATATATATCATAAAAAATATAATATATAATAGTATCTTGTTCTGCAATCCAAACACATGTTCTCATATATGATAGACATCTGACTTACTTCACTGTTGCATGCATTAATTTAATAATATAAATTAATTGTTACTTATTTTAGGTGAACTTAAACAAATACCATATGATGGAGTGAGAATTGATTGTATCTACCACAAGTGAATCCTACATACGCATGTGATATAATTCTGTTTCAAACTTTAATTTATATTTAAAACAGGTATAGAATTTTAAAATAAATGTATAATAAATTTATTTTTGGGTTACTGAAGGTCATGGATTGTTACTTATTAAAAGATTTTGTTTTTTTAATGTGAAAACTACTTTTTGAAAAATTTATTCCAGAAATTATCTTACTTATAAGATATCCTATAATTTATTTGCTGACATGAATAGTATTATAATGCATATCCTCTTTTGACCGTGTAAAATTGATTCTAGCATAAATACTAATAAATGCTAGGTTGCACCCGCATTTTTGGATTCTGAGATGAGAAATTATTAAAATATTTTATTGTTAATTTTATAGTATTATTTATATATATATATTAGATATTTTATAATATATTATTTGTATATTATTTATATATTTTAATTTTAATTTATGTTTCTAAATAATATTGTAATAATTTATAGTTCTATATCTTTATTTAAGATATTTGTATTTTGAGTTGTTGCTTCTGATTCAAGAGAAGAAGAAATTTTTTTTTTATTTCTTTATCTAATATGTTTATTAATTAACGATTTTTTTTAAAATATGTAATTAATGTTTTTCACATATTTCAAAAAAAAGATAAATTATTTTTAACTTCATATAAGGTAAGATGAGCAAATTTTTTACAAACTAACTTTTGAAATAAATTTAAGTAATTGTAATTTGTTTAAGAGTTATTAAATGAACATTATTTTTTTAAGGGAACATTAGGTATTAATTGTTATCAACACTAAAATTTATGAAATTTATGTACGAAGATCCAAAAGATCAACCATATATGAAGAATATGTTCAAACGGTCAATAATTATTATTTTTAACATATTTATGTAACCATAAATATTTATTTATATTGTCTTATTGTTAGAACTTTTCAAATTTATTGGGATACCAAAGAAGTTAAGATGTCAAAATCTAAATTGAATGCAATTTGAATTACTATAGAGGTATTTATAAATTTTTACACTATTATTTATATAATGACATTATAATTTAACAAATTTTTATCTTTATTTTAATAGTGTTCTCGTAAAATAAATAACATAAATTGTGGTTATTATGTTATGAGATTTATGAAGAGAATCATCTTAGAAAATCAAAATGTGATCCTAATATGGGTATGTAACTTTAAATTGATTTGATATGTATTCTGATTATTAATTTAATTGAAACTTTCGTATTGTTTCATTCTAACATGGTTTGTCTTTATGTGTATTGCAGTACTTTCCTAGTTACAAATGCATGGCATACTCTTGTTCAAAGTTCGATGAAATAAAAGAAGAATGATGTTGATATGTCGTGAAAAATTTTATTTAGATTGTTTATATTGAAAAGGTTGTTATGTTTGTTAGACTTAACTTAACATGTTTTGAATATATTCTAAAGTATGAAAACACATTGATCTAAGAAATGTCTTGAACATATTTAGTTTATCATTCCTATTTGAATAGAGCATCTTTATTCAAAGGTAACAAAATTTTTTATTATTAGATATTTAATTTTTTTAAAATTATTTAAATAATAATATTAGTATTTTTTACTATAATACTGATAATTATAAAATAAATAATATTTTAAAAATTAATTTACAGCGTTTATATAAAAAATATTTTAAACTATATTATTCTTTATAACGTTTAGATAAAAAATTGCTTTAAAAAACCACATCTTAGAAAACTTTTAGAAAGCCAGCGTTTTAGAAAACAGAGGTTATGTAACAGTGTTTTCAGAATTAAACGCTTTATAAAGTATTATTTCACATTACTTTTAAAAAGTCAGTATCTTAGAAATAAAAGTGATGCAATATTTTTTATAACATTTTTAAAATAAAATATTTTATAAAATATTATTTTTACAACATTTTTATATAAAAGTACTTTAAAAAGGAAGTATAATATATAATATGTTTTACAACATTGTTATATTAAAGTGTTTTAAAAATATTTTTATTAATTTTTAAAAATGTTTTAATATATTTTTCATTTATTATAATATTTTATTTAAAAAATACTATAAAATAAATATTTTAAAATATTTTTTTAATATAGTACGAGAAAGCGTGTTCGAAGAAAATGTTTCTCACATAGATGTTTCGTCTTATACATATTAGCCATAAGTGAATCACAACACAACAAGTATTAATATTCTAGTTACTTGTTGGTTTAAATATATCTTTATTTTTATAATTTATGTAGATTTTGGTTTGGTTTTGATTTTTATATTTTATTCATAATTTAACTTTTATTTTTATAGTTTTTAAAGTTTATATTTTAATTTTTATAATTTTTTATTTTAATTTTAATTTTTATATTTTATTTTATTGAAATTTTTTATTATATTTTATTTTATTAAAAATTTATTTCTTCCGTATATGGATATCGATTCAAATGATTATATTTTACAAAGAATGATTGTACTCTACAAAGCATGTGTTTTAATATATTGTTAGTAGTGGAGATCTATGATTTTATTTTTTAAAAATTATAAAAATTATAAATTAAATCTTTAAAATATAAAAATAACTCAAAATTATACTAAAAGTTTAAATAGATTAATCCATTGAATTTAATTAAATGTACTTTACAGTGTTAGAATCTCTACACATATTAAAAATTCAATTGAAAATCATTTAAAAAATTTTGATCCAAATCAATCATTATATATGTTACAAGGTAAGTTTTATTATTTTAAAATATTAAAATATTAATATATTAATTTAATATTATAAGTAATGAATGATTTCTAATAAAATATCCTTATAATCTGTTTATTATTATTATTATTATTATTATTATTATTATTATTATGTATTTAATTTTTTTAAATATTTATATTAAACACATGAATAATTTAAAATATATTTATACAATTTAATTTTAGTTTATTAATTTTTTAAAACATTTTATATTAATAATATTAATATTAATACGAGAATATTGATAAACCACTATTCTGTTCATTTATCTGCAAAAAATTAGTTGTAATTTATGATTATTTAATTATTTTTATCTAATTTTTCTTATTTTTGTAAGAATTGTCACGCAAGTTAAGTATCCGAAAATAGGCAAGTTTGAGACTAAAAAGAGGATAAAAAAGCATAAAAGATAGTACATCTAATGCGACAATGACACGTCAGCCCTACGGTGCTGCAAGATTACGAAGATTAGTCGCGACGACTTAGGAAGCGGTTAGGTCAAACTCAGCCCACCACATTGAAACCCTAATCCACGTCTATAAAACGGAATGAGAACACCTAGACTCCAAAGGCCACACCACTCTCTGGGATGTAAGCCTGTCACCACCCTGGAGACACACCATTCCATCCTCATCTCTCTTAGTATCCTCCCGTAGGATTTCAGAGGCAGAAGTTTTTCACAATGCGAGTTGCAACGTCCTATTGTCAGCCTTACTGACACTACCATTTTGTCATTCTCTTGTAAAATTAGGATTATGGATTGTTCTATGGGATTAGTATGTTTTTATTTGTCTTATCTTTCTATGTGTAACTAACCCCAAATCATGGGCTTTGGTCAAACTTATAATGTAATCTATTGAACCCCTTTTTCCTTTTTACGAATGATTTTGTATTTCTATTCAATTGTGTTTTCATTATTATGTCTAATTAATTTCTAAGTTAATTAGGGGATAGGCAATCGTACTATTGCCTAGTTAATGGAACTATAACGTAAATTGAATCTAAGGGTTTTGGAGGATCAACCGGAATCTTTGATTTCTAATCAATTATTAATTTAACAAGTATGCAGGTTCTTTATGCTTCTCTTAATTTTATACCTTGCATGATCATTGGGGTAGTAACTTGAGGAAAAAAATATTGTTATTGCATTGTTGGTATATAACGTATGAATACAAGTGCACCTTATCATTTTATGAAGTAAAGAATGAGTACGAGTATCGTCTCCACGGAGATTTGGTTCAAATACTGAATTCCTACTAGTCCACTAATTGAACTCAGTTATGGGGTCTCGTAGATAACGCAATTCCTAGCGTGTAGGCAACACAAAACAGGAAATAATAAGAATTCACAGAATCTGTCACAAATCTGGAACTCTGTCCAGTACGCAAAGAATACTTCAATATAAACTCTAAACTGTCAAACACTCAACAACTGATATAAATGTGTGAGAATTCAAATTATGGAAGATATTAGGGTTGGATTTCACCAAAACTTTCCTTATGTAATCCTTGATCAATTCATATACTTAAGATAAACAGTAGTTTGAAGATTGAATTCACAAACTAGTGATTGAAGGTCACTCCCATGACTCAACAATCCTTCACAGCAAATTAGGAATTCTAATCCCTTAGTAATTCCTAATTTGCAATGAGCCTTACGTTCAAGAATTCAAACGATCTCACAAATGTGAACCTCTATCCCTAGAGCCTTCACAATTATGTCATTCAATCCCAGTTCCAATTCTTAAACTAATTTCCCAATTGTGAAGAAGAATTTTTATTCAATTTATAAGTGACCAAGTCATAAAAGCATTAAGCAAAGAGATGAATAATCAACGTTAAAGGAAAACAATCTTAAATAAATACACAATCTGGATTACATAAGATCAATTAAGGGTTCATCCTCCCCCAACAGGGACTATGTTATACATAATGAAGAAGAAGAAAACAGGGAAGGGGGAGAAGGTCCTGGTCATGGCAGCACGATGTAGAATCCCTTCGTCTTCAACCTTAGGGTTTTTCCTTCTCCTAGAGCAGAACCAACATCCAGGAAAACGGCGGCTCCAACATCTGGGTTTTCGTTCTGGGATAGGTTAGTGGATAGAGTGAATGATTGATAGATAGATGCCCTGCTTTCATTCTGTTCTGCGCTATTTATAGCTATTGGTCTGTAGCGTCGCGTGTCCAACGCGGTCCAACTGCGTTATCAACGCGACGCGATTGAAAGATTGCCCCTTTTTTCTTCAAAACTTCATGTATTCCACGTGAGTCCAGTTACGTTGCCAACGCAGAATCCTATAACAGATTGCAGAAATTAAAACATATCAGATTTACGAGAATTTAACCTCCAATAAGCTCTAAAATTGTATCTTTTCAGATTGTGCATGGTTTATTCAGTTTTATGTCATTTTCTCCTGTTTTAATGGTGTTCTATGCTTCACTTACTTGCAATTACATTGAATTATGTTCCAAATAAGTGCCTTATTGGACACTTATCATGCATGATCATTAGGTAGTAATAGAATAATAACGGATGGTTATCAATTGACTCAAATGGGAATTAGGATGAAATTGGGTAAAGTTATAAGGGAAACCAAAGTCTCATGTCTTTCCATAATTGAACTCGTATCTGTGCTCTTTTGTCTTTAAATCGCTTACTCTCATTTTTTCCCTTTTTACATTCACTTTAAATATTTTTAAACAAACCCTTTTCTGGTTCTCATTTTTTCCCTTTTTACATTCACTTTAAATATTTTTAAACAAACCCTTTTCTGGTGAGCTCAAAATTAGGATTTAATATTTGTTAAGATTATTAAAATAGTTTTTGTGGGAACGATAGTAAGGGTTTTAAATACCCTTTTCTACATCGACGGTGCACTTGTCCGTGGGTAAAACTTTGTACGGACAGTAAACGCACAACAAGTTTTTGGCGTCGTTGACGGGAACTATTTTTCAACAATCTTAGAAGTTTGAATTTTAATTGCTTGAGACGTGTATATATTTATAAAAAATAAAAAAAAAATTATTGTTATATCTTTGTGTGATCTTTTGTTTATTTATGCTAACTCGCTCTCTAACTCCATAATTACAATTTAATCCTGAGATAGAGAAAACAGCTAGAAGATTGAGACGAGAAACCAAAACAAGAAAGATGGCAGTACAAAGACGAATGATATTATTGGAATATATGGCCTCAACTAGTGAGGGCCTACAAAGTAGCATATCAATCTCATCACTAGAAGGTGTTCCTAATTATGAATTTAAGTCTGCCCTTATCAACATGATTCAGAACACACTTCAATTTGGAGGGACAGCCTCAGAAGACCCATGTCTCCATATTAGAAAATTGCTGAGGCTGACAAATACCATTAAAATGAACGGCATTACGCAAGATGCCATTCGATTACAATTGTTCCCTTTTTCCATCACTGAAAAGGTGAACGATTGGCTAGACTCTTTTCTGGAAGCATCCATCACTACTTGGGACCAATTACAGCGTCTATTCTTGACGCAATACTTTCCACAGTCAATGAAGTCTAGGATCATAGTGGATATTGTCAACTTCACTTAGTACGAGAATGCGTCCCTGTATGAGGCTTAGGATAGATTTCAAAACCTTTTCCGGAGGTGCTCACATCATGGGTACCAAATACCTCATCTTGTGCAGATCTTCTACAACACTCTTTCCTATTCCAATAAAGCTATAATAGATGCAGCATTTGGTGGGGGTATCATACATATCCCCCTGAGGATACATGGATAATCATAGGAAACTTAGCCACTAATAGCAACCAATGAAGGTCTGCCGATAGACATGTATGGAAGAAGAATTCCCAACCAATAGGAAGGTATCAAGTCGATCACACTGCTACGATAGTCAGCCAATTAGAGGCCTTAAATAAAAAGATGGAGACAATTATGCAAGCACAGACACAACATACCTTGCCTATCCAAACTCCAGTTGCATTTGAGTCTAACTCGTGTAATCTCTATGAATCCATAAGTTATGATGATGAAGGATGCATGAGTGAAGCTAATATAGTCCATCAAAATGAGGAGCCTAACTGTGTGAGAAACACTTATAACCCTACTTGGAAGAATCACCCCAACCTCTCTTAGGGAGGGAATCAAGGTAATAATTATACCAACAATGCTCAATATGTTTACAGACCCTCTCACACACAGAATCAAGAAGGCTATAGGCAAGAAAGGAAGCAGCCAACATTTTTTGAATCCCGAATCTCGAATATGGAAACCCAATTTCAGAATATAGAAAATCAATTGGGACATCTCGCTAACCTTTTAGCACCAAAAAATGGTGGGACTTTACCTAGCTAGCCTGAGGTGAACTCAAGGGAGCAAGCTAATGCGGTTATTCTTAAGAGTGAGAAAAAGTTGGAGATGCCTATGGAAAAACAAAAGGAAAAGGAGCACGTGGTTACTGACGATCACCAACAGGTTACTAATGATCTTTTAACCACTATGGATGAGAGCTTAAAAGAAGTTGAAGATGGAGGTAATAAATTCAACAGTATAAAAGGTCATGGAACCTATAAGCCTAAACCATCAGTTGAAGAACCTCTAGTGCTTGAACCCAAACCTCTTTCCTTAAATCTAAAGTATGTATTTCTACCTCCTACTTTTTCTCTTTCTATTATTATTTCTTCTAATCTTGTAGGAACAATGAAAAAGAACTTGCAAAAGGTCTTATAGGAAAATAAATAAGTCTTTAGATGGTCTACTCATGACATGAAAGGCATAAGTCTTACACTCTACACCCATGAGATTCTTATACGGAAAGAATGTGAACCAAATATGCAACACCAAAGGAGGTTTGACCCAAACCTTAAAGATGAACTTTGAATTACAATGCATGAGAATTCAAGGTTCCATAAACAAAGGACAAAAATAGGACATCCTAAACACTTTCAGAAACATGAGTTCCAAATAGGTAAGATATTATTAATTTATAACTCACAGTTTCATCTATTTCCAAGAAAACTTAAGTTTAGGGGGAGCGGCCCTTACAAAGTGAATAAAGCATTTCCATATGGAGTGATGAACTTTATCAAAGAGAACGAGGAAACCTTGAAAGAGATGAAGGTTAAGAATCGTATCAATGTGTTATTGGATCCTAAGGTAGCTACCCGTGGTTGTGCTTAGGCATTGGTAAAGGTACATCAGGCTCGTGACGGAAAACAAGCGCTTTCAGGAGGCAACCTGTTTTTCAATAAATTATAGATAATTCTTATTTCTTTATGTATTCGTACATTTTATTTTTACATGGATGTATAGAACCTATTTTTAGGATTGCCTCTAACATGTGTGTTTAGTGTGAGTAGGTTAATCTAATGTGAAAGAACTTCTTCTCCAATCATTAGCATCCACCAGGAAAAGTATTGAGGGTATTAATGGTCTCTAAGTTTGAGGAGGGAAATCTTCTCCCTCCTCAGTGCTACTTTTTCAGGGAAGTTCTATTTTACTCTTCACTACAATATATATATATATATGCGTGTATACAGGAGCTTAAATTTGAGGGGGAGACCCTCTCCCTCCTATTCATTTATCAAAATTTTTTATCCTTCCTCTTCTTTTGTTTTTTCTCTTTACTATGGTAACTAATTTTTCCAGTGAATTAAGAGAATGGTATAAGATTAAGTTTGAGGAGGGATACCTCCCTCCTCATGTGTTCTAAAAATGTTTGTTTCCTATGATATCCTTATATGCTTAACTGTTTAGAATGCTAGTAAATTTAGGATTTAGGGATCTTTAATATTTTGTAGCAAACATTAATTGAATCTTATAAGGACATGAGAACTTTTAATAAAAATAATTAATAATTAGTCATGTTCTTTGTTATCTTATCTCACATTAGAGTAGTTATAGTGAGGATTGAACCTAATTGAGGTTGTACCCAACCTCTCTCTTTGTTGAGTGATTCTCCTCCGACTTGTATACTCTAGAACTTGCCTTATAACCTTGTCAAGGCTTATGTAAGTTGATTGCATAATAAGAAAATGATAAAGGCAAATTAGGTTTCTTTGATTGTACCCCGACTTAGATATCATTTAGTGCCCTTTTGAGCTTAACACCTTAAAAATTATATTCTTTTGTACCCTTAATTAATTGTGATAATTTCAAGTACCCTTAAATTATAACTAAAATAAAAAAAATGCTTGGAAAAGTACAAGTGAAGAAAAAAACGACAAAAAAAAAAGAAAAAGAAGAAGAAAAAAATTCAAAATAAAATAATGAAAAAAATAAAAAAAAATTGTCAAATCATGAAACCCAAGGAAATCTGCTTAAAGTTTAAAGGTAAAAATTATTGAAAGTATAATGAAAAGAAAACCTTTTTGTTTCATTCCTTCTTATATAATTCCTAATTAGATAATTCCTTTAGCCACGTTACAACCTTGATGAAGTCCTTTTGATTCTTGTGTGCAATTTGACTCTCAGTGGAGATTTGATGTTTATCGGCAAGCCTATGGTAGTGTACAATTGCAAGGAGTAGAGTGCTAATGATTTGTAGCCATATACATTTGAGAGATGGTGAGAAGAGTGACCATATCTATGTGTAATACCTAATTTCAAGGAACTAAGGTCCTAATTGGATTATTGTTAATTGTTCTCATGATGGTAATTATACTTGGTTGTTGCATGCTTAATATGTGAAGTTTCTAAATTCTATACTTGCTACATTCCCATTCTTTGGAATATTGCTTGAGGACAAGCAATGTTTAAGTTTAAGGATGTGATAAACCACCATTCTGTTGATTTATTTGCGGAAAATTAGTTATAATTACAATATAATTTATGATTATTTAATTATAATTCTACCTAATTTTCCTTATTTTTGTAGGAATGGTCACGCAAGCTAAAAATCCGAAAATAAGCAAGTTTTGGACTAAAAAGAGGCTAAAAAAGCATAAAAAGATAATACATCTAATGTAACATCAGAGACACCATTCCATCCTCATCTCTCTCTTAGTATCCTCCCGTAGGATTTCAGAGGCAGAAGTTCTTCACAATGCGAGTTGCAATGTCCTATTGCCAGCTTTGCTAACACTACAGTTTTGTCATTCTCTTGTAGAATTAGGATTATGGATTGTTCTATTGGATTGATATGTTTTTATTTGTCTTATCTCTTTATGTGTAACTAACCCCAAATCATGGGGCATTGGTGAAACTTATTATGTAACCGATCGAACCTCTTTTTCCTTTTTACAAATGATTCCGTATTTCTATTCAATTGTGTTTTCCTTATTATGTATATTTAATTTCTAAGTTAATTAGGGGATAGGTGATCATATCATTGCCTAATTAATGGAACTATAAGGTAAAATCCAAGGGTTTTGGAGGATCAATCGGAATCCTTAATTTCTAATTAGTTATTAATTTAACAATTTTGCATGCTCTTTATGCTTCTCTTACTTTTATACCTTGCATGATCATTGGGGGTAGTAACTTGAGGGAAAGAATATTGCTATTACATGATCATTGGGTAGTAATAGAATAAGAACGAATGGTAAGCAATTGACTCAAATGATTCATAAGGGAATTAGGATGAAATTGGATAAAGTTATAAGGGAAACCAAAGTATCAAGTCTTTCCATAATTGAACTTGTATCTGTGCTCTTTTGTCTTTAAATCGCTTACTCTCGTTTTGTCTCTTTTTTACATTCACTTTAGATATTTTTAAACAAACTCTTTTCTGGTGAGCTTAATATTACCGTAATGACTTTAATTAACTCCGCAAAGTTTCTATAACAATAAAAATTAGATACTGATCAAGATGATTGAAGAGAAATTTTTAGAAGTGTTTTTATTTATTAGTATTTAAAATATATTTGTTATGAAATTAAAATAAAAAATTTAAAAATTATGTTAGACTATATTAAAAATTATAAAAAAATATATGCATTAATAAAAATTTAATAATTTTAATATTTAACAATATCCTTAATTAAAATTAATGGTTTTTATTTTAAAGTATCTTGGGTGCGCTTTCAAAATCAAGATCCATGTGCATCAGAAACAAAATCTTAAACCTATAGAAAAATGCTAAGGAGTTCAACAAAATTTAACGTGGGTAGTCTTAGGTATGATTACAAGCTCAAGATGCAATGCAACCTAATATGTATATGGTATATAAAGAAAAGAATGAGAAAATCATATTCAAAGGTTTCAAAATTGACTTCTTGGTGAAATGGGGCTAAAAAAAGATGAGGACAACTTCCTTGTCTATTAGAAGAGGAGTAATCATTAATATTAGATCCTAATGCAACTGTTGTTGTATCATTGCATCGTTCCTGGTAGATGAAAAAAAGATGTTAAAATCCCATATATTTAAAGAAAACAATTGTGAAGTTCCAATTTCCTAGTATAAAGAAGACTACGACTTGCCTTCAGTGGATTCGTTTGGAAGGAGTCAAGTTTTTGTTGTCCATTGGGCATCCTTGGAATTTACCTCACATATGTTTTTTTAATGGCTTACAACAATTTTTCTTTAAATTTATTTTTTATTTTTACAGTTGAAAATTATCACATTTGATCAATAAAGATGGAAGATTTTCTATAATCCTATGACCTCTCGGAAACAGTGCTTGAAAATAGCTCATTACTTTCCCAACAACCAAATTTTACCTTGGCTTAAACAAAATTCCATAATGAAGAAAAAGTAAAGAAATTCAAGACCAAGTCCCTTATATAAAATTATGTGGCAGATTGTGTTTTACATGATCATTGCTTATAAAATAGCAAAGAAGGCTTAGGATAGATTTAAAGAAGAATATGAAGGCAGCGATAGAACACGTTGAAGGCAAGTGGTGAACTTGAAACGTGAATTTGAATCTCTACATATGCATAGGGATGAAACGATTGGAAAATATGTTGATCGAATCTCCTTAATTGTTAATAATATTATACTATTTGGTGAAGACTTTGCACACAAAAGGATTGTGGAGAAAGTCCTAGTAACTTTTTTCTGAGAGGTTCAAATCCAAAATTTCCTCTCTTGAAGATCCAAGGACCTTAGAAAAATATCATTATGTGAACTAATGAGTGCTCTACAAGCACAGGAGAAAAGAAACACCTTGAGAGAGAGTAGGTTCATTGAAGAAGCTTTTTCTATTCAAAAAAGCAGCATTCTGCTAAAGGAAAACTTAACTAGAAGAATAATGGTAAGCATGATGGTGGAAGTAGTAATGATTCAAAACAGAGGTCATTTCCTCCTTACAAGCATTGTAAAAAGACAACACATATAGAGAAATACTGTTGGTGGAGACCTGATGCTGTATGTGAAAAATGTAAACAATTAGGCCACGTAACCAAGGTTTGCAAATCTAAAAACAAATTCTCAAAACCTTTACAAGCACAACTAGCAGAAGCAATCCATGCACAGGAGGAGCAACTTTTTGTGGTTTCTTTCTTCTCAACAAATGACTTGTCTGATGTTTGGCTTCTTGATAACGATTACACACACCACCTATGTAATGATGCTGAGATGTTTAGTTTCCATGATGGTACTTAAAATTCTAAAGTAAAGGTAGGAAATGGAGAGTTTCTAGAAATTAAAGGTAGAGGATCAGTGGCTGTTTCAACAATCGCAAGTATTAAAATTATTTCTAATGTTTTATACATACCTGATATTAGCCAAAATCTATTAAGTGTTGGACAGATGCTTGAAAAGAATTACTCAATGCATTTTAAGGATCGCAAGTGTACTGTTTTTGATCCCTCTGGTGTAGAATTATTTTGCATCAAGATGAATAAAAGAATTTTTACAGTAGACTTGGGGAAAGTAACTGAACAAACCTATATCAGTACTTCAGAGACAACTACAAATCTATGGCACAAAAGACTCGGTCATCTCAATTATAGAGGCATGATAGAAATGAACAAAAAGGAGTTGGTGGTAAATATGTTTGAAATCTCATATGATTCTTAAGTTTGTGGGACTTGCAGCAAGGTAAGCAATCAAAACTATCTTTTCAAGCAAATCAAGCATGGAGAGTTAAGCAGAAACTTCAACTTATCCATATTGACGTGTGTGACTCAATGAAAACTAAATCCATAAATAGTAACAAGTATTTTCTCTTCTTCATTGATGATTACACCAAAATGTCTTGGGTTTATTTCATTAAAATCAAGAGTGAAGTCTTTAATGTTTTTGAACAATTTAAAGCTTTAGTGGAAAATAAATATAATTTGAAAATTAAAGCTTTGAGGTCTAATAATGGTGGAGAATATACCTCTGCTCAATTTGCAGAATTTTGTAATAGTGTAGGCATCGAACATCAACTGACCTTACCATACACACCACAAGAAAATGGTGTATCTAAAAGGAAGAACCGGGCAATAATGGAGATGGCTAGGTGTCTTTAGATTGAAAAACAGATGCCAAACCTGTTTTGCACAGAGGTAGTTAATACCTTTATTTATTTGCTGAATAGGCTCCCCACAAAGGTCTTACAAGATAAGACTCCATATGAAGCCTAGAGTGATAGAAAACCTTCAATGCACAATCTTAGAATCTTTGGGTGTATATGGTATTACTAAGTTCCAGAACCTAAAAGAAGTAAGCTGGACAATAAGGCTCACAAAGGCATTTTCATGGGCTACGGTTCATCAACCAAGGACTACAGAATTTTTTGTTTAAAAATAAAAAAGTTAATTTTGAGAAAAGAAGTAAAATTTGATGAGGAAGCTGTCTAGGATTGGAAAATTCAAAGGAATGCTCATTTTGAATTGTTTCCAAATAAACAGCCTCAACTTGCAATAAATGAGCTAGTGGATGACCTACCGGTGAGAGGCGCAAGAACTTTGGAAGATGTTTATCAAAGGTTTAGCTTGGTCATCTCTAAACCAACATAATATGCTAAAGTACAAGACTCTAAAGCTTGGAGGAGAGCTATGCAAGATGAATTAGACATTATTAACAAAAATGAAACTTAGCAGCTTATTGATAGGTCCACGAATCAAAAAGTGATAGGTGTAAAATAGGTTTTCAAAACAAAACTCAATCTCGATGGATCAATTTGCAAACACAAAGCTAGACTGGTGATGAAAGGTTATGTGCAATAGTATGGTATAGACTACCAAGAAACATTTGCGCTAGTAGTAAGGTATGATACAATCAAGCTTCTTCTTACCTTTACAACTCACAATTCATGGCAAATTCATCAACTTGACATCAAATCAGCTTTTCTAAATGGATTTCTTGCTGAAGAGATCTATGTAGAGCAGCCAGATGGTTTCTCAACTCTTGATAAAGAAGATCAAGTCTATCTTTTAAAGAAAGTCCTGTATAGACTAAAACAAGCCCCGAGAGCATGGTATGAAAGAATGGACAATCATCTCATCCAACTTGATTTCGACCGAAGTCAAAGTGAAGTCACTTTACATGTGAAAGTCACTGGTGATGAATCTTTAATTGTTTCAATTTATGTAGACGACGTCCTTGTGATAGGAAACAAAGTTGAACTAATCCAAAATTTCAAAGATGAAATGGAGAAAATATTTGAGATGATTGATCTTGGAGTCAAGAAGTACTTCCTTAGCATGGAAATAATGTAGTCCAATGATGGCATCTTTATATGTCAAAAGAAATACATTTATGATATCTTAGATAGGTTCACAATATAAGACTGCAAATTCGTAAGCAGTCCAATTACCACAAGTTTGAAGCTTAGCAAAGATGAGAATTCTGAAAAAGTAGATGAAAGTATATATAGAAGCTTGGTTGACGGTCTCCTATACCTCACTACAAGCAGGCCTGACATTCTATTTGTTGTAAGTTTTCTATCTAGGTTTATGCATTCACCTAGAGAAACACACTTTGCGGCTGTTAAAAGAGTGTTAAGATATATTAAAAGAACCAACGTACTTGGAATTTTCTTTGCAAAATCTGCAGAAAAACCATGAAATTGGTGGGCTACTCTGATAGTGATGGGAGAGGTTGCATTAATGATTCCAAAAGCATTTACAGATACTTATTTTTCTTAAAAATGAATTTTTTCAGTTGAAATTCTAAAAATAAAAAACTACAGCACAATCAATCGTAAAAGTTAAATATATTATTGTTTCCTCTCCTATAAATCATGCAATATGGCTAAAGCATCATGCAACTGTATCTTTCCAATAGTTTTGCGATTAAAAAACTTCTGAGCAACATGTCAAAGCATGTTCTTAAAGTTAGGATTAGCATGGACAACATACATTTGATGTAATATTTGTAGACATACATGATAACGTTTGCTAAAATGATTAAAGAAAAAATACATAAATAATCTACTTTCAAAAACAACATCAACTATTAGCTATACAAAGAGAAAAATAACATAAATATACTTAATATTAATGAAAAGGGTGGATGAATTAATAATAATTATTTAGTGTAATGTAACATATCAAGCCCTATACGTCTATTAATATTATTGTTGTTGAAAAAATCCTTCTTTTTGCTAGCCAGGTTGGATAGGCTTTTTCAAACCTTTCAATTTAAAAACTAACCTACGTTTCTTATCAACTCCATGGTACCTTAATTGAATGATAGAATAATATAAAAATGAAAATAAAAAATAAAAAAATTTTAACTTTTATTTTAATTACATCATGTGATTTTATAAATCTTAATTATGTTGGTACTTCAATTGAATGATTATGATTTTTTTTTCAATTTTTGAGAAATGAAGTTTCATTGCTTTTAATTAAGGAAGAAGGTGATTTGAAGTACAAACTTGGATTCAGATGTATACTCCAAAAGTTTTCCTTTGGTACTAAACACAATCAATGTTACTAAAACATCCCGTAGCATAAATATTTCATGACTTTCTTTCAGAACCCTTTTTTCTGCTTCAAAAATGTCATTTGATGACAAAATTCTCCCTCTTCACATCTTTAATCTAATTAAGAAGAAGAAAAATTAATAAATAAATAATTAAATTAAAATTAAAATTTTAAATAAATGATAAAAAAATAACTAATATTAAAGAAATTCTAAAGAAAATAGTATAGAATAGAAAAAATAGTGTAATATTAACTTCATCGAATAAAAAAAGAAAAAAATTGTGAGAAAGAATAGAAATGACTGATGGATTATAGAGTGTAGCCTGTTTTATGTTTTGGTGCAATGCTTTATGAAATAGGGATTAGATGAAAGAAGTCACATATGATATGTTGTCGAAGGAAAAAGCAATGTTTATTGCTTTTGAGAATGTCTAGCTAGAAGATGAAGAGAAGCAAGAAAACCTTATTAAAAATATTTTTTTATCTTAATTATTAATAGAATTGATATAAAAAAAATTTATACCAGGTTAATTAATAGTTAATGTAAAATATATTTGTTATATTGGTTATTAATTTAATCAATGTAATATGTTAAACATTTAATTTTAAAAATATTACTATTTTTTAAATCAATTATAAAATAATTAGTGTAATAATTTATTATAAAATTTTATTTTCACTAATACAACAACATTAAACTAAAAAATTATATACATTATTATTAATATAAAAATCATTTATAACATTTAACCATGTAATATTATTATGATAAATTACTTCACTATACATCATTAATCGATTAATATTTTTTATGTAAAAGATTATTATATTTCTATGAATAATAAAACATACTCATTAATACATTATATTATTATTATCATTAAAGAATTAAAGTTGAACATAAATTAATAGGATGTCTCACCTTTAAGCTAAACGTAATGCCTTATGATAACAAATATTTGTTCAAAAGACTTCATTATATCAATTAGTTAAATATATTTTTTAATAAATAACATCATCCAATATATAAAAAAGTTGAACATGTAAGTGGTATATAATACATATATCAACATAAGCAGTTGTCCTCTCATTCTTAGGCTGAATAATTCAATTTTCATCCTGGACTTTATTTGAAAATATGTTGTCTTTATCTTATCATCTTAATTTCACTATTTCATCTACGAATGCACTCAAAGAACCTTCAAATTGGTCAAATCAAACCTAAGGATGTTAAGGTACAACAAGAAAAAAGTTATTTAAGAACTAAAATAATTGGTTTCTAATTAATAAGAATTGGTTGTTAAATATTTTAACAACCAAAATAGCAACACAAAAAAACTGATAATCAAAATCCAAAGGCAAACGGTTTGGCAACTGAATTGGAGAGTTGGCGCTAATAAAATGAAACTTTGTGATCACCGTAATAAGTCACAAAATAAATAATAACTGATTCCTAAACGTTGGTTGCATCATTATTTTGAGATCAGATTTGCGGTTGAGTATATTCGCAAATTCGGTCACTAATATTAAAAATAAATTTAGTAACAAATTGGCTTTTAAATTTTGGTAATCGATTATTAATTAATTTTGTCGCTGAAAAAAGTATTCCATATCACTGGATTACCATAGGTGGTAATCAATTATCAATCAGTGCTGATTGAAAAGATCATCTCAAGCCACTCGCAATTAATCTTGTGGCTGAAAAAATTATTTCAAATGATAAGTAATTGATTATCAAAATTGGTAATTAAATATCAATCACTTCTGTCTGCCTCAATTTTGTGAAACTTTTACCTACTAATTGAATTAACAAACATAATAATAATTGACTAAACCAACAAATATGCCCAAATAAGTTAATTTTTTTAGTGATCTAATAAAATAGCTAACAAATACTTAAACGAAAAAAAAAAAATGAGTGTTTTCATCGACTTATATGTGACATATACATAAGATGTTATGTACTATTTCTGTTTATGTTGTAAGCTTACTATTACATATTATACATGAGGTGTTATGTGCTATTTCTATTTACTATTATATATTATACTTTTTATAACATATATCATATACAACATTTTTTACAAATGTTACTAAAATTAATAGGTAATATTTTTTATATTTTTGTAAACTAATAATATTTTGCGATATGAATCAGATGCAACATTTTTTAAATTATTATTAAAATTAATAGGTAACATTTTTTATATTTTTATAAAAAAATTTAAATGTTGCAAAAAGTGTAATATGGCGTAGTGGTTCTACGGAAAAATTTAGGTGTGGATCTCCTTCCAAGTCCAAGATAATATATGAATCAAGTCTTGCTGTTCCCTGTGTGATTTACATGCTGGATAACTTTTAGAATTAAAATTTATGTGATCTAGTATTTTACAATTATTCTATCCAAACATAATTTAAATATGAAAAATATAAATTTAGATTTTAAACAGAATTGCATAATTTGGGAAGAAATAGTTTAAATTAGGAGGTGTTAGGTGTTAGATGATACGTGACTTATATATAGGGATCGAAGTAGGTTGAACGAACGAATTAAGCTTTAAATGTTTAAATTTTGATTGTTTAAAAATTTTGAAACCTGAATCTGGATCTGTTGTCTAATAAAGGTTTGAGACCTATGCCTGTGGATTTGGATTTGTTATCTAATAAAGATTTTCTTTTTGTTAAGGTTTGGTTTGATTTAAAGCCTACAAAATCTATGAAATTGTTTAAAAATCTACATTAAAAAAATCGAAGTTTGATTTAAAACCTATAAAATTTACAAAATTGTTTAAAAGTTTACGTTAAGAAAAATCAACAAATATATTTAAAGCTTATATAAATAATTGATTAAAAAGGTTTGCAAGTTTAAAACTTAAAAGATAAAAAGACCATTAAACAAGTCTTATATATATATATATAATCTAAATAAAATATATTAAAATAAATATAAATATATAATATATAAAAATAAATAAATTCTTAAATAAATTTAAAAAAATATTTATAAATCATGTTTAATTAAAAAAATTAACAAATCTATATAAAGTTATCAAGACACTCCTTACCCATTTAATCCTAACTGTAATTTTATGGGTTAGGATAAAAATGTTCATATAACCGAAAAAAAAATTATATATAAAAAGTTTATTAAATTAAAAAATCTATAAAATCAAATTGGATAGATTATGCTATGTTCAAAGACTTTTACTAAAAGCTTTTTATAAGCATAACAAATATATAACTCTTCCTAAACAATAGTATAAGATTTTATAGAGGTATTATTTATAACATTTTCATAAATTATTATTCATATAACTATAATTATCAGGAATCATAATTTTTAAATAAGAATTACATACCACATGCTCTCTTAAATGTAATATGCTCAAAAACAACAGTAAAAGCATTGCAGTTCTGCCGCTTTTAACATACACTTCACTATAAACTTAAGAGTGTAATGAATACTCCATTTTGTCTCAATCATCATTGAACGACCATATGTACGTACATGTCTAATATTGCAGCAATTGATAATAACAGGATATGAAGCTTTTGACATTCTTACAATGGTCTGGCTATATTTTCCAAAACTCCTTCATAAAGTATTTTCTCAGGTTTAACCGCAATTATCCAACTATTACGAATCTTTTATCAGAAACCATACGCATTTGAATAGGTGATAGTGTAACCGATTTGTTGGGAAATATGCATAACCATATTAATGAAAAAGTATAATAACCATTGACAGAAACTTATTCGAACGGAAAGAAAAGAAGAATTTCCAAATACTAATAAAATTTTTATTATATGTTGTCCTACTAATTATTCTGTGGAACCAACATTACTGAACCATGACTCTACTCTTAAAAGAAGAACAGAATTAAGCTAAACGAAAACAAATTGCATGAAACGTGAAAAGGACTCTAGACTTAGGAACATGAAAAGAACGCGATTAACCTAACGACCCAAAAAAAGTCTCAATCTCCCAAGACATCGAAATTGTTATGCGCAGCATCAGGGGAATCATCATTATCAGCAGGGGAAGCTCCAAGGAGACACAAGAAGCAGCGTTATTAATGCCTCTCCTGAAATATAAATAAAATGCATATCTAGATTACGAAAAGATTGTGATCCAGTGAAGTTTAATAGTTAAGCATTTGAAATAAAATAAATAAATCAGAATTAAGGTTCTTCAAATAAATTGGTATTCACCTTATGATTTTTTGAGAAGGCCAAAGGTAGCTCTCTCTTGAGAAGGCTGGAGTTGCACGAATTCACTAAATTATTCAAGTCTTTTATTTTATTTTTCAAGATCAAAGTTGAGCCATGGATTAACTCCATTTCTTCCATATATTTCAGGGTTGATTTGATTAGGAATATTTTAAATATTTACTTAAATAAAAATTTAGGATTAGATAAATTTTAAAAAAAAGCTGGAAAGATTTGGCTCACGACTAAGACCCAAATTGAGAGCTCTATTTATGTGTCACTTATCTTGGACAATTTGGTTTGCTGTTGATAGAGAGTTTCTTATACTTGCATGGTCTCCCCGTACATGGTTCAGTTCCCTGTTGATACACGGTCCTATTAAAAATATGGTAGTTTAAATCTAAGTACTATTAGAATCGTAATTCATTTTCAACGGACCTATACACAGTTTTATGTGTGGTTTATAGACATTCCTGCTGGTACAAGTTTTACACTAGTTTATGCGACAAATAATTATCCACATTTTTCAATTAGTTGGTCAAACATGGTATGAAAAATACCATACACTTGATCTGCCACAACAATGGATTAACTAAGCATAATAAGTCAGCAATTCCATTAGCCAATCCTGGGGCCCCAGAATCCAAGCCCAAAACCAAGAACAGTGTCAATGTGAAATAGCAGCATAGCATAAACATAAAAATCTCTAACCTTCCTCATAAACATAAATTAGGGTAGCATGATATCATGTACAGTATAACTATTGTACGCAGATTGTAAGCCTACCAAAATTTGAAAGGATTAATAAGACAATAGCATCCACTCCTGTGCATGAACTCAAAGTCCTTATTTTGCAACTTAAAAAAGCAGTGTAATATCTTATCCTTTAACATCTCAACTGCAAAGTCCTAATCCAAAATTTTTCAAAAAATGTACATGAAAGTATTAAAACCATAAAAATTTGTACACAGATAGTCAAAACAATAGAACTTCATGTCCCAATCAAACTAATCTTCATACATAGATTACATGTGTTCCAATACCCAAATACCTAACTCCCTTTAACTACACCAAAATTTCTCATATTTCCAACTGAAACCAAAACCCCTTCATGTCAATCAACATTAATAATTTTTATTATAATTTGACCTGATTAATAATGCTAAAATTAATACTTTTACCTTTCCCTTTTATTTAATTTTGAAAGAAAAAAAATTACTAAAAAGATAATAATTTGAAAACAAACTATTTCAAGTGAAAAAGGAAGACATCTTGATCAATACATAAAAAAGCCCAAAGATGTTGATAGCCATACCCATCATGCTAACATGTCCCAGTAGACCATAAACATACTGCACAAAAACCTTATACAAGACAAATCTGTTTTATTTAATTACAATAAGAATTATCTACGTTACATATTAAACAGTATTTAAAGAAGTCACTTTGCCCCCCCCCCCCCCTGTTTTTGCCTTAATATTTTTTTAAGTGTAAGACAAATCCTTGAGCTACTGCCTGTGAGAATGAGTTAGTAACATTTAGGTGAATTAACTGATTTGTATTTTATTACCTATAAAATCATCCTTTTGAGAAACAGCGCCACAGATGACATGCAGACAAAAGAAAATTATAATTTATAATTTAGCACAAGCTCAAATCTTTTTAGCGAATCAGGCGTTTACTTGGTCTAAATAAAGAGCTACAAATGTAGGCAGAATACACAATGTCAGACCAAAGAGGAAACTGTAGAATTATAAATAAGGGTATTGGTAAAAATGCTAAAGCAGAAATGAAGTTAGGAACCCACTTTAAACCATGGTAATATGTTATGAAGAAAGCACTGCTAAATGCTACCATCATGCTGATTATTGAGATAAATAGTGCTACTAGTCCAGATATCAACTTCAAGGGTAGAGACTTGAGAAAGTCATCCTCTGCATATCGTGAAATGAGGATGGACAAGAAAATTAGGATTGAGGTTGAAGATGAGATCAATGCCAAGGCATCTGATAATGCAAATATCAAGAATGATGGTTTATCCAAATAATTGGGAGATGCGGTATTGTCATTGCTACCACCTGGGACACTGAAGGCAGCAGAAAACACTCCAGTGGCAATGAGAGTTGAAACAACCATGCAAGAGTTTGCTGTTCGCTTCATCCAAGATTCTCCCTTTTTAAGCAATTCTTCATGCTCCTTGGTGAATAGTTGTCTAGCAGTAAAGCCTTCAAAATTTTTCATCTCTATAAATGATGGCAGCATTATCTTTTTCACCTCCTACCACATTATCAAGGATATAATGTCATGTATGTGACTGTATATTAACTTCACGGAATCATTTATGCATAAATTGGATCCGACTTTTCTAAAATGAAGAGGTGTACTTTTATAGGATAAAATGCATTTACACTCATTAGTTAAAAAATCAACAATTGAGCATGTATAATAAACTTTGATGTTAATTATAATCTCAACCATTAATTTTTTAATTAACGGTTTAGTCATACACCTTATTCTTCAAGTCCACCTCTTCACTGTGAGAAAGAAAAGGATAGTAACTCCATCATTATGTACAAATAAAGTAATTGAGATATGAAACAGTAGAAAGAAATAAAAAGGAGAAGTTTGAAGAACATATATGGACTATACCTCAAACCATGATAACTCTAGCATCATTTGAAGAGCTGCTCCAGAAACTATGTTAAGTCGATCATGCGGTGCTAGTTTTGCAACACAATGCAATAAATTGTTTTCTTCATCATCCACAAATGTTAATATGAAATCTCTGATTGGGCCTACTTCATGTATCAAATTGAAGATGCTAGCATGACGATACAAAGCAGCGGTGTGAATTATACTTTGACCCATGGTATTCAATTCCCATATCAAATCAGGATATGTACTCATAACCACAGATAGAAACTCAAAATTTCCAACTTCTGCAGCAACAAATGTTACTTGAGAAGGTTCTCTTATAGCATCCATCATCTCTGAATCATCAAGTGTGAGAAATATCTCCCACAAGCGTTTTACAAGTTTGAGAACTGAAGGGTCCTTCATGCCTAGTGCACACAATATGACAAGTTAGTTGTCTAATGAAAAAAGTGACAACTGTCAAAAACACTCTCGAGGAAAAACAAAGCATGTAATGTTTTCATTGAAAAATACATTCCTTCAATGTTTCATCTTTTAATGACATGGAATATAAATTAAAAAATTCATAACGAAACCAAACGAATATAAACTGATCACACAGATTACGGAGACTAGAGGCATACATGAGCTGATTTTTTTCCTATAAAATGAGAATATATATAAATGAAAAAGTAAAGGTTCATCTATTGTTTATATCCTCTATGAACACACATTTCACACTTATATCCTCTTCTTCAATCAATATGGAAGTTCATAAAAAGGTTCAAAAGTGATTAAATGTACTTACAGAAATGCAGGTGGTGCTTTCGATATCGTCGACTTTGGCAAGCACAAACTGAAGGCTTTCGGGCCAAGACATGCAAAGCTGTCTCATTGTTATCACCCCGTTCAAACGCTAACGATTCCTTCTGATTTAGCATTTCCAGGGCTAGATCTGCAACATGATCCAAATTAATTATGTGGATTACAAATTGCATGCATGATTAAAGATGTTTATTTATCCATGTTTGTTTCTACCCCAATTACACTGTAATTAGAGCGCCCGGTGATATATATATATATATATATATATATATTATATAATAACTAATATATGTGTATGTGTGTATGTGTATGTGTGTATATATATGTATATATATATATATTTGTGATTCCACCGTTAAAAGAATTAAAAAGTAGTCTTCAAAGATCATTAATCAAACAATAAAATATTTGTTCTTTCATCATCAACTTGGAGGTTAACTTTAAGTATAAAATCTTTCGAGGTCTTCCAAATTGTGAGAATTTTGAAATTTTTTTAAAGTTAATATAGGATGTTAGGTATGCAATGTAGGATTTGTATCCTTTTGTATTGTTAAATAATATGATATGGTCATGTTAGAGAAAAAAAGACTAAATCTTTATTAAATATAATTAGTATGTCGTGCAACCAATTATTGGAAGTCATTGTTTGATAAAAAATGTGTGTTTCTCTTTCAAACATAATCATATCATGTTATTTAATAACATGAGAGGATCAAAATTCATGCAATATGCTGCTTACCATAGAGGCCGGAGTTAATACAAATGAGGAACACTGTAATCCAATCTTCTTCTTCGAGTATTTCTTTAGATTCATCGAATAGATACTTTGCCATTTCACTTCTTCCTTGCAAAACAGCCAAGTGAAGAGGAGTAACTCCTCCTCCACCCCTGATTTTTGGCAACATAACATTCTTTTTGCGCATTATCTCAGCAATGTGCACATTCCCAACTGCTGCAGCAAAGCAGAAAGCAGTGTTTCCCTTGTGGTCTTGCAGTTCCAACTCTTTGCTTTCCATTAGTTTTACCAGCTCCTCCACAAAGTGAACATGGTCTGCTCCAACTGCAACATGGAGCACTGTTGCCCACCCCTTTGTTATGGCACTATTCAGTAACGTGGGATCTTGATCTAGTATTTTCTTAGCTTCTTTCCAGTCACCTTTTAGTGCTGCTTTGTGAAGGGGAACACATAGGGTGAGGTATCTATGTCTACCGTCTCCTGCAACAAGTCAATTGAAGTGCCTCATTTTAGGGTCTAAACATTTGATTAAATCCCACCCTATTCCTATACAAATGAATTTTGGAGTGAATAACAATTGATACATCCAAGCAAGGGAGGGAATCACTGATATAGTATTAGTAGTTTTATGCAGACTAACCATCTAATGGACAAAAAAAATGTTCACTGCTCAAGGATATCTATTCTTTCCATTCAAATCATAACACCTGATATGTATGATTATTTTTATTGATTTGAACTTGTTTTAGATAAAAAAAAATAAGTGGAAAAATTAAGGAGTACTAACTGTCAAAAGTATTACAAGAATACAAAAAATTTGCTTGACAGACTTGGCATCACTATATGATAATTCTTTCAAATTTCAGCTTGAAGATTTCTATCAACTATTAGGAGTCTCCTATTGCCTAGTTCATAATAATCCAGGCTACTCTATCCATGTTTGCAAATAAGAGCCGCCTGAATTGATCTGATGGTGTGACCAGTACAATTTTCAATTTATCTTCATTTGGGTAACTAAGTTTATGACAGTGTCAAGACCCCAAAAAATAATAAGGATAATAATAATAAAAAAAATGAAAGGAACACATGCAGGTAACTTGCACCTAACTATTATTAGCCACAGTGCTTGTGATTGTATCAGTTGTCTTCGATGATTATTTTTATTTATCTACTTTTTTTAACTTAAAGAGAACTAGATGATGTTTCAACAAGAGAAAGTAGAGCTTGTCTACGATTACCAGCCATTTTGGAGCTTCAGTGCATTGGAGCCAGTAATATTAGCAGCAGATATTGTATATAACAACAAAAGTGACGTGGAATGGAGAATGTGATTTTGATTGGCCAAGCATTACTGAGATTACTAGTTTAGTTTTAGTAGGTGATCCTACTTCTGTTGGAAAATGATCCATATACACTTGTTAAGTGCATACATCTAATGAGACAGATTGGAACAAAAGAAAAAAAAGTAAAAAATATGATAACTAATAAAATGTGACAGTAAGAGATAGATTAAAAAAATATGTTCAAAAGAATATATTGCTAGCATTTAAAAAAATGAGGTGGAAAAGAAATAAAAGTACTATATAAGTGTGTAAATATCATTGTTATACTTCTATTTTCTTCTTTTGGTGCTTTGTCAATAACAAATTATGAAACCATGAAAAAAAGAATCACATTTTATGAAAAGATAACTGGTTAGGAATTTCAGGGACAGATAGCTTACGTGTGGACACTAGATGAAGGAGAGGCGTCCTAAACTGAGCTGAAGCAATAGTCTGAAACTGTCGTTGGTAAGATGTTGAGTCTGCTATGGCCATTTCTCTGCAAAGCAAACATACGATATGTATGACATGGCAATCTTCTTATTTATCATCTATTGGAGTCTTATAAACTTTTACTTTTATAGCTTTAAGTAAAAGCATGGAAGAAAATATATTCTTTTGACTCTTGAGTACCTACAAAAAGAAAGTCCAATAGTAACTGAAAAGTGATATGATTTCGTCAAAAGCCAATTACAGTTAAAATTTTGAAGCTGTTGCATGTAGTTTATCTTGAAACTGTTGAAAATATTTTAAATAGAGCATTCTATGATGAAAATATAAAATGAAAGAAACATATGTAATGAGAGGTTAAACAAAAATGTTTACAAACTTGGTAAATTTTTTCTTATCCAACGCATTCTAAAATTTAATTTTGAAAAGTAAAAAATATATTTTAAAATTTTAGTTTCAGAATGAAAAATTTTAATATTTTACAAGTTTAATTTTAAAATGTAAAAATATATCTCAAAATTTTAGTTTTAATTAAAAAACATTTTAAAAATTTAATTTCAGAATGTATTATCTATCAAATTCCAGAATGCAAAATAAATGAAAGAATTCATCAAATAAGAAGTGTAAATAGCAATTCTCAGTCAAATAAAGTTAGGTCCGAGTCAGATTTACCACCATCTTGGTTTGGTGATATCTATCCAACGCAATCTTCTAATGCTCTCTAAGTGCCACTAGATATTTTTTATAAATGATTGTTCGAAAAAGAAATCCTAACCAGATAACTTGAAAAATGACAAAAAAAAAAATAATTCGATACTTGGTGTGTGCGAGAGAGCATATGGCAATCTTAAAGCTTATTAACGGTTTGTTCGGATGATTTGAAAAATAAAAAATAAAGTAAAAGAAAAAAATAGGAATAAAAGGAACATAAAGATAAAAACTGAAATAAAATTAAAATGAAATAATAAATTATTTAAATAAAATAAAAAATATATTAATAGCATAAATTTTAATTTACATATATTTTAAAAAAATTATTATATTTTTATCACAATAATTTTATATTTTTTATTTTTTAAAATTATTTAATAATTTAAAATTAAAAAAAATTAACTTTACTTGCTTTCTCTTCTGTTGAAGGAAAAAAAATCTTTAAATTTTATGAAAATTAATTCCTTCCATCCGTATGAAATGTAGAAGGATGATTATATTGAGTTATACTATCTTTATAAAAACATATATTATAATTTTTAAAATACTATTTTTTGTTTCTATATATCTTTGTGATATTATTTATCTTACCTAATATTTTCTTTTTTTTTTCTTAACTTCCTATTTACATGGCTGTAAAAAAACTGTAGAAATCTTTTTTAGAAAAACAATTTCCCTTATCTTTTAAAAAAACTATATCGTTTCGATTGTTGAAAGCCAGAAGTGTTCAATCTGAATATTTTAGTTTCATAGATGAATAAATACCCAGACCAGCATTCAGCGACCGGAAGAACAGAGCTATTTGGTCTATCTCCAACAAACAAGATCTAGAACACAGTAAAGGGAAGAAAAGAAAGAAGGATCTGGATTTCTTACCGTGGAATTTGGAGCAGTCAACAAACAATGCAATCTCCAACTTCAGGGAATCCATACCCAAGAAAGTGAGGGAGAGAAAGAAGTGAAGTAAGGAAAAGAGAAATAAAGAAAGAATAAGATTTAATTACCTGAATTAATTACTAATGTTGAGAAATTTTCCGTTTTCTCTTAGCTCTGCAGCGTGATTGATTTTGCTTCCAAGTTGCCAGATTCATCTGCTCAAGGAACAGGGAACTTGTTTGGTAAAGTGATTTCGTCAATCATAGTCTAAGGAAACAGATGAATGCATAAACGAGAGACCTTTATTTCCGGGTTTGTCAAATCTATGGTAAAGAAGTACACTAATACGTCTGTGGAATAATTACAAAGCACAGAAACAAACATATTTTGAGTTGTTAAATATTTATAGAAATTATTTTAAATCATTTATTTTTATTAAAATATATTTATTTTACATTAAAAAGATACAAAATTAATTTTTTAACTTTATATATAAAAGTTTAAAAATTTTGATTAATTACAGTTTCATACAATAATAAATATAGATACCTACTTTATTTTGTATATTTTTCAATTTTTTTGCTAATCATATTTTTTATTTTTTATTATTTCATTAGTTTATTAAAAATATGATATGTACATTCCATTTGAGAGTACATTCACTTTTTTCTTTCGTATTTAAGGTGTGTAAATTTATTTAAAATAAAAAATACTTTCTATATTTTTTTATTTATTTAAAAAAAGAGTAAAAATACTTTATTTATCTGTTTATTTTGTTTTTTTATAAAAGTATTAATTATTTTTATATATATTTTTAAATTATCTAATTATGATTTACCATAATAAATAAATAAAAATAAAAAATAAATTAAAAAATATATTTTTTCAAAAATTATTAACATTAATTTCAGATATGATTATTGATCTTATACACAATTTATCATATTTTTCATAAAAGAGTTTCATTATGCATGATATCCATCTAGTTTTAGTTATTTTTTTTAACGGAAATCATGTCAATGTTAATCATTCTATCTCTTCTTTTAGGTCTCCATAATTTATATTTCAAGTTTTAGAGTTAATTTCATTTCTATGTAGCTTGCATCTAATATGTGTTATTTGAATTTCTTTGATTCCTCTTAATGTTGTATGAGATGAGTTAGCTTATGAAGAATGATTGGTACAAGTACAACTAGAAAAATTCATGAACTTTATCGTTTGGATCCCTCCTTCTTCACATAACAACACATTCTTAGGTTATAATCAATATTCTTTTCAATGTAATAACATTCAAATTTTAGATAATAATAATATTATTTATTATAAAAAAATTAATGATAATTTTAAAAAATAAATAATAATAATTTTAATCTTCATCAAAAAATTTAAATAAATTTATATTTATCCAAAATTATTTGTTAAAATATATTTTATTGATAATTTAGATAGTATAACCATCATAATTAAATATAAATTTTGTCAATTTAATATTTTAATTGTCAATTTATACAACTATTTTTTTTATTATTTCGTACCATCTACACTCGGGATATATCTTTAATAATTAGGTTATATACAATATTTAAATAGTACTTAAAGATATCTTTTAATTATTACTATACAAAACAAAGGAAACTATCTTATTTTTCTATCACTAAAAAATACATATTTTTCTTTAATTGTTACATATGAATATTTAAAAAATTCTAAATATTAGCTCCGATGAAAGTTATATGTACTTTGACTTTGGTGGATAATTATGCTAAGTTCATTTTGGTTTATCTAATAAAAATTAAAGGAAAAAACATATAATAATCTCAAAAAATTTATTTATAAAATCAAAAATTAATTTAATAAAAAATATTAAAATATTATATATAGTAATGATGGTCTTAAATTTTAATTTATGTATTTTTTTTTTAAAAAAATACTTCATCAAACTTCTTGTATGAAAATATTATATATAAATAAAATTTTTAAATATAAACATTAATATATTTTGAACGTAATTCGAGCATTACTATTTTAATTATTAAATTATTTTTTATTTTATTACTTTAAAATGTATTTTTATTTAAACAAATAATTATTCTTTTGGTTAGTATTTATTATTTCTGTTTAGAAATTCAAACAAACAAATCATTCAAGTTTTATTTTGTTATGTATATGATATTTTATCGACTATATTTTTTTTTGTTCACTTTTATATTTTACTAATTTTATTTTTTAATTTATTTAAAAGATTTATATTCTAAAAAATTATATCTTAAATGTATAAATATTTTAGGATAATCTTATCACACGTTCTAGTTTCTTTATTAGTTGAAAATGAATAATACATTTTTTTCATAGAAATCTCTTAAAGCAGATTGATATATTTTTGTCTTTAATCTTACTTTTTCTCACTCTCAACAAAAGTGCAAGCTTCAAAAATTATTATATGGCTTAAAATAATCAAGTCAGAAATAGAATACTAAACTAACCTATATTTTACACTCTTTAATCTACCTTAAAAGTTTAGCAGACTATTCTTTAGTGTAAAGAAGCATGTTAATATTATGTTCTTCTTAGCTATGTTGACAATGTTGCACATAAATGATCTTGCTAAGCTTTATTGTTGTTAAATTCCACCTAGACTAGGCATTTCAAATTAAAAACCTAGGGTCTCTCTACTATTTTCTTGGCATGGAACCTACTTAATCTTAAAAAACACATTGTGCTTAACCAATGTAAATACTCTCTTATTTGCTCTTTGACAATATCTTGCTAAGGTTGTAAGCATATTTTATGTGTAATGGAGGCCGCATACAATCACTATGATTCATTAGGAAAACCTTTACCTAACACTAGTGAGTACAAGTAACTAATTGGACATATTTTGTATCTAACTTACATTTGTCTTGACATCTTTTTCTCCATTGAGAAACTAAGTAAATTTGTAATTCATTTTCCCCAATCTTACTTACATGTTACTATACGTGTGATGTGGCACCTTGGTCTATTTTTCCTTAATGCAAACTAACATAGTGTTTGCAGCTTCAAATGTTGAATAGGTTGGACGCCATAACACAGGATTGTGTATCATTAGCCATTGTTTTTCTTTGGCAACTCCCTTATCTCTTTGAAATCTAAGAATCTAAGAAATAGACTATTATTTTTAGATTTTTCAATGAATAAAAGTACAAGGATTTTTCTTCCTTCATATGTGAGTTGCAATGGATCAAATATTTATATGATGATTTTTCTCTCCTTATACTTTTTCATTTATTGTTATAACTAATCAAGTCTCCATGTCATTCAAAATCCTATCTTTCATAAATAAACTAAACATATTAAAATCAATTTTCATTATATTTATTCTAAGTTACATGAATTTTTTGTTTACTTACTATTCATTCCTTCCTTTTTCAAATGGTAGATATTTGATAAACCATCATTCTAACATTTTATTTGCAAGAATCTTAAGTTTAATTTTATTTATTTAATGTTTTAAATTACATAATTTCATTTTTTTATTTCAACAATGACAATGCAGATTCATAAGCCAATCTAGAGAAAAAGAAAAAGAAAACTAGAATGGGCTAATGAAACCTAACAAAGAACAAAGAAGTCCAAAAGACTAATAAAAAGTCCAACTATATTTAAAAAAAGACCAAAAAATCTAAGTAAAACTAAGTATCAGGAACAAAAGCAAGGCAAACAGCTCATAAGGAAGCTAGAAAACCTAAAGAGTAAGAAAATTCAACACATTCCTACTGTACCAATATGACTTTGTTAATGTTTAAGCAAGTCTTACTATTAGCATGCCTCACCTTTATTTTTCACATTTTTTTTTACCTTTTACATTTTTATTTTATTTTTATCAAAATTAAATACCAAAACTACCTTTCTTATAAAAAGTTATTCCTTATTTATATTTTTAGGAATGAATTTAATGAGTTTTTGAAAATGATTTTCTAGAATAAATATAATGAGTTTCGAGAAATGCTTATCTAAAAAGTAATTAAATCTATTTTGAAAAAGACCTTCCAAATATGCATTTTCGAAAATTCATTCGCTACGTTAGAGAAATGTTTTTTCAAAATATATATTCACACTTCTTTCACTCCGGAACGTATCTGCAATTTACTTCATTCATTTTTTTAAAATAAACATCCAAAAATTCATATTTTCATTCTAAATAAACCTTTCTGAATTTGAAACTTACTTCATTCATTTTTTGAAAACAAACATCCAAAAATTCATATTTTCATTCTAAATAAACCTTTCTAAATTTAACGAGCATTATACAATTTACCTTTCAATTACATAATTTTAGAAGAAAAAAAATTTAAATCTTTCAAATTTATATTTTTAAAAATTATTTATATGTCATAAATTTTAATTTACATATTTAAACTTATTATATGTAACTAAAATTTATCGGTAAAATGGTAACAAACTTTACAAAATATTTATTTCATCATCATTATTGTTTATCATATATAACTAAAATTTTACCGTGTATTTTAAATTTTTATTTTAATCTTATTTAATTTGTTTATCTACTGGTAATTGTATTTATCTTATCTTAGATAATAATTTAAAATTTAAATTTGTGATAGTTAAATTATATTTTAACTATTATACTAAATTTAACTAATAATTTTTAAAATATTAAAAATTTAAAATTTAAATCTAAAAAATAAATTTTAGGTATGAATATGTAAAATAAGTAAAATTGAAATTTTAAATTTGAGATGGTAAATGTTTGATTTTCAATCAATTCTTAAATTAATGGTGGCTTGATAATTGATTCTTTTAATTAAGTTTTGTACATAAATAGGAATGATAATTAAAAATAAAATTGACATTTATAGTACATTGACATGATTATTAATGATAGTTCAATAAAATATATAATTAACAATTATAATAAATAAAACTAATCAAATAAGATTAAAATAGCACAAATAATTAAGAAATAAAATTTACATGCATTAACATAATCATTAGTGCTAACACAACAGAATAGATTATTAACAATTAAAATAAATAAAACTAATCAAATAAGATTAAAATAAGAAAGGAATGAAGTCTTAGATAAGGCCTAAACAACCAAGGTCAATTGAATTCCTAACACTCATTGCACATCCTCCATATAGGATGGTAACTTGGATTTAAAACGCTCCTTTATTACATGTTTACATGATACACTCACCTTTACAGATTACTCAGACAACAACTATATTATCATCAAACCATTGCATCTAAAACTCTTTCTTAACAATTTGTCCAAGCTGAATAAGCTAAACATACATGCTTCAGTTCGAGTGGGGTATCACGTGATGCAAGCTCGACACGTGCTTCTTGATATCTAACTATACAATTATAACTGATTGGTCGATTGTTTATCATTATTTTGTGTACACGGGATTATGTATATAAGGATCTCAAATCCTTATATCAATTAAATTTATTTTTCTCTCTATAACCATATTCAATCAATTCATAGATAAGTCAATCCATTCAACATGAGTTAAATCAATTCAATATAGTTCAATTAATATATATATATATATATACATATATATATATATAAAAGATAATAATGTATGTAAAAAAAAGTTTCATTGCATAAGTTGAAATCTAATTTATAAATTTTAGATTGCTGTCGCAAGCAGTGAAGAACAAGCTTATTGTTTTCGTTTTTTCTATTTTGAGAACAAACTTATTGTCCATAGATTAGGTGTGTAAAATTGAATCTATAGTCAGCGTACAAAACGCAAACACGTGTTCGGGGACCATTTTTTTGGAATCTCATAATTAACAAACTCAAATAATAAAATAATAACAGAACCAGCTCGATACTATACAAAGCTTAAACATCCATAGGATTTCACATTTCCTTATGTGGATGTTCTTTTTTCCAAAAAAATATATTTAAATTAGCATTAAAAATTAAATTATGTTAATAATCAGTTATATAATTAATTAATTATTTATATAAATAAATTTAATATTTAAATATATTAGGAAAAAGTAATTTTAAAATAAATTATTTTGTTTGAATTAAATAAAAAATTGTTTTTAATAAAATCATAAAAATAATATGAAATTATTCATAATGATTAATTTTTTATTTAAAATAATTGATTATTAAATATAAAATAGAAAAAATAATTTAATAAAATAAACTATTTTTTGTAAAATTATAAAAATTATAAATTGTTTTATAATAAATATTAAATAAAGTTAAAATTACATTTTACATTTTTCTACAACATAAGAAATTATTTAATCTAAACACACTTTAAGTAAGAGTATATGTTCCAAAAAATTCATCAACATAAGTAGCTTTGTTTTTTATATATAATAAAAATAATAAAATTTAAACTTACAACTTCATATAAATTATCAAAAGAAATTCATGATTATTAAACCAATCTTAAAATCTTGTACATGACTAGTTTAGTTGACTTGCCACGCATACTTTATATTAATTCTTTACTTCAAAACATAATTTGTGACATATTATATGTATCCCCACCCTAAAAAAAGGAAGAAAGACGTTTTATGTGTATGTATGTACTATCGTAAAGAAAAATACTATTTTAACTAATATCTGATTCTGAATTTAATTTAAGACAAATCAGATCTAGTGTAAAGGAATTTGGTAAAAATGATTTTGTATTTAATAGTCTGCAGATTAATTTATTTTATTTTTAAAATTAAATCATGTTTAATTTAGTATTTTATATATTTTATTTTAATTAAATCCTTCAGCTATTAAAAGAAGGTTTATTTATATTTGGATTTGAAAATGTTTTATTTAATAAATAATTAAGAACTTATTCATCATCTTAACTGTAAAGTTCATTAAAATAAATTAAAAAAATATTTTGATAATTTTTATATTAAATTTATTAAAGCAGATTAAAAATATCTAATAGTAAATTTGTAAGCTTCTTCTATAATTTAAAGTTCTTTCAACTATTTTCTTAATCCTTGCATGAATACGTTTTAAAGGAAGACATGGCATTCAAAAGAAGGTTGGTGGAAAAACATTTAAAATATATAATAGAAATTTTTAATTTTTTCAATATTTGTGGATATTCTTTTTCTTATTTACGGTAAATATTATAAAAATTTATTCTTAATATATATTTTAAGTTGGTGTCAGAAATGTTTAAATATAAAAATATAAATTTTTATATTTTATAGTTCTAATTTTATATAAAGAAAATAAAAAAATTTAAAGATAATTAATTTCATTTTATTCTCTTCTATTCATAAATATTACAATTGATTAATAATATATTTTAAGTTTTTTATAGTAATGACCAAATAAAAAATATTAATTCTAATATTATTTTTATAATTTCAATTTCATATAAAGAAAATTAAAAAAATTTAAATATACATACTGTCTATTTTATTCTTTCTATTTATAAATATTAAAATTTTAATTGAACATAAACATTTATATTAATAATTATTATTCTATTTTCTAATTATTATTACTAAAATATTTTTTTTATATAAAATTAAAGTTTTAACATTTTTAGTTCTTAAATATATAAATATTCTATTCAATAATATTAGTCATTTTATTAAGGAAATATATAAAATAAATTTTATTTTTGTTTAGACTTATAAAAAAAAAATTATATTTATGTCAAAATATTAAATAAGTAATATATGAATCCATTTTTTACTCTTCTATTTAATATATTTAATAATTTTTTACTTTATTAAAAATTATTGTATTTATTATAGTTTTTTAAATTTAAAAAGTATCTATAAAACAAAAAAAATTTTAAGAAGTTAAAATGTAAAATATAAAAAGATACAACGATGTAATGTTATTTCACAAAATAAAGAGAAACTAAAAAATATTTCATGTGATACTCCTAGTGAAAGAACTTTAATATATAAAATAGATTTTTTTAATGAAATTATTAATAATATTTGGTGTTTATATATATTATCCTATTTTTAAAATTTTAAGATAAAATTAAAAAAAAATGTCAATAATAATGACTGTCAAAGAAATAAGTAGGTCTCACTTTGAAATTACACTGAACCTTGATATAAGATAGTATTCAGCCTATTTTTTAGAATTTCTTTTTTTAGTTAAAAGTAGAAGTCTGATTAGATTTTATAGAAACTCCACCTTAGAGTTGATATTCATTAAAAATATTTTTATTTTTAAAAACTTTTTTACATTTTTCTTAACTTGATTTTTAAAAAAGAAAAAACTTAACACTAACTTATTAAATGAAGCGCAAACTAAAAAAAAAGTTATTCTTTTTACAACGTAAAAAATATAAAATTTCAACCCAGAATTTTCATATAAAATTATTTTAGTTTTTAAATCGTTACCCAGAGCAACCCTAATAATTAAAAAAAATTATGTTTAAATACTATTTATCATAAAATTGGATAATTGCACTTATTATGTGAATATTTGAGTGGAAGGATACAACTTTATTAATTTATGGTATAACTCGTCGCCGTTCCGATTTGGCTTTTAAAATATTACTTAATTTTAATGAAGTAGTCTTTTATAATAAAAATAATAAAATTTGAATGCACGAGCTTGTATAACATATTATCATTACACCAATTCCAACGCTTAATAACCTTTTTATCATTTGAGATAAAAAAAATTCCTTGTAAATAACTTGATATTATTTAAAGAAATTAAATTCATGTGTGTTTCTTATTTAATAATTTGTATTTCTATACTTTTTTAGTCTTTTTTAGATTACATATACATTTTATAAAAAATAATAGCAATAATAATGTTTTTATTTTAAATATATAATATAATTATATATTTAATAATTAACTTTAAAATATTAATTAAGCTAAAACCAATTTCTACCAATCGATCCGCATGGTAAATGGTGTATCTATATTGATTTATCATATCATAAGAAATGCGTCATATTCATGACGTCAACAAAAGCTTTTGTATATTTATAACAAAGTAATTCATCAGTCAATACTGGCAGGCGCAGTATATGATGTCTATTTGTGTTTCATTCAAGTCGTGGTCATTTTTAAGTAAAGTCAACTTATTATGTATCATAGAAATTTGTTATTAAAGAATTAATGATAAAAAATTCATGCTAAAAAATTAATATGTATTTAAGAATAATATTTTTAAAATAAATTTAGAAGAATTAATTTTACGTATATAATAAAGTAAAATCAGTTTAAAATATAAATATTTTTTAAAATTTACAAACTTCATACTTAAAATTAATTTTACTTCTATAAAAATAAAAATCATGAATTAAAATCAGCAGGGCTGCCTTATGAGTCAAAATTGGTTAGAATCAATAGTATATCCCCAAAATTTGTTACACGAGTGGGTTGGTAATATATTAACTGAATTCATTCTGAATAACTACGCTATGTTTCTCAACTCTATCCGAATTCAAATAAAACGGACATTCAAAAAATAATTAACTCTGGTTAGGTTTTGTGACTTTTGTAAGGTTTATAGGATTCAAACCGACTCATGTTGAAAACTAAACGGATCAGTTGGGGTTAGGATGAGTTACAGTAGTTGACTGAACATTTAGTTTTAATTTTTATTAGTATTTTAATTTTCATAAAATCATTTTTTATAATTAATCTTGATTTTTATTATTATTATTTTTTAAATTTATCTTTATTTTGAAAGGTATTAATTTATATTATTTAAATAAATGAAAAGATTAATTTTCAAAATTTTAAAAAATAATTATTTTGAAAATTATGAAAAAATTGTAAAAATTAAAATGTTAGGAAAGCTAATAATGATTAGCACAAGTAATGTGCTGCGAAACTTCGACAAGGCGTGTAGCAATTGTTCTTCCCTTATTTTTCTGCCTCTAGTTTAAGGTGAGAGAAATAATCCGACAGTGGGTGCTTTCCCTGCAATAGCAAAAAGACAAAAAATATATGTATTTTTATTTTATTTAAGATAATATGATTTTATATTTTTAAAAAATAAAAAATTATCAACCATTAAATTTAAAATATAGATAAATATTGACAAATTTTTATATAGAAATGAATCATTAATCTAATAACAACAGACTAGAACGAAAAATGCTCATTCGTTGGATAAATAAGTTGCAGTTTGACGGATATCTTGTTTTTATTATTTATTAAACAATAAAAATTTATTAAAAATATAGTTTAAAAATATTTATTATAAAAATTAAATTTTGTAATTATATAATAACTTATGATTAAATAATAACATAAAATTTATATTATTAATAAATTTTAATTTTTTTTTTCATCTTAAGAAATTGCATAAATCAATGGCAGATATGATTTTTTTAATTGTGCCTAAAAACTAAACTATTTGTACTTTTTTTTATAAAATAACTTAGATAAGTAGTGTCTTTCTAGGATACTATTTATTTTTAATATATTTAATTTTAATTATTTTATAAAAATAAATACACAATAATTTTTTAAAAATATAGAAAATATTTTTATTTTCTTAATCAATATTTAAAAAGGTTTATTAGTGATTTGAGCAGAATTGTTTTTGATGAAAAATACCTACGGTCTTAATCAAAACAAAAAGTAAACTATTTAAGTAGTATGACAAATTAATGAATACAAAAAGTGATAAATCTGAAAATTTTAAAATGATTTTTTTTCAATAATTGTTTTAGCCAGCATATTTACTTTGTACAAAAGAAACTGTCTAATGTCATTGAACATGTGCATTTTAAAATATAATATCACAGATTTAAAATATAAATATGAAAGTAATTGAAGTTTTATAATTTCACTGTGAGTGAATTTTATTATTTACAGAATTTTGAATAAGAAGTATTAACTAAAATAAATGATATTCAGATACTAGCGTAGGATTTCAGTCACCTACTTAAAAGTTTACTAAAATTTTCAAATAAACAAAAAAAAAAACCTCAGGTAAAATTATTTTAATTTTCACTCCTTTTAATATAAATTTTATTTAAACAATAGTCGAACAAAATTATACTCCATGCAACTGTTCAGATTGGATACCAGTTTTTGCATGCTGCCTGTGTTGAGTTTAGATCCTTTAACATAAAGTTTTAATGTTGATAAAATTTTCTGAACTAAATTATAAGCATTTTATTTTTTGTAGAACTAATATATTTGTTTTTTTATAAATTACAAAAAAATTATGAAAAAATAATTTCAAAGTATAAATAGATAGAAGATTATGAAAATCTTAAGTAACAATAAGATTCATAAAGAAGATATCTTCAGAATATAATTTTTTGCTACCAAAAGTAAAAATTCGGAAGACTGTTACTTCAAAAGACCCAACTGTGATCTTCTGAATGTGGGATTAACCTTTTGACTATTTAGATGACAAGTACTATGCCGTGTGAAATCAAACTGAAGATCCTCAAATGCCCAAAAGTTTGTAAGACACTAAGTCTCTTACGGGTCACTAAAAGGGTAAATGTATTCATCAAAAAAGTATATCTAAAATTCAAGAAGGACCTAATATTGTCAAATGATGATGTTCTAGCACATTATAGACTAATATCATTGATCATTTTCAAGTTAAGGATGCCTTTGGAGTACAATTTAATCAATAGAAGAGGAGATTCTTACTATTAGAAGTTTGATAACTTGAAGCTTTTAATCGAACTTAAACAGAAGAGATCTCACAGCTTAATCTTAGATGGACGTGTTAAAAGATATATTAAAGATGGACAACTTCAGAAGATTAGTTTTATATGCTTCAAAATATTGTCTCCAAAAGCTTCTCCAGAAGGATAAATATGTCAAAAGATGTACATGTAAGCTATCATGTGTTAAAAAATTGATAAAAACAACTACAAGGGGACTGAGAAAAGGCATAACTTCCAAGGAGAATGTTGCTCACTGCCAACAATGGTTAGTTTGGTTCAAAAACTCTATAAAGACATCTCTTACAAGGATTAAAAATAAAGGCAAGAGTTATCATAGGTCTTAAAAAAATTATTTTTTTCTGTATGTAAGTATTCTTTGTTATCCTCTTGAAACTCAATTATAACTTTTGGAGAGAGTCTCTCCGTCACAAATCATTCCTCCATAAATTTGTAGAGATAGTACAATATTAGAAAAGGATTCCTTAGCTTAGGGCTTACTTTTCAATACATTTATGAGTATACGTGAGATGTGTACTATAGTAACTTTCTATAATATCTTTATTGAGAGTTTTCATGAGTTAATTGGTTGTTTGGATTAGGTTGCACTAGTTTAGCCGGGAGAGACTAGTTAGAAAACAATATTCAGTTGCCTGGGTTTGGTTTAAGTGTGGAGAGGTTGGGTAAAAACAATACCTGGTGTTTGTTTTTTGTTTTGATATTGGGATAGTCTGGAACTAGTTATAAAGAAAACTTGGTTATAATTGCTTGAAAATAGTATGTTAGGCATCGAATTATACTTAGGTATTGTATCAATAGAAAAAAAAAATTAAAATTAGTATGAATCGGATGTAATATTTAATTATTTAGAAGTGAATTAAGATAAATATTTTATGAAGTATTTTTATTTGTATTTTACTTAATTTAGTATTAAGTTTTTGATCTTTAAATTTTGATGAAAATATTTGTTGTGTGAGTCAAATTTTATGTTGGTTGGTTTAATCAAGGAGAGATGTCTCTCTTATAATAAAGTTCAACTTTTCAATGAAAATTATTACCTAGAAAAGAATCAATACTAGAGAGAGTGGAATTGAGTTATTGGATAATGCGTTGTAATCAAATATTTTTAGTAAAATTATTTTTATTCATTTTTGAAATTGTGAAACTAAGTTAAAGTGATCGAACCACCTTAAATTTATATTCTTTATTTGTACTTTATTTATTTTTCTATTATATGTTTTTGGTAGGTATCTTTTGTCGGTCAACAACTGGTATCAAAAACTTTGATCCAAAAAGAAAGTTGTGGTTGTAAAAAGAAAATGGGGAGACATAATCTTGTCATCAAGGTTCCATATCATTAATAATTTGGAGGTATTTTTTTCTTTAATTACTTTGTGAATTGATTTTTACAACTGTTTTATACCATGACTAGTGTGATGAAATATAAGGTATCACTCTTTGAGGGAAAGAAAAATTTCTTTGTGGCAATGCACAATAAAAAATATCTTAATGTAATAAGGTTTAGATGCGACTCTAAAAAAAGAAAGGTTTAAAAGGATGACAGATAGCAAGTGGAAATCTATTCAAATGAAAACTACAATTATTATTTATTGGCACTTGCTCCTACAATCAAGAACATTGTGTTGAATAAGACAACACTCAAGGAGATGTGAAAAAAGTTGGAAGAGATCTATGTGTCAAAGTCATTAACCAATTGTTTGCACTTGAAGATAGACTAGTACACATTAAGAATAAAAGAAGGAGGTAATGTACATGATCATATTAATGAGTTTAACCGTTTAATTTGCCAACTGACAAATATAGGAGAAAAGATAAGTAATAAAGAACAAACAATTGTTTTATTAACTTATTTACCTCAATCATATAGATTACTGATGAGATATTTATTAATTGAAAAGAATATAAGTTAAATGATATAAATGCTGATGATTAGAGAATGTAAAGAGACAATCATACCAATGACAAAAAGTTATTTCCTGTGGAGAATTCTTATAAAGGAAGGAACAACTCTTTCTAAAGAGGTGAACAACGAATAAAGCTTATAGAAAGAAACTTTAATGAGATGAAGTGTTAGTACTACGAAGAAAAATAATATACACAGTCTTAATGTCCATCATTGAGAGAAGATTTAAAGAATTTAAAATAGCTCAAGAAAAAGGTTCACATAACTGAATCCTTAGATGATTTGGGAGTTGCGTTGTATCATGTAGAGAGTATAAATATGATGATTCTATTGAAAATCAATCTAAATGGGGGTTAGATTTAGTTGTGCTGCTAATGTACATGTATGCAGTGATCAAGACATATTTACTACTTTGCAAAATGATGGAAATCTTGACTATATCAATCTGGAAACAAAATTGAAGATGAAATTTGATGGAATTGGAAAAGTTCGTTTGAAACTCCACAATAATGAAATCCAAACTATTTTCAATGCGAGGTATGTATATACTGTTAATGTTAACATTATTTCATTGGATAAAATGACGTTACATGGATACACTACATGAAAATTGGAAAGACATGCAAAGTATACATAAGGAACACCACTTGATTTTATAAGGAAGAAAATGAAAAAAAAATTTACTATTTAGATAGTCACTCCATTTTTAAAGATAATGAAGTAAAGATAGAAAAGAAAATAAAAAACAAGTTCAATTTTTAGAAAAGATCGAAACTAAGAAAAGAATATATCTTTATAATAAATAGAGATTTAAATTTTGAATGAAAATCACTACTCAAAAGAGAGTATACACACCAGAAAAAATATGTAATTAAATTAATAAATAATACACTACAATCATATTTAGTAAAATTATTTTTATTTTTTTAAAATTATAAAAATAAATTAAAGTAACTAAATTACGTTAAATTTATATTTTTTATTTATTTTATATTTTTAATAAATATATTTTGTTACAACAAGATAACAATATTTTTATAAGCACACATTAAATTTAAAAAATTATTTTTTTTTTTTATAAAAAAGCAGTATTAATAAAACAAAATACAGTAAAAGTTTAAAACTGATGTACATTTTCAATAAAAACTATAAATTAATCTTATGATAAAATATTTTTTAAAATCTCTTAAAACTTTGTAAACATCATATTTAACATCCATTCAACTATTTTGTAAAATTTAATTTATCAAAATATTGATTTGACTTATAAGATTATTTTATCAATTTTATTCTCATCTAAACTAAATAACTTTAATTAACTATCTTCTTGCAAGTCTTTTGGTAACTAAGTGATACTTAAGCATATATCTAAAAACATTTTTTAATTGTAAAATTTTAAGATTTTAATTCATTCCTCCTTTTTATAACCTTTATAATCCACTTCAATCTAATAAAAATAATCTAAAGTTGGTATTCATGTTTGAATAGTTCAAGATTGCAATAAGGGTGGTAGAACCCTAAAGCAAGTGAGGGTATACTTTTTCACCCACTCACCTGTTTATGCACCTCCTTTAATTTTATTTATTTTTATTTCCGAAAGTGTTCACAAGAAGTGAAAGTGTATTTACACTTTCAAAATTTAATTTTTAAAAGTGAAAAGTTAACACTTTCAGAAATAAATTTTCAAAAAATATAAATATACTTTCAGAAATAAATTTTTGGAAATGTAAAAATATACTTCCAAAAATATATTTTTACACTTCTAAAAATTAAATTCAAAATTAAATTCCGGAACTATTTGCATAAAATAAAGCTTCCGAAATTTAACTTTCAAAAATATAAAAATACACTTTCAGAAGTTAATTTTTGAAAGTGTAAAAATACATTTCCGGAAGTTAAATTTTGAAAGTGCAAAAATAAAATGTTTCCAAAATTTAAATTCCAACAGTATAAGAATATACTTCTCAAATTTAAATTCCAACAGTATAAAAATATACTTCTCAAATTTAAATTCCAAAAGTATAAAAATATACTTCTCAAATTTAAATTCCGAAATTATATTTTACATGTTAAAAAAAGGGATAAATTTAAAAACAAAATTTATAAATAAAAGAAAAAGAAAAGGAGATGCGAATAGCAGAAAAAAAGGCGGTGTGAGAGGTAAAGCCCAGCAAGTAATAGACTTGCTTTAGGCCCTCATTTCTGATGGCAGTTCATGTGCCTCATTTCAGATAGGAAATATTATCTTTAGCAATTCTGTACAATTCTTGAAAGCTTGAAAAGTAAACTTAAGATAACAAAAAATATAACACTTTAAAAGCTTGCATAAAATTTCACTTTAGGTCATTATTTACGTTGAGCTGCCCTTGGATTGCAAAGACCCAACCCACTCAGGTCCTATCACTCAACAATTTCGTCTTCTTTTCTCATAAACAAAAGACTATCCTTCCACTCCCAAACAGCTTGGAAGAATCAAGTTACACTTTTACACCAATTGATCGATCATGCAGCAATTAACAATGGGAAGGCACGCTACAATGCAAGGTTTTAACGTTCGTCACGTTTTTATAGAAATTAAATAGGTTGGGTCATGGAAATTTAATGTACATAAAACGTGTGATATATATATATATATATAACAGTAAAAGCCCATTACAACGTTGTACCCCCACCATCAGACATTAGAGATGCAGCCGCTGCAGCAGCGGTAGGAACAACACCGGTTGAAATGCCCGGTTTGGACAGATGGAGAAGCCTGGTAAATTCACACCAAAGAGTTGCACACGTCAATGATCTATGTGAAGGAACAAATAAAAGCATGATATTCTTCTGCAGACTCAATTGATAATCGGTAACTAATTCTAATATGATGGTAAGGACCTTGACAATCATGAGTCATGACAGATATCAAACAAGCATGACAAAGTTATTAAATCTATGATCCATTGGCCAAACAAAGATAAAATAAAAGAGTTTACTTTTAATACAATATCAGTGTAAAGAGGACTTTACACTGTTACCCAATTAGAATTCACGATAGATATTAACTATTATTAAAGTAAAAAAATTTAATGATATGTCAACCCATAATTAGATAACAGTATAAAAAACCTTTACATTATCATTATACTCTGATTAAATTCAAAAAAGAATATGGTGAAACCTGCCAATCACTAGTGATATGCAAGGCTAGCAGCTCCAGCCTCTAGGTGAGTAAAAGATTTGCAGCAAGTATAGAAAACAGTTGAAGATTCTTACGGTGCAAGGTATTCACAAAAGGATGACACAGCAGAAGCAACTTCTGTATAGGTTTCAGCAGATGCAGGTGCTGTTACTTCAACCATCTGTATACCAGGTGTTACTGGCACCGCCTCATCAGTTGCATGTAGCTTCAGCATTTTATTGATTGATGAAACCGTGACAGTGATTTGTGCACCCCTGTAGAAATGGAAGGAAAATCCCACCCGCAGCAGTTCATGGTCTAACTTGTACCCCAGTGTATAAAACATCCGAAGTGCATTCTTGCTTGTTTTGCTTTCCACCATTGTCCTAACCAGAACTGAAATTTGCTCTGCCCCTGCACCCCTCATAGCACCACCGACATGTCTAACAGTCCTGAACAAGTCATCAAGCACATTAAATGTCTACATGGTTATGGAAAAAAGTTCTAACACATGATTGCAATAAAGTTGAATGGTTTACCATGAAGGTTCAGCTTGCTCTAGATCACACAAGAGTCGAACCTCTGAGGCTACAGTGCCTAAAAACAAAAGCCATTAAATCATGATTAATTGGAGAAAGGTCAAAATGTGATATACTCGAGAAAGCTGGACATATTCACCAGCAACTCATTCAATAACTAGAAAAAATGTTGAGGGAATCATTAAAGATTTGAAAGCATTTCATCACCATCTTGGAAAATGCATTACAGAATAAACCGACATCTTGGACAAAACATAAATTTCTTCCAAGTCAAAGAACAGAAAGAGCAAAACAATACTATGGCATGTAAAACAGTAAAAGCCAATACAAAAGTATATAACAGGTCAAAAGAGGAGCATGAAGCATGTCATTCAGATGCTATTACACTGCAATGCTTAAGGGCGCAACAGATGCACATGAGAGACAACAAAGTACAAGAAGCCAGGTAACATCAAATATTTAGTTTTGTTTGCTATTTGGTGGACAGTATATAGCACACACAGCGGTGATTCTCCCACAGATCCCTATCCATTAATTCAGATAAGGTTTCGGAGTGGTACAACTTTAGCTCAGCTCAAATTTCCTCCTTCAATCCATTGAGTAAAACCCCCCATCAACATAGCTTAATCCGCTGCCCTCAAAGGAGCTGCTACCATCTCAAACTTCTCCCTATACTCCATCACGCTCTCAATTTGTTTCGCACCCAGCAAAGGTCCAAATGGGTTTTGTACCAAACCTGGCTAAAACCTCATAATCACAGCATCCTTGAACGATTCCCAAGCTCTCGTCAAAGTTTGTCCCTCCCACCATTGAAACCAATTTAGTGCTCAATCCTCCATGGTGACTACCACCAGCTCCAATTTCTCGTTCTCTGTCACTCCATTTAATCGAAATACCTTTCTACCTTCACAATCAACCCATATGCGTCATCACCATTGAACATCGGGATGTCAATTTTTCTTTCCGTCAACGCTTACAGATTAAACAGGTCATCATCTTTGTGTCTTGCCGAAGAATATGAGTCTTTGTGACTGCTTCCATTACTTGTTGAAGCTAAGCTACGTGGATTAGGGCATCTCCGCAATGAACTCCCTCTGACTCTACATCTGTTGCATTCCAGGCAAGAGTTGTTGGAGCTCGTTTAACTGCATCTGGCTCTCCATCCTTAATTCCTGAATATTACGCCGCAAAATTTCCACCCTGAACTCCATGGTTGTTCACATGGTAACCATATAAGCTCCCTAGCCCAGCAGCTCTGATACCAAATGTTAGGTACCAGAAATTTTATAAAGGTAATGTAAGAGAAAGAAATCTGTATATTAGGAATTTTACTATCCCAACAAACCCAATCCAGCAGCCTTGCAGGTCAAGAAATAAAAGAAAGATAACAATAATTATAGGCAATTCAAAAGTGCCTATGCTATCCCAAGTTCTAGCCAAATTCCAGTCTACCCTCCCAATTCCCCCCATCCAACCATATAACCCCTCTGTGCAGCCACAACACTACACTGCCTTCCCTTTGCTCCCTGTCACCTCAGCAATTAGTTATTCTCTCTCTCATTCCTTGGTGTTTGATCCGATGCATCTCCCTTCCTATTCTTTCTTACATACACTTTGGCATTTTGGGCCTTGGGTACAGGCCCGTAACAGATTTGTTGTCTCTTTCTTCCCTATTAGTGTTAGTGGGGTTTAGCCCAACGGATGGATACTTTTAATTTTTTGGTCGGGTGGTGCATGGACAAGAACTTGTACCAGATTACTTTTGAGTAATAAGTGCTTCCTCTTTTGATTTGTTCCTTCCCATGACCATTATAAAAAATGGATTAAGTAATTTGGTATTGTCGGGTCCTTCAAATTTTAACAAAATCAAATGCACTCTAAATGAAAATGTCACTGCATAATCCAAGGCAAGCACTTAATAGAGTTTACACATTATGCATAAAAAAACATTCTGAAAATATTAATTTGTTTAATTTTGGAGTGGCATGCGGCTAATCATGTATGGTATTTTTCATGAATCTTTCTAGGGCTTCCAAGGTTTCTTGGGCATTTCCTCATAATTTGAAGCAATTTCCAATATTGCATTTGGAGGCTTAGAAGGGAGTAAATTGGGCAAGGTTATGGGGCAAAGTGCTCATTTTCTCCTTTGGTGCAGTTGGGTGAAGGATGGTGCTTGTATGCTGCTGCTGTTATGAAATAGAATTGTTTGTTTCTTTTCAGTACCATTCATCTCATGAGCACTTGCGTCTCAAGGACTTACTTCTTAGACATTTGGAGCATCTGAAGCCTTTGATGTATTCATGCCTATCTCCCTGCTTCCTAATGTAAGTTATTTCATGTTTGTTTTTCCCAAGAGCATGATATTCTTTCCCTCTTCCTTAGTAATAAAAATACTTTCATAACAAAAAAATGTAAATGTTGTTGGCCACAAAGTAGCAAAATATTGGAATAAAACACTCACCCAGATTTGGACCACTCTTGAGGCATATTTCATGAATCCTCAGTCGTTCTCTCTGAACACCACATAGACCTTGAAGAAGAATCTCAAGGGCCTCAACATGCTGCAAAAGATTACAAAATATCAACTGTCAAGGTTGTCTTGTAGATAGTCTTTCCACATGAATGTTTCCTTCTGAAGAAAATGTAATACTAAGATAACATGCCTTGATTATTTTAAAGCACAATTTATGGATATATTGAGAAAAAGAATGTTCACTTTATTAAATAGGTTCAAGGAATAGTGTGACTTCACTCTATTGTCTTCCATAAAATAATTACATAGTTCTATTAAGTGCAAAGGCAAATTAGGAGATATGTAATTGTAAAATGCAACAACAGTAACCATGAGACAACCAGTCATGCATGCAAAGAATCCAAAAAAAAAAAAAAATCTACAATAATATAACATCATTATACCCAAGTTATTAGACATTAGTGACTGTCTAAAAAAACATTAGTTTCACATCAGAGGAGATCAAGTTATTTTTGAGAAAGCCAGAAAGACACAAGCAGGATTTTGCAATTATGCCTTTTCGGCTTTTCCTCATGTTTTAAACCATCCAGAAGCAACAGCAGCAAGTTCCATCTAACTAATAAAACATGAAAGATAAAGGAAGGAACAGGGAAAGATTGCAGCATTCAACAAGATCAACAAAGAGGCTGTCAGTATAAGATTTATGGGATGTTTCATAGATTTTTTATTCGGTTACTTCCTTTACAATTCATTTCCAACAAGACCCTTGACTTTTTTGAATGAAAAAAAAATGATCTACTTCAAAGCTACGTCCATCCAACTTTCGGTATCATCTCTTCGAGTATCTACTCAATTCCTTTTTATATTGCCCAGTTGGATCATGTTCTGTGGTTAATCATTTTTTGTTACTATCCCAGTTGAAGTATGAAAATGCATATTCCAAGGATGCACATGAGTCTTGAAACTGGCTGTTATAAGGTCCTTTCCTTTTTTATAGCACTAAATACAGTTATAGGATGAAAATAAGCACAAACAATAATCATATTAACATATTTCAATACAGTTCTGCTTTCCATTTCAACAACGAAAATCACATTAAAGAAAACACACCAACAGGATTGGGGAGTACTCAAACCATGCAGATAATGTGACTTAAGCTTTATGAAACTTATTCTTTTGACAGAAACACTCATTCTTGTGATCATTTAGTAATTAAATTCATTTTGTCTTTGCACCTGAGCTTTCTTCTTTGCATTTTGTTTAGGAAAGGGGTCTAGTCCAGTGGCTGCTCAATCTTTTGCCTTAGACCTTAGTGCAAAGGGCATAAGGGATGCTGGAATCTTAAGCCACCTTTCATGGGTAGAACTCAAATATTAAATGCATGCAAGCAAGCAAAACAGGGTCAATCACTGTTAGCATTGCTAAAACCCGGGTAAAAATTGGACATTAGTGCTATATGAGGCATGATGGACTACAATAGCAGCACCTAAAATTTCTAACAGCAGGAGACCAATACAAAGGCTAAGCCGAATCAAATTAGTTCCAAAATATCTCCTGCATACTTTGAAGAAAATGCAATTAAAAGTTCAGAAAATATAAACTCACCTGTGTCTCTATAATTCCTTGAACCACACATTCCATATCTGCGCTGTGCTGCTTCATTACACAAGAGATGTTATGAAATTATTTATGTAATTCAACATTGCGGTAAATCTACCCGATATTTATATTAACTGAAATGGACATGAAGCTTCTTCCTCCAACTTTCACCATCATAAATATTAGTTTTCTCCCAAAGAGTGTACATCACTTAAAAGTTACATACAATAACCCATAATAATTCTGAAAAAGAAATTAAAAAAAGATCTGTGTATGATTATCATTATTTGAACCACAATTGTTGTGGCATGATTTCTTTTCTCTGTTTCTAGCACAATCTCTCAATCCTTAGAGATTCTCATTGACTAACTTATTTTGGAAGCCTAAAACTCACTCAAGTCATTCACTTGTACACAACAAACCAAATCCATTTATAAACCAATTATATGGATTGAATTTCAAAAATCAATCCACTTCTTTTTTTTAAAAAAAAAAAAAAACAGGTTTGATTTTGGCCAAATCAGTTTTAAATTCTTTTGGTTCAAATCTGGTTTTAATTCAAAACCGGTTTTAAATCCTATTTTTGCAGATTATTAGATGTGACATTTAAAAAGAATAAAAGTAAAATCATTTCAATAGAACCCATTGGAGCATGCTAAGAATATACAAACAACTCCAAGGGGACATTTAGTATCAATAGGCTGAGAGCCGAGACCCAAAAATGTTACACATTAAGCGTTAAAACAGAAACGGTGAATACAATTGTAAACAACAAAGAGTAAGAATCAATTAAGTACTTACCACAGATGATAGAAGCGGAGAGTGAGTCACCAGAAGTTGCAGCAATAATTAGGGTTCAAACTTCAACGATTGGATCCTGAACGAGCAACAGGGATGAATGTTCCTAGGACTAGTGAGAAAGCGTTCCTCAGCTATTTGGATGGCCTTCGAGAGAGAGCAGAAGAGCTTACGATTCAAGAGAGTCAGAGCTTGGAGTCACTGAGTCAAGGACCGGGTTCGCCTTCGGAGGAGCAAACAGCACTGGAACAAGAGCTTTGGATTTGAATAACTGCCATATTTACTTTAAAATTTAAATGAAAATTTTAAATAAAAATATTTTTTTAATAATAATAATAAATTTTATATCAGTTTTTTAATATCGGAATAAAAATATATAATAAAAATTAGTAAATAATATTTTAATTAAAATTTATAACTTTTTAATATTATTCGTACATTCATCTTATAATTTTTAATAAAAATCTATTATATATATATATTTTTTTTTTTGTGTATCTTTAAATATGCGTTAGAAATTTTGATATTATAATATATTTATTTTTTATATATTAAATTAGATATTTTATCAGTAAACAAGAATATTTATAAAATATTTTTTATTAGAAATGTAACTTCTTTTATATTAACTATATTAAACATTTAAATTTTATATTTATATTTTTAAATTTTTAAATATTAATCTAATTTAAATTTTAAATTTTAGTACATAATTTAAACATATCTTTAATTTTTGATAAATCAAATATTAATATTATTGTATTTTAATAAATTTTATTTTGAATATTAATAAATTTCATGTATCATAATTTTAGTAATTTATTTTTCTAACATATTTAATTTTAGGAAAAAAAATTCTTCAATTTTTTATTAATATAACATAATATTAACAATAAAAATATTTATTATTCATTTTAATTTATTGATATTTTAAAAATACTCATACAATGTATAATAAATTTGATAGTAAAAATAAAAAAATCAATTATTAAAATTATGATATATAATTTTTATTGATAGAATATTTACAAATTATATTTAAATTAAGATTAATTAAAAGTTAATCATATCTATTTATATAAAAGAACGATATATTTAAATTTATTAGAGTTATTAATATTTTTAAAAAAATTATTAAATAAAAATTAAATACATATTATATGAGAGTCATATAATTTAATAAATATAAGTATATCTTAGAAAAGTACTCTATTTTAAAATAAAAAATATAATCTATAGATAAATATTTATTAAAACTATGCAGTTGATTTTTTAACTTAATTATTTATTTTTTATTTTTACAAATTAAACTTTTTAAAACATGTAAACGTAAAAATTTATTTCAAATTCGATAATAATATCATTCTAACCTTCTAACCATATGTAATATATAAAAAAATATTATTATTTTTACTATTATTGCTAATAATAATATAACAAATAATAATATTATTATATAATTTTTATTAAAATATGTAATATCAATTATATCTATTATCATTAAAAAAATAAGAAATGTTTGTTTATTTTATTAAATATTAAGTTAAAAATATTAATTTTTATTTATTATTTTTAACAAAAGTAGTTTTTATTTATTTACTACTTTTTTTGTATTTTTTTCTTCATTTAGAAAGAAAAAATATATTAAAAATATAATTAATGTGGTTAATTTTTTATTTTTATTTTATTTTTTAGTTTACTTTTTATATATAAACGTTGCTTTAATTTATTTATTTATTTATTTTAATTGATAAATATAAGAGTATATATTAAAAAATTTAATATTGTCTAAAAGGTAAAAGTGAACAAATAAATAGAAATAAATTTTTTACTCTTTTTTATATAAATAAAAAATAATGGACAAATTAGATAGATAAAAAAATAAAAAAATGGTAGTTATTTTTTTTATTCCAAATTTCAATTATCTTAAATATACTATCTCATATTTTAATATATTGGTAAAGTGTATATTTATCCTTTTTTTAGTCTTTACTTTATGTTCCTAATCTTTACTTTATGTTTCTAATACAAATTTTCATAGTATTCATCATCTATAAAGTATATTCTTTAACTATATATTTTAGTTATGACATATTTTTTTCAATTTTGTTTAAAATATATATATATATATATAAGTTAGAGTTATTATAAATTTAAGTTATAAAATCTCTTTTTGAAAGGATTCTCGAGATGAATTTTACTTAATAACATTATACCTAAAAGAATAAACTTAAAAGTAAGGATATGAGGAAATTATTTATAGAAAAGATTCAAATATGGTGATTAATTTAAGATTAATAGTTTAAAAATTTATTTATTTTTTATGAAAAAACAAGTTATTTTTATATGAATTAGGTACTCAAATCCATGGTATGGTAAGAAAGAATCTCATGGTCACATATGTAAAACAATTCAATGAAAGTTTATCTTATATTATTGAAAATTTTTTGCTAGCTTATTCTGAAGGATGCATGAAGATAAATTCTCATAAGTTTAAACTTAGCATTATGGCAAACACCAAGGTGCAAATTTTCATTCTTACTTTTTCTTTTTCAATTACGATTTTGGCTTTGAAATAAATCACAATTCATATATTCATAACTCTCTTGGAAGAGGCGAAGGTTCCAATTGTAAAGGAAGCGGAAAATGAGTTTATCTTCTAACTTTAAACATATAGATTTGAGTAGAGTATCAGTACCATCCCAAGCAAAGATAAAAACATTCTCATTTTGCATCCCCACAATAATAAAGTATCTTACATGTCAAATAAACATAAGTTCCTTCCTTGATTTCTCTTAACATATGAAAATCACTCGAATTTTCCCGAGGTTCAAAACTAACCAGTCATTTCTAAGCTTATCTATGAACATTTTGTCCTCATTCTTAGGATGGAATTTAGAATATGTTTGATAAAGGACAAAATCATCACCATCTGCCCCTTTATATAAATCAAATAAGGAAATTTGTTAGTAGAAAACTACATTAACTTTTCTAGCATGTGCTCTTACCACAACATAACAAAACTAAATTACATGCCCAACAACAACAACATGCGAAAATTTCTTTGGATTTTTAGCAAAAATATTAATAGTTATGGTAATTTGGTGATGTGTTTCATCAATTAGGTGAAGGGTACAACAGTAATCAATGCCCTTCATTCTTTTTTGGAGGTTGAACTCAAGAATAGTAGCAATAGAGTTCACTTTCTGTTTGAGACATGTTTTCACATCTCATAATGGTAAGAATTTATAATTATTCCTCATTCCTGCTCTTTCCTTCTCCGTTACAATTTTGGCTTTGAAATAAACTACAATCAACACATTAATAAATCTCTTAGTAAAGGCGAAAGCTCTAGTTGTAAAGGAAGAAGAGAATAAGCTTCATTTTCTGACTTTAAACATATAGAATTAGATGAGGTATTGGTACTGTCTCAATCAAATATAAATCGTTTACCTTTTACAACCTCATAACAATGAAGTTTCTTGCATGCCAAATTCACTTAAGTTCCTTCCTCGATATCTCTCAACATAGGAAAATCACTTAAATCTTCCCAAGGTTTAAAACTAACTAGTCATTTTCTAAGCTTATCTATGAACATCGTGTCCTCATCTGTTGTGTGGAATTTAGAATATCTTGATAAGGGATAAAATCATCACCATCTTCCCTTTTATATAAAGTAAAAGAGAAAATTTATTTATAGAAGACTACATAAACTTCCCTAGCATGTGCTCTTACCATAACATAACAAGGCTGAATTTCATGCCTAGGAGCAGTAACATGAGAACATCTCTTTAGATTGTCAATAAAAGTATCAATAGTCATGGCAATTTGGTGATGTGTTTTATCAATTAGTTGAGGTGACAACAGTAATTAATGCCCTTTGATTTCTTTTAAAGGCTGAACTTAAGAATAATAGTGACAAAGTTCTCTTACTGGTTTAGACATATAAAGCATCTCATAGTCATAAGAACTTATAATTGTTCCTCATTCATATTCTTTCTTTCTCAGTCATGGTTTTGACTTTGAATAAACTACAATCCATATATTAATACCTTTTTTGGTAGTACGAATATTTCAGTTGTAAAAGGAAGTAGAGGATGAACTTCATCTTCTAGCATTAAACACATAGAATTAGGTGGGTATCAGTACCATCCCAAGAAAGGATAAACCATTCACCTTTTGTAGTATCACAACAATAAAGTATCTTGTATGCCAAATTAATGTAAGTTCCTTCCTTGATTTCCCCTAACATAGGAAAGTCACTCGAATCTTCCCAAGCTTGAAAACTAATATGTCATTTTCTAAACTTATCTATGTACATCTTATCCTCATCCTTAGGATGGAATTTAGAATATGCTTTATAAAGGAAAAAATCATCACCATTTGTCCTTTTATAGAAAGAAAAAAAAGGAAATTTGTTTGCATAAAACTGCATTAACTTTCCTGGCATATGTTCTTACTACAACATGACAAAGTTGGACTACATGCCTAACAATAGCAACATGGGAAAATCTTTTTAGATTTTCAACAAAAAATATTTATAGTCATGACAGTTTGGTGATGTGTTTTAGGAATTTGGTAAGGCTACAATATTAATCAATATCCTTTGTTCTCTCTTGGAGGTTGAATTCAAGAATCACAATAACAAAGTTTACTTTCTCGTTAAGACATATGTGCACATCTCGTAGTCGTAAGAACTTATAATCACCCATCATTCCATCTCTTTCTTTCTCGGTTACGATTTTGATGTTGAAATGAACAATAATCCATACAACAATACTTGTCTTGGTAATGGTGAGTGTTCTAGCTGTAAAGGAAGTGGAGAATAAATTTCATCTTCTAGCATTAAACACATAGAATTAGGTGGGGTATTAGCACCATCCCAAACCAAGATAAACCATTCACCTTTTTCATCCTTACAACAATGAAGTATCTTGTATGTAAAATTAACTTAAGTTCCATCCTTGATTTCCCTTAATATAGGAAAGTCACTCGAATTATCCTGAGCTTGAAAACTAACTTGTCATTTTCTAAACTTATCTATGAACATCTTATCTTCATCCCTAAGATAGATTATAATATGTTTTATAAAGAAAAAAATCATCACCATTTTTCCCTTTACAGAAAGAAAAAAAGGAAATTTGTTTGTACAAAATTGCATTAACTTTCCTAGCTCATGCTCTTACCACAACATGACAAAGCTAAATTACATGCCTAACAATAGCAACATGGGAAAATCTCTCTCGATTTTCAATAAAACTATTTATAGTCATGGTAATTTGGTGATGTGTTTCAAGATTTGTGAAGGTACAACAATAATCAATGCCCTTTGTTTTCTTCTAGAGGTTTAGTTCAAGAATAATAGCAACAAAGCTCATTTTCTGGTTAAGACATGTGTGCACATCCCATAGTTGTAAGAACTTGTGATCATCCATCATTCCTACTTTTCCTTTCTCAGTTACAATTTTAGCTTTGAAGTAAACCATAATCCATACACTAATAACTCTTGGAAGAGGTGAATGTTCTAGTTGTAAAGGAAGTTGAGAATGAGTTTCATCTTCTAACATTAGACACAAAGAATTAGGTAGGATATCAGTACCATCCCAAGCCAAGATAAACCATTCATCTTTTGTAGCCTTACAACAATGAAGTATCTTGCATGTCAAATTAACGTAAGTTCCATCTTGGATTTCCCTTAACGTAGGAAAAACACTCAAATCTTCCCGAGGTTGAAAACTAAGTAGTCATTTTCTACGCTTATCTACGAACATCTTCTCCTCAACCCTATGGTGGAATTTGGAATACGCTTGACAAGGGAAAAAGTCATCACCATATTTCCCTTTAAATAAAGAAAAATAGAAAATTTATTTTTACAAAACTGCATTATCTTCCCTGACATTTTCTTTTACCACCACATGAAAAATCTGAGTTAAATGCTGAGCACCACTAAGATTGGGAAATATCTCTAAATTTTTAGTAAAAATATTAGTAGTTGTTTCAATTTGGTGATGCGTTTCATCAATTAGTTGAGGGTATAATAGTAATCAATGTCTCTTATTCTCTTTTGCAGGTTGAACTCAAGAATAATAGCTAGAAAGTTTACTTTCTGGTTGAGATATCTTTGCCCATCTTTTTGTTGTAAGAACATATAATCGTCCACCATTCCTACTTTTTCTTTCTAAGTTATAGTTTTGGATTTGAAGTAAACCATAATCGGTACATTAATAACTCTCTTGGTAGTGGAGAAGGTTCAGTTGTATAGGAAGCGAAGAATGAGCTTCATCTTCTTACTTTAAACATATAGACTTAGATGGGGTATCAGCACCTGCACAAAGCAAAGTTAAATCATTCCTTCTTTACGGCCTCACAATAATAAAGTATCTTCCATACTAAATTAGCGTAAGCTTTTTCCTTGTTTTCCCTTAACATAGAAAAATTACTTGAATGTTCCTAAGGATCAAAACTAACTAATCATTTTCTAAACTTATTTATGAACATCTTGTCCTCATCTCTAGGATAGAATTTAGAATATGTTTAATAACGAACAAAATTATTACCATCTTTCCCTCTATATAAAGCAAAGGAGGAGATTCGTTTGTGCAAAAATGTGTTAACTTTCTTAACATGTGCTCTTACTACATGACAAAACTAAATTATAGGCCCAGCAACCCAACATGCGTACATCTCTCTAGATTTTAAGCAAAAATATTAATAGCTATGCATAAATATTTATGTTACAATTTTAACTTTCAAAATAAATCAATATCCATATATTAATAATTCTATTGGAAGAGGCAAATGGTCTAGTTGTAACAGAAAAGAAGAATGAGTTTTATCTTCTAACTTTAAATGTTTAGGATTACGTAGGGTATTAGTATCATCCCAAACAAAGATGAACCTTTCACCTTTTGTAGCCTCATAACAATGAAATGTTTTTTATGCCAAATTAATGTAACTTCCTTCCTTGGTTTTCCTTAAAATAGGAAAATCACCCAAATCTTCTAGAGGTTAAAAACTAACTAGTCATTTTCTAAGCTTATCTATGAACATTTTGTTCTCATCCCTAGGGTTAAATTTAGAATATGTTGTATAAAGGACAAGATCATCACCATCTTTCCCTTTATATACGAGAAAAGAGGAAAATTATTTGTAGTATTACAATAACTTTCCTGGTATGTGCTCTTACCACGACATGACAAAGCTAAATTACATGCCCTGTAGTAGCAACATTGGGAAATCTCTCTAAATTTTCAACAAAAATATTAACAGCCATGACAATTTGTTAATGTGTTTCATCAATTAGTTGGTAGTACAATAGTAACTAATGTCTTTTGTTCTCTTTCGGGGGTTGAACTTAAGAATAATAGCAACAAAATTCACTTTCTATTTGAGACATGTATGCATATGTCATAGTCGTAAACTTGTAATCATCCGTCGTTCTTCTTTTTTCTTTTTCAGTTTTGATTTTGACTTTAAAATAAACCACAATCCATGCATTAATAACTTTTTTAGAAGAGGTGAATGTTATAGTTGTAAATGAAGCGGAGAATAAGTTTCATCTTCTAACTTTAAACATATAAAATTAGGTTGAGTATCAATACTATCCACCTCAAAGATGAAACTTTCACCTTTTGCATCCTAACAATAATGAATTATCTTCCATGCCAAATTAACGTAGGTTCCTTCCATCATTTTCTTTGACATAGAAAAATCACTTCAATCATCCCGAAGTTGAAAACTAACCAATCATTTCCTAAGTTTATATATGAGCATCTTATCTTCATCCTTAGGATTGAATTTAAAATACCCTTGATTGAGGACAAAATGATCACCATTTTTCCTTTATATAAAGCAAAAAAGAAAATTTATTTGTAGAAAACTGCATTAACATCCCTACCATGTACTCATACCACAATATGACAAAATTGAATTACATGCGCAACAATAGCAACTTGCGAAAATCTCTCTAGACTTTCAACATCAATATTAATTGCAATGGGAATGTGGTGATATATTTCATCAATTAGCTAAAAGGTACAATAATACCAAATGTTCTTTGTTCTCTTTTGGAGGTTAAACTCAAGAATAATGGTAACAAAATTCACTTTCTGCTTATGATATATATGTGCATCTTGTAGTCATAAGAACTTTTAATTATCCCTCATTCTTGCCCTTTTACAATTTTGGCTTTGAAATAAACAACAATCCATACGTTAATAACTCTCTTTGCAGGCACAAAGGTTCCAGTTGTAAAGAACGCAGAGAATGAGCATCATCTTCTAGCTTAAAACAAATAGATTTTTGTGGGGTATCAACACCATTTTAGGAAAAGAATAAACCATTCACTTTTTGCAGGCTCATAATAATTAAGTATCTTGCATGCCAAATTATAGAAAGTTTCTTCCCTTCTCTCTCTTAACATAAGCAAATCACTTGAATCTTTCCGATATTGAAAAGTAACAAGTCATTTAGTAAGGTTATCTATGACCATCTTATCTTCATCCCTAGGATTAAATTTAGAATATCCTTGATTAAGAACAAAATGATCATTTTTTCCTTTATATAAAACAAAAGATGAAATTTGTTTGTAGAAAATTTCATTAACATCCCTACCATGTACAAATACCACAATATGACAAAACTGAATTACATGCGTAACAACAACTTGTGAAAATCTTTCTAAATTTTCAACATTAATATTAATTGTCATAGAAATTTGGTGATGTATTTCATCAATTAGTTGAAGGGTACAATAATAGTCAATGTCTTTTCTTCTCTTTTGGATGTAAAACTCAGGAATAATAGTAACAAAGTTCACTTTCTAGTTGTGATAAGTATGCGCATCTTGTAATTATAAGAACTTTAATCATCCCTCATTCTTGGCCATTTACGGTTTTGGCTTTGAAATAAATAAAAATACATACATTAATAGCTCTCTTTGCAGGCACACAGGTTTCAGTTGTAAAGAACACAGAGAATAAACATCACCTTTTAGCTTAAAACAAATAGATTTTTTTGGAGTATCAATACCATCTTAGGAAAAAATAAACCATTCACATTTTACAGGCTTTTAGTAATTAAGTATATTGCATGCCAAATTATAGAAAGTTCCTTCCTTGATCTCCCTTAACATAAGAAAATCACTTGAAACTTCCCGACATTGAAAAGTAACATGTCATTTAGTAAGCTTATCTAAGAAGATTTGATCCTCATCCCTAAGATGGAATTTAGAATATTCTTTATAAGAGACAGAATCATCACCATCTTTCCCTTTAAATTAAGAGAAAAAGGAATTTTTTTTTTATAAAAAACAGTATTAACTTTTCTAGCATATGTTCCTTCCACAATATGAGAAAAACTTTCTAGATTTTCACCAAAAATATTAATACCAATGAATATTTCATGATGTAATTCATCAATTTGTTGAATGGTACAGTAGTAATCAAAATCTTTTATTCTCCTTTATAGGTTGAACTCAAGAATAATAGAAACAAAGTTCACTTTCTTGTTAAGACATGTATATGCATCTCATAGTCATAAGAACTTGTAATCATCTCTTATTCTTGTCCATTCTTTCTCAGTTACGGTTTCCATTTGAAATTAACCACAATCCATACATTAATAACTCTTTTCGTAAAGGCGAAGGTTCCAGTTGTAAAGGAATCGGAGAATGGGCTTCATATTCTAACTTGAAACATATAGACTTAGTTGAAATATCACTACCATCACAAGCAAAGATAAATCGTTTACCTTCTACAGTCTCGTAGCAATAAAGTATCTTGCCTTCCAAATTAATGTGAGTTCCTCCATTGATTTCCCTCAAAATAGAAACTTTTTTTATATCTTTCCAAGGTTGAAAACTAACCAGTTATTCTATAAGTTTAACCATAAGAATCTTGTCCACATTCCTAATATGGAAATTATAATATGCTTGATAAGGGATAAAATTATCACCATCTTTCCCTTTATATGAAGCAAAAAAGCAATTTTGTTTATAAAGAATTGCATTATCTTTTGTAACGTATGCTTTTATCATAACTTGACAAAGCTTTCTTACATGCCCAACAACAACAACAACATGGGGAATCTCTCTAGATTTTCATAAAAAAATATTAATAGCCATGGAAATTTGATGATGTGTTTCATCAATTAGTTAAAGGGTAGAATAGTCATCAAAATATTTTGTTTTCCTTTATAGGTTGAACTGAAGAACAATAGCAAAAAGTTCACTTCCTTGTTGAGGCATATCCATACATCTCATAGTCATTAAACTTCTAATCATCCCTCATTCTTACCTGTTCCTTCACAGTTACGATTTCTATTTTACATACACCACAATCCAAACATTAATAACTCGATTCGCAAGGGCGAAGGTTCCAAATGTAAAGCAATAAGAGTATGAGCTTCATATTCTAACTTTAAGCATATAGAATTAGTTGGGATATCACTACCATCACAAGCAAAGATAAACCATTCACCTTTTGTAGTCTCGTAGTAATGAAGTATCTTGCATCCCAAATTCACCTGAGTTCCTTCCTTGATTTCCCTTAACATAGGAAAATTTTTTATATCTTTCCAAGGTTGAAAACAAACGAATTATTCTATATGTTTCACCATAAGAATCTTGTCCACATTCCTAATATGGAAATTATAATATGCTTGATAAGGGACAAAATTATCACCATTTTTTCCTTTATATGAAGCAAAAGAGCAATTTTGTTTATTAAAAACTGCATTATCTTGTTTAGTGTGTGCTCTTACCATAGCTTGAAAAAGCTTCCTTACATGCCCAACAATAACAACATGAGGAAATCCCTCTAGATTTTCACCAAAAAGATTAATAGCCACGAAAATTTGATGATATGTTTCATCAATTAGTTGAAGGGTAGAATAGTAATCAAAATCCTTTGTTCTCCTTTATAGGTCGAGCTCAAGAATAATAGTAACAAACTTCACATCCATGTTGAGACATGCCAACGCATCTCATAGTCATAAAAACTTGTAACCATCCTTTAGCCTTGCCCGTTCTTTCACAATTATGGTTTCCATTTGAAATGCACCACAATCTATGTATTAATAACTCTCTTCGCAAAGGCAAAGGTTCCAAGTGAAAAGGAATTGGAGAATGAGTTTCATATTCCACCTTTAAACATATAGAATTAGTTGGGATATCACTACCATCACAAGCAAACATAAACCATTCACCTTCTCCAGTCTCGTAGCAATGAAGTATCTTGCATCCCAATTTAACGTGAGTTCCTTCCTTGATTTCTCTCAACATAGGAAAATTTCTTATATCTTTCCAAGGTTGAAAACTAACGAGTTATTCTATTTGTTTAACCATAAGAATCTTGTCCATTTTCTTAATATGGAAATTAGAATATGCTTGATAAGAGATAAAATTATCACCATCTTTCCCTTTACATAAAGCAAAAGAGAAATTTTGTTTGTAAAAAACTGCATTATCTTTTTTAGCCTATGCTCTTACGATAACTTGACAAAGATTTCTTACATGCCCAACAATAACAACATGAGTAAATCTCCCTACATTTTTACGAAAAATATTAATAGCCATGGAAATTTGATGATGTGTTTCATCAATTAGTTGAAGGGTAGAACAATAATCAAAATTCTTTGTTTCCCTTTATAGGTTGAACTCAAGAATAATAGTAATATAATTCACTTTCTTGTTGAGACATATGTACGCATCTCAGAGTCAGAAAAACAAGTAATCATCTCTCATTCTTTCCAATTCTTTCAAAGCTACAATTTCCATTTGAAATGCACCACAATCTATACATTAATAACTCTCTTCGCAAAGACGAAGGTTCCAAATGTAAAAGAATCGGTGAATGAGCTTCGTATTTTAACTTTAAAGATATAGAATTGGTTAGGATATCACTACCATCACAAGCAAAGATAAATCATTCACCTTCTGTAGTCTCATAACAATGAAGTATCTTGCATCCCAAATTAATGTGAGTTCCTTCCTTGATTTCTCTTAATATAAGAAAATTTCTTATATCTTCCCAAGGTTGAAAACTAACGAGTTGTTGTGTAAGTTTAACCATAAGAATCTTGTCTACATTCCTAATATGGAAGTTAGAATATGCTTGATAAGGGACAAAATTATCACTATCTTTCCCTTTAAATGAAGGAAAAGAGCAATATTTTCGGTAAAATATTGCATTATCTCTTTTAGCTTATTCTCTTACGATAACTTGACAAAGCTTTCTTACATGCCCAACAACAACATGACTAAATCTTTCAAAATTTTCACCCAAAATATTAATAGCCATGGAAATTTGATGATATGTTTCATCAATTAGTTGAAGGGTAGAACAGTAATCAAACTCCTTTGTTCTTCTTTATAGGTTGAACTCAAGAATAATAGCAATGAAGTTCACTTTCTTGTTAAGACATGTGTACGCATCTCATAGTCAGAAAAACATGTAATCATCTCTCATTCCTGCCCGTTCTTTCTCTACTATGGTTTCCATTAGAAATGAACTACAATCCATACATTAATAACTCTTTTCGCAAAGGTGAAGGTTCCAGTGGTAAAGGAATCAGAGAGTGAGATTCGTATTGTAGCTTTAAATATATAGAATTAGTTGGGATATTACTAACATCACAAGTAAAGATAAACCATTCACCTTCTGAAGTCTCGCAGCGATGAAGTATCTTGCATCCCAAATTAACGTGAATTCCTTCCTTGATTTCCCTCAACAAAAGAAAAATTTTTATATCTTTCCAAGATTGAAAACTAACGAGTTATTTTGTAAGTTTAACCATAAGAATCTTGTCCACATTCCTAATATGGAGATTATGCTTGATAAGGGACAAAATTATCACCATCTTTTCCTTTACATGAAGCAAAAGAGAAATTTTGTTTATAAAAAACTACACTATCTTTTTTAGTCTATGCTCTTATGATAATTTGACAAAGCGTTCTTACATGCCCAACAAAAACAACATTGGTAAATCTATCTAGTATTTCACAAAAAATATTAATAGCCATTGAAATTTGATGATGTGTTCCATCAATTACTTAAAGGGTAAAACAGTAATCAAAATTCTTTGTTCTCCTTTATAGGTTGAACTCAAGAACAATAGCAACAAAGCTCACTTTCATGTTGAGACATGTTTACGCATCTCATAGTCATAAAAACTTGTAACCATCTCTCATTCTTTCCCGTTCTTTCATAGTTATGGTTTCCATTTGAAATGCATCATAATCTATACATTAATGACTCTTTTCGCAAAGGCGAAGGTTCCAGTTGTAAAGGAATCAGAGAATGAGCTTCATATTCTACCTTTAAACATCTAGAATTAGTTGGGATATCACTACCATCATAAGTAAAGATAAACCATTCACCTTCTGTGGTCTCGTTACAGTGAAGTATCTTGCATCCCTAATTAACGTGAGTTCCTTCCTTGATTTCTCTCAACATAGGAAAATTTTTTATATCTTTCCAAGGTTGAAAACTAACGAGTTATTTTGTAAATCTAACCATAAGAATCTTGTCCACATTCTTAATATGAAAATTAGAGTATGCTTGATAAGAGACAAAGTTATTACCATCTTTCCCTTTATATGAAGGAAAAGAGCAATTTTGTTTGTAAAAAATTGCATTATCTTTTTTAGCTTATGCTCTTACAATAAGTTGACAAAGCTTTCTTACATGCTAAACAACAACATGAGTAAATCTTTCAAGATTTTTATCCAAAATATTAATAGCTATGAAAATTTGATGATGTGTTTCATCAATTAGTTGAAAGGTAGAATAGTAATCAAAATCTTATGTTCTCCTTTACAGGTTGAACTCAAGAGTAATAGCAATAAAGTTCACTTTTTCGTTGAGACATGTTTATGCATCTCATAGTCAGAAAAACATGTAATCATCTCTCATTCTTGCCCGTTCTTTCTCAGTTACGGTTTCCATTAGAAATGAACTACAATCCATACATTAATAACTCTTTTCGCAAAGGTGAAGGTTCCAGTTGTAAAAGAATCGGAGAGTGAGCTTCGTATTATATCTTTAACCATATAAAATTAGTTGGGATATCACTACCATCATAAGTAAAGATAAATCATTCACCTTCTGAAGTCTCGCAACAATGAAGTATCTTGCATCTCAAATTAACGTGAGTTCCTTCCCTGATTTCCCTCAACATAGAAAATTTTTTTATATCTTTCCCAGGTTCAAAACTAACGAATTATTCTGTATGTTTAACCATAAAAATCTTGTCCACATTCCTAATATGGAGATTAGAATATTCTTGATAAAGAACAAAATTATCACCATCTTTCCCTTTACATGAAGCAAAAGAGAAATTTTGTTTGTAAAAAATTGCATTATCTTTTTTATGTTATACTCTTACGATAACTTGACAAAGTTTTCTTCCATGCCCAACAACAACATTATGAGTAAATGTCTCTAGATTTTCACAAAAAATATTAATAGCCATGAAAATTTGATGAGGTATTTCATCAATTAATTGAAGGGTAGAATAGTAATCAAAATTTTTTGTTTCCCTTTATAGGTTGAACTCAAGAATAATAGCAACAAAGTTCACTTTCTTGTTGAGACATGTTTACGCATGTCATAGTAAAAAAAAAACATGTAATCATCTCTCATTCTTACCTGTTCTTTCACGTTATGGTTTCCATTTGAAATGCACTATAATTTATACATTAATAACTCTTTTCGCAAAGGCGAATGTTCCAAATGTAAAGAAATCGGAGAATAAGGTTCGTATTCTAACTTTAAAGATAAAGAATTAGTTGGGATATCACTACCATCACAAGCAAACATAAACCATTCACCTTCTGCAGCCTCGTAGCAATGAAGTATCTTGCATCCCAAATTAACGTGAGTTTCTTCCTTGATTTCCCTCAACATAGGAATTTTTTTGATATCTTTCCAAGGTTGAAAACAAACAAGTTAATGTGTAAGTTTAACCATAAGAATCTTGCCCACATTCTTAATGTGGAAATTAGAGTATGCTTAATAAGAGACAAAATTATCACCATCTTTCCCTTTATATGAAGCAAAAGTGTAATTTTGTTTGTAAAAAGCTGCATTATCTTTTTTAGCCTACGCTCTTACGATAACTTGACAAAGCATTCTTACATGTCCAATAATAACAACATGAGCTCTCTAAATTTTTAGAAAAAATATTAATGGCTATGGAAATTTTATGATGTGTTTCATCAATTAGTTGAAAGGTAGAACAATAATTAAAATTCTTTGTTCTGCTTTATAAGTTGAACTCAAGAATAAAAGCAACAAAGTTCACTTTCATGTTAAGACATGTCTACGCATCTCACAGTGAACAAAACTTGTAATCATCTATCATTCTTGCCTGTTCTTTCACAATTACGGTTTCCATTTTAAATGCACCAAAATCTTTATATTAATAACTCTTTTCACAAAGGCGAAGGTTCCAAGTGTAAAGGAATCAGAGAATGAGCTTCGTATTCTAGCTTTAAACATATAGAATTAGTTGGGATGCCACTACCATCAAAAGCAAAGATAAACCATTCACCTTCTGCAGTCTCGTAGCAATGAAGTATCTTGCATTCCAAATTAACGTGAGTTCCTTCCTTGATTTCCCTCAACATAGGAAAATTTCTTATCTTTCCAAGGTTTAAAACTAATGAGTTATTCTGTATGTTTAACCATAAGAATCTTGTCTACATTCCTAATATGGAAATTAGAATATGCTTGATAAGGAACAAAATTATCACCATCTTTCCCTTTACATGAAGCAAAAAAGAAATTTTGTTTGTAAAAAGTTGCATTATCTTTATTAGCCAATGCTCTTACGATAACTTGACAAAGCATTCTTACATGCCCAACAACAACAACAACATGAGTAAATCTGTCGAGATTTTCACCAAAAATATTAATAGCCATGGAAATTTGATGATGTGTTTCATCAATTAGTTGAAGGGTAGAACAGTAATCAAAATCCTTTGATCTTCTTTATATGTCGAACTCAAGAACAATAGCAATAAAGTTCACTTTCTTGTTGCGACATGTCTACGCATCTCATAGTTATAAAAAGTTGTAACCATCCCTGAGACTTGCCCATTCTTTCACAATTACGGTTTCCATTTGAAATGCACCACAATGTATACATTAATAACTCTCTTCGCAAAGGCGAAGGTTCCAAGTGTAAAGGAATCAGAAAATGAGCTTCGTATTCTAGCTTTAAACATATAGAATTAGTTGGGATATCACTACAATCACAAGCAAAGATAAACCATTTCCCTTCTGCAGTCTCGTAGAAATGAAGTATCTTGCATCCCAAATTAACGTGAGTTCCTTCCTTGATTTCCCTCAAAATAGGAAATTTTTTTATATCTTTCCAAGGTTGAAAACTAACGAGTTATTCTGTATATTTAACTATAAGAATCTTGTCCACATTCTTAATATGGAAATTAGAGTATGCTAGATAAAAGACAAAATTATCACAATCTTTCCCTTTATATGATGCAAAAGAGCAATTTTGTTTGTAAAAATTTGCATGCCCAACAACAACATGAGTAAATCTCACTAGATTTTCAGTCAAAATATTAATAGCCATCGAAATTTGATGATGTGTTTCATCAATTAGTTTAAGGGCAAAATAGTAATCAAAATCCTCTGTTCTCCTTTATAGGTTGAACTCAAGCGTAATAGCAATAAAGTTCACTTTCTTGTTGAGACATGTCTATGCATCTCATGGTCAGAAAAACATGTAATCATCCCGCATTCTTGCCCGTTCTTTTCCAGTTATGGTTTCATTATAAATAAACCACAATCCATACATTATTAACTCTCTTCGCAAAGGTGAAGGTTCCAATTGTAGAGGAATCGGAGAGCGAGCTTCATATTCTAGCTTCAAACATATATAATTAGTTGGGATAACACTACCATCATAAGCAAAGATAAACCATTCACCTTTTGTAGTCTCGTAGCAATGAAGTATCTTGCATCCTAAATTAACGTGAGTTCCTTCTTTGATTTCCCTCATCATAGGAAAATTTCTTATATCTTCCCAAGGTTGAAAACTAACGAGTTGTTTTGTAAGTTTAACCAAAATAATCTTGTCCACATTCCTAATATGAAAGTTAGAATATGCTTGATAAGGGACAAAATTATCACTATCTTTCCCTTTATATGAAGCAAAAGAGCAATTTTGTTTGTAAAAATTGCATTATCTTTTTTAGCGTATGCTCTTACAATAACTTGACAAAGTTTTCTTACATTCTCAACAAAAAAAATAAGGAAATCACTCTAGATTTTCAACAAAAATATTAATAGCCATGAAAATTTGATGATGTGTTTTATAAATTAGTTGAAGAGTAGAACAGTAATGAAAATCCTTTGTTCTCCTTTATAATTAGAAAATGAGCTTCGTATTCTAACTTTAAACAAACAGAATTAATTAGGATATCACTACCATCACAAGCAAAGATAAACCATTTACCTTCTGCAATCTCGTATCAATGAATTATCTTGCATCCCAAAGTAACTTGAGTTCCTTTGTTGATTTCCCTCAACATAGGAAATTTTCTTATATCTTTCCATGGTTGAAAACTAACGAGTTATTCTGTAAGCTTATCCATAAAACTTGTAATTATTCCTCATTTCGGTCTATTCTTTCTCAGTTACAATTTTCCCTTTGAAATGAACTATAATTCATACATTAATAACTCTTTTCGTAAAGGTAAAGGTTCCATTTGTAAAGGAACCAGAGAATGAGCTTCATATTCTAACTTTAAACATATAGAATTAGTTGAGATATCACTACGATCACAAGCAAAGATAAACCATTCATCTTGTGTAGTCTCACAACAATGAAGTATCTTGCATCCCAAATTAACATGAGTTTCTTCCTTGATTTTCCTCAACATAAGAAAATGTTAATATCTTTTAAGTTTAAAATTAACCAGTCATTCTGTAAGTTTATCTATAAGTGTCTTGTCATCATCCCTAATATGACAATAAGAATATGCTTGATAAGAGACAAAATCATTACCATCTTTCCCTTCATATGAAGCAAAAGAGGAATTTGGTTTGTAAAAGATTGCATTATCTTTCCTAGCATATGCTCTAACCACAACATGACAAAGCTTTCTTACCTGACCAACAACAACAACCTCAGGAAATTTCTCTAGATTTTCACCAAAAATATTAATAGTCACGGAAATTTAATGATGTGTTTCATCAATTATTTGATGTGTCCAATAATAATCAATACCTTTTAATCTCTTTAGGAGGTTGAGCTCAAGAATAATAGTAACAAAATTCACTTTTTGATTGAGACATGTATGCACATCTCATAGTCATATGAACTTGCAATCATCCTGTATTTTTGCTTGTTTTTTCTTAGTTACGATTTTGTCTTTGAAATAAATCACAATCCATGCATTAATAAAATTCTCTTGGAAAATACGAGGGTTTCAGTTGTAAAAGAACCGAAGAATGAGTTTCACCTTCTAGCTTGATACATATAGAATTAGGTGAGATATTACTACCATCCCAAATAAAGATAAATTATTAACCTTTTTTCAGTCTACAGCAATGAAGTTACTTGCATGCCAAATTGACGTGATTTCCTTCCTTGATTTTCCTAAACATAGGAGATTTCCATATATCTTCCCAAGGTTGAAAACTAACCAGTCATTTTGTAAGTTTATCTATGACCATCTTGTCCTCAACCCTAATATGAAAATAAGAATATACTTGATAAGAGACAAAACCATCACTATCTTTCCCTTTATGTAAAGAAACAAAGGAATTTTGTTTGTAAAAAACTACATTAGCTTTCCTAGCATATGCTCTTACCACAACATGACAAAGTTCTCTTATGTGCTTAACAACAGCAATATGTGGAAATCTCTCTAGATTTTCACCAAAAATATTAATAGCCATGGAAATTTGATGATGTGTTTCAACAATTAATTGAAGCATACAACAGTAATCAATACGTTTGCTCTCTTTTGGAGGTTCTCAAGAAAAATAGAAAGAAAGTCCATGTTCTGGTTGAAAAGGGTATGGACATCTTGTAATCATAAGAACTAGTAATCATCCCTCATTCCTGTCGTTCTTTCTCAATTACGATTTTCTCTTTAAAACGAACAACAATCCATTCATTAATAACTCTCCCCACAAAGGCAAACGTTCCAATTTTAAAGGAATCGAAGAATGAGCTTCATCTCTAGCTTTAAACATATAGAATTAGCTAGGATATCACTACCATTACAAGCAAAGATAAATCATTCACCTTTTACAATTGCACAGTAATGAAGTATCTTGCATCCCAAATTAATGTAAGCTTCTTCCTTGATTTCCCTCAACATAGGAAAATTTCTTATATCTACCCAAGGTTGAAAACTAACTAGTCATTTTCTAAGTTTATCTATAAGCATATTTTTCTCATCCCTGATGTGGAAATTAAAATATGTTTGATAAGGGACAAAATCATCTACATCTTTCCCTTTATATAAAGAAAAAGAGGAATTTTGTTCGTAGACAACAACAAAAACATGAGGAAATCTCTCTACATTTTCACCAAAAATATTAATAGCCCTGGAAATTTGATGATATGTTTCATCAAATAGTTGAAGGGTACAACAGTAATCAATACCCTTTGTTGTCTTTTGGAGGTTGACCTCACTTTTTGGTTTAGACATGCATGCGCATCTCGAAATCGTATGAATTTGTAATCATCTTTTATTCCTATCCGTTCTTTCTTAGTTATGGTTTTCTCTTTGAAATGAATCACTATTCATACATAAATAACTCTCAGAAAAAATGAAGGTTCTAATTGTAATGGAACCAAAGAATGAGCTTCATCTTCTAGCTTAATACATATAGAATTAGGTGAGATATCACTATCATCCTAAGAAAAGATAAACCATTCACCTTTTACAGTCTTGCAGCAATGAAGTATCTTTCATGCCAAATTAACGTGAGTTCCTTCGTTGATTTTTCTGAATATAGGAAAATTCTATATATGTTCCCAAGGTTTAAAACTAACTAGTCATTTTGTAAGTTTATTTATGACAATCTTGTCCTTATCTCTAATATGAAAATAAGAATATGTTTGATAAGAGACAAAATTATCACCATCTTTTTCTTTATATAAAGCAAAATAAGAATTTTGTTTAAAGAAAACTACATTAACTTTCTTAGCATATGCTATTAACACAACATGATAAAGCTTTCTTACATGCTTAACAATAGCAACATGAGAAAATATCTTTATATTTTTATCAAAAATATTAATATCCATGGAAATATGATGATGTGTTTTATCAATTAGTTGAAGGGTACAACAGTAATCAATACATTTTCTCTCTCTTGGAGGTTCTTAAGAATAATAGCAACAAAGTTCACTTTCTCTTTGAGACATATATGCACATCTTGTAATCATAAGAACTTGTACTCATCTCTCATTCTTGCCCGTTCTTTCTCAATTATGGTTTCTCATTGAAATGAACCATAATCCATTCCTTATAACTTCTCACAAAGGCGAATGTTCCGGTTATAAAGGAATCGAAGAATAGGCTTCATCTTGTAGCTTTAAACATATAGAATTAATTGGGATATCAGTACCATTACAAGAAAATATTAATCATTCACCTTTTGTAATCTTGCAACAATAAAGTATCTTGCATCCCAAATTAATGTGAGTTCCTTGAATTCCCTCAACATAGGAAAATTCCTTATACCTTTCCACGATTGAAAACTAACTAGTCATTTTATAAGTTTATCTATGAGCATCTTGTCGTCATCCCTAATATGGAAATCAGAATATGCTTAATAAGGGATAAAATTATCACAATCTTTTCCTTTATATAAAGGAAAAAAAGGAATTTTGTTTGTAGAAAACTGCATTAACTTTCCCAGCATATGTTCTTACCACAACATGAAAAGCTTTCTTACATGGCCAACAATAGCAATATAAGGAAATCTCCCTAGATTTTCACCAAAAATGTTAATAGCCATGGAAAGTTGATGATGTGTTTCATCAATTAGTTGAAGGGTACAACGGTAATCAATATCCTTTATTCTCTTTTGGAGGTCAAACTCAAGAATGATTGTAACAAAGTTCACTTACGAGTTAAGACATGTATGTGCATCTCATAGTCATAATAACTTGTAACTATCCCTCATTCCTGCTCATTCCTTATCAATTATGGTTTTATCTTTGAAATGAACTACAATCCATACATTAATAACTCTCTTGTCAAAAGCGAAGGTTTGAATTGTAAAGGAGATGGAGAATGAGTTTCATCTTCTAACTTTAAATATATAAAATTAGGTGGGACATCACTACCATCCCAAGGAAAGATAAAACTTTCACCTTTTGTAATCTCGTAGGAATGAAGTATCTTGTAGCCCAAATTAATGAGTTTTTTCCTTGATTTCCCTTAATAGAAATTTCCAAGGTTGAAAACTAACCAGTCTTTTTCTAAATTTATCTATGAACATCTTGTCCCCATTCCTAATGTGAAAATTAGAATGTGCTTGATAAGAGACAAAATCATCACCATCTTTCCCTTTATATAAAGGAAAAAAGAAAGTTTGTTTGTAAAAAACTGCATTAACTTTCCTAGATTATGCTCTTACCACAACATGACAGTGCTTTCTTTCATGCCCAATAACAACAACATGAGGAAAACTCTCTCAATTTTTACCAAAAGTATTAATAGTTACGGAAATTTGATAATATGTTTCATCTATTAGTTGAAGGGTACAACAGTAATCACTACTCTTTGTTTCTCTTTTGGAGGTTGAGTTTAAGAATAATAGCAACAAAGTTCACTTTTTGGTTGAGACATGTTTGCGCATCTTGTAATCACAAGAACTTGTAATCATCCCTTATTCCTACCTATTCTTTCTCAGTTACGGTCTTCTCTTTGAAATGAACCACAATCCACTCATTAATAACTCTCCTTACAAAGGCAAGGTTCCGTTGTAAAGGAATCCAGAGAATGAGTTTCATCTTCTAGCTTTAAACATATAGAATTAGGTGGGATATCACTATCATCTCAAACAAAGATAAATCATTCACATTTTCCAGTCTCATAGTAATGAATTATCTTGTATGTCAAATTAATGTGAGTTCCTTCTTTGATTTTTCTTAACATGGGAAATTTCCTTAACTCTTCCCGATGTTGAAAACTAACAAGTCATTTTCTATGCTTATTTATGATCGTCTTGTCCTTATCCCTAGGGTGGAATATAGAATACACTTGATAAGGTACAAAATCATCACCAACTTTCCCTTTATATAAAGTAAAAGATAAAATTTATTTATATAAAACTACATTAACTTCCCTTGTATGTTCTTTTACCATAACATGATAAAGTTGAATTATATGGCCGCAATAATAACATGAGAAAATCTCTCTGAACTTTTAGCAAAAATATGAATATTCATGATAATTTGGTTATGTGTTTCATCATTTAGTTAAGAGTACAATAGTAATTAGTGCCCTTGGTTCTCTTTTTAAGGTTGAACTTAGGAATAATAACAATAAAGTTCACTTTCTTGTTGAGACATATATCTGTATCTTGTAGTTGGAAGAACTTATAATTGTCCATTATTTATTTCTTTCCCTTTCTTTCTAAATTATGGTTTTAACTTTGAAATAAACCACAATTCGTACATTAAATTTATACAAAACTCTCCAGAATGAAAATGGTGAATTAATTTAGTTTTACTTAGCATAATAAGATATAATTTAAATTTCTTGCTAAATTAAATTTTTTTCCTATGTTGATGCATATTATCCCAATGTAACGACATATATTACAACCAAAGGTAGAAAATTTAAATTGAAAATAAAATGAAGCACCCACCAATTTTTTTATAAATTAGGAAAAATGAAAAAATATTTTATTTTAGAAAAATAAAAATAGTCTATGAAAACCAGTATTGATTAAGAGTCGATTTATGCATAAAGAATGGTGGAAACTTAATCTTAGGACATTCATAGTAAATCCAACTTAATGTGTTTACCTTAAATCAATATATGCCAATTAGTGATAATATTAAAATTATTTATTTTATCCTTTAAATAAATAATTGGATAAATAATTAAAAAATAAATAGAAAATTTATTGAACTAATGGATAAAATTAAAATAAGGATTAAGTATTATAAAAATTAATTTTTAATTGGAAGTTTAATTTGTTATCACAATTTAGGTGTCCCGATTAAAATATGGAATTAAGAAGACATCTCATTTGAATTATTCTTTTTTGAGTACAATGTAAAGCATGTTGAGGTTTGAACCTAAGATCTCATATAAACTAGTCTAATCCTCAACCTTTTACCACTAAACCTATCTTATTAGTTTAAATTATCCTTTTTTCTTGTAAATTTAAATTATTTACAGAAGAAAAAATACTAATTGCATTGAAATGTATATTTTTGGTATTATTTTTGAATAAAAATGTAATAGTTTATAAGATATGTAAAAAAAATTATTAAAAATAAAACTAAAGAAAGGAAGAACAAAGTTAATAACAATCAATGATGGTAATAATAGTGATAATAATAAAAGAAATAAAAATAATATTAAAAAATAAAAAATAATAAAAATATAAATGACAATAATAGCTACATAGAAAATAATAATAATAATAATAATAATATTATGAATAAAAATATATTTAAACTTTAACTACAACAAATAACAAAAGATAATATATATATATATATATATATATATATATATATATATATATATATATATATATATATATATATATATATATTGATAATGAAAACACAAATTAATGAAAATAAACTAAACAGCCAAAGAGAATAAATTAACAACCGTTATGATATAAATATATATATATATATATATATATATATATATATATATATATATATATATATATATCATATATATATATATATAATCATGTGTTAATTAGTGCACTTAAAAAGAACTAAGAGTGACAACTTTTTTTATAAATGATAATAATAAATAATAAGTAAATAAAAATATTTATATTGGTAACAACAATAATAATAAAAATAATATTAACAACAATAAAGATAATTAGTAACATCAATTTTTAAAATAATAATAAATAAATAAGAAAAAAGTAACAATATATAAAAATAGAAATGAATAATAATAATAATAATAAAATGAAAATAAAAAAAGAATAATAATAAAAAATTTTAAACATTAACCATCAAAACGATAATTAACAAAAATTATAATATAAACAAAAAAATATAAAAAAATTACAAAAAATATATGTAAGAAAAGCAATTGAGAAAAATTAAATAACAATAAAAAGAGAAAAATGACTTACAATAATAAAAATTAACTATAAGAATAGAAAGGAAAAAATACTAGTGAAATTAATGTTGATAAAAAAATAATAAGAATAAAAATTTAAAAAGACAATTAAACAAGACATATAAGAAAAAAAATTAGTAAAAATAAAAACAAAAAATATAACAAATTGACTAATAACAACAAATCCAAGAAATTAGATTTAAAAAGCTAATTAGAAAATGTTTGGATTGGTTACAATATATAATATAAAAAATAAATTTTTAATTTTTAAATTTCTGTTATTTATTTTATATATTATGGGATAAACTAAACTAAAGTAAAAAAAAAATTATATCCTTTTATGTTTTTTAACTATGGACAGTATAAAATTAAAAGTCTAAACAATATTTATTATTATATTTTTCTAAATATAAGGTTAATAAGTCTAAAATATGAGTAGAGAAAGAAGAAAGGGATAGATGATGAAAAACTAACAAAAATCCTATTTTCGCACACATGTATTAACAATTATAGCAAAGAAGATGACTAAATGAGTTAAAGCAGAGGAAGATACATGCAAATAGTGTTGAAGGGAGAGAAGTGGGATGGATACACTATGGTCTTGGGAGAAATATGAGTAATAACATCTCAAGTTAAGATGAAGGGTTAAGGAAAAAGTTAGTGGAGCAAGACCTATATGAAGTGGAAAGCAGAATGAAATATATGTTAAAAATACAAAAGATGCATTTTCTTGTTGCTATTTTATCATCTTCTTTTTCTTTTATTTTACTTTTTTAAGATAAATATATGGTGGAGTGGAATAGAATATAAGTTTTAGATTGTCTAAAATCTATATATTATTTTGTATATACTTACAGATATATTTACTTATAATTTTTTTCCTTTTCTTTAAGTCTTAACCCTTCTCTAATTTTTCACAATTAACTTTCTATAATTTTTCTTGTAAAAATCACATATGTTCTATTCTAAAATATTTTTATTGATTTATTTTTCTTGATTATCAAAACAAATTTTTAAAATTAAAATTTTAATATATGTAATTTCTCATCATATTAATTAGTTGGTTACCCAAAATTATTTATGCTCTTAGTTATTTGAAAATTATTTCATCTACTTTATTGTTTCTAATATTTTTTTCTTCTTTTTTAATTTTTAATATTATTATTATTTAAATATTTTTATTAATTTATTTCATAATTTAATCCTTCCTTTTACATTTTAATCTTCCTTACTTTTTTTAATTTTGACCTTTTATAATTTTATAATTTTTAATTTCTCTTTTTTATATTTTATTTTTAATTTTATTTTAAAAATAGAAATAGAATAAACGATAAATACAAAAATTATATTTAATAATAAAATAAAGTAAATATTAAGAATAAATAATGATAATAAATAAAATAATACCACATTCAAATTAATAAAAAAATAAGAAAAAATTATATAAATAAATTAGCATACATTAATAAATAAATAAACAATAATCATAATAATAGAAAAATGTAAGCAGATTTAAGAAAAAATTAAAAATTAGTAAATATTAATAATAATGATGATAATAGTAATAATAAATTATAATAATAATACAAGAGGTAAAAATAAAAAGTATAAAAATTAAAAAATATTGTACATATATATACAGATTAAATAATAAATAAATAAAATGATGTGCAAATTTAATATTCAATCATTTTTATTTATTTTTTTAATATTTTCATTTTTAATTTTTATTTATATATATAAACTAAATTAAATAAAAATTTAATGTTTTGTTAGAAAAAATAATGATAATGATAATAATAATTATAATAATAATGAATAAGATTTAAAAGAATAAATATAAAAAGAAAATAATATATTATAAAAAGATTATAAATTATAAAAATATAAAATAAATAAATAAATAAAAAATAAATAAAATTTATTTTGCACGCACGAATAAACTTTTATCACCAAAAATATTTAATGTTATTTTTAATATTTAAATTAAATAAAAATGTGCTTAAATCACAGCCATTAAAATTACATATAATACGTGTATATTTTAAATCTGAAAATGGAGATCTTCATTATCTCTCATAAAGTAGATTCGTTCGCAGCTAATTCGGGTGTGAGTGACGAACATAACTGCGAAGGGAGAGGGAATATCTTTTACTGAGTTCACGGATTTATAGTCTTTTGCTTCTCCACACGCGTATGACACATTGCTTCTCCTCCGGGTCAGGTTAAGTAACCCGGTTAAAATGGTCCAGTCCAATTATTGAATTCGAACCATTTGATAAAATATAAAATATAGATTTCCAATTTTAAATTTAGATGAAATTTATGCGTTTTAAATCTATAAATTTAAAATATTAAATTTTTATTCAAATTTACCATTATTTTAATTTTTTAAATTAAATTCAAATCTCTTTTTTTACCTGTTAAATAGGATAACCCAGTATCGGTCCTCAGCACATAGGATGGTTTAGTCGACTTATTCAACCGAGTATCTTAACGAGTTTTATATGATTGTCTCTAATTATATAAGCATGAGTTGACCCTGGACAAAAAATAAAAAGGCAAGAGTTGACCAAAGAAAAGAAAAGCATGAAATTAATTTTTTATTAACATTTTTATTAAAAACACAAAACAGAACATTTTGGTTTTCGGTTTCTGTTTTAAGGAAAAAAAGGATAAAATTTACGAGAGTCTTTAAGTTTAAAATTTTTTATTTAATATATCATACAAAATCAACCACATAAAAAATATTTAAATTTATAAAAGCCTTTTGTTTCTAGATACATGATACCTGTGTTAAACAGAACACCTTTAAAATAGATGATCAAAATTATAATTTTGGATAAATGTAAAAATATGTTTAATGCTTATTATTTATAAAAGATATTTTCAAAAATTTAAATGATGCGAAAAGAAGTGAAAAATAAAACATAAATTAAAATATACGTTGAACAAAAGTTTACTCAAATGATAGTAAGAAAGGGCTCTACCAAAATAATTATAAGAAAGGACTCAGTTTTCATTATATAAAAAAAATTACGCCAAACATGAATTGATAATAGTCATGAATAATCTTTTGAATTTTCTCTGAATAACTTACATATAATCCTTAGAATAAAGGCACTCTGAAGATTATTTTTTTTTACTTTTTTCATGATTATTTATAACAGAATGCTGTGGTATCTTCAAATCAAACAGTGTAGAAAAAAGGCCTTGTTTTCGTTGTAATTGTCTTCTCATGATTGAGTCTACTGTTAAACACTGCCTACGAATTTTGAGATCCAATCAAACAAATAGAAGAAAATAAAAGAGCCTATCAAAGTTTCTATGGATGTGCAGATCCTATCCATTGCTCAAAATAGTATAAGAAAAATGATATTCATATATCGGTACAGTAACTTACATTCATATATGAATGTTATAAATTTTTCTGTTTTTTTCAAAAGATCCAACAACCATAAAAGAAGTAGATCCGGATGTGCATAACCGTGCTTGTGTAAACTTACCATTTCGGATAGTATAATGCTAGATATTTTATATATTTCATTTTATTTTATAGACAATTGCACATAATTTTGAATAGACAAATTCTAAATGCAAAACAAGCATCCCAAGTTGAATGAAAAATAGGAATGAATGATAAGAAGAAAAACATAGAGTAAGGATAACTAATTTTGCGAGAATTACAATTTATGAAATTAGGAATAAGTACTTATACAATGGAATCATTATTTACATGGCCTCTATTTTTCTTCTAGTGAAGAATGTGTTTACTTGGCCGAAATAGAGACCTAATAAAATAGGTTGTTGAGTAGACAATATCTGACCCTAAGGGAAACAGAAGATATGCGAATAAAGCGATTGGTGCAAGTGCAAGTACTGAAATGAAAATTGGTACACATTTTAAACCGTTGTATGTTATGAAGAAGGCACTGCTAAAGGCTACCATCATGCTCACAATGGAGATAAATAACGTTCCAAGTCCACATATTAGTTTCAAGGGAAGTGACTTGAAAAAATCATCCTCTGCATAACGGGCTATAGTAAGGATAGACAAGAAAATTAGAATTGAGATTGCAGATGATATTAGTGCGGTTGCATCTGATATTGCAAATACTAAGGAAGCTGATTTGTTCAAATAATTGGGAGAGTGAGTTTTATCATCAACAACTACACCACCCGGTATGTTGAATGCAGCGGTAAATACCTCTGTGGCTATAAGGGTTGAAACAAGCATACAAGATTTTGCTGTGCTCTTCATCCATGACTCTGCTTTAGTCATTAATTCTGTATGCTCTTCAGTGAATAATTCCCGAGGAGTTTTACCATTGGAATTTCTCTTCTCTACGAAACAAGGTTGCATGATTTTCTTTACCTCCTGTAGTATCAAACTAATGTGATTTTCTGTTTATATAAAAGCTAGCTATAGTCTATGGCATGGTGACTAATGCCTAAAATTGGAACATAAAGTCATACAGTTAAAAAAGGTTTAATTTTAATACTCTGTAAATATGATTTATATAGATAAATCCCGATTATTATATATATATATATATATATAGTATCATCCACCTACCTATATTTAATATGCTTTTATCATACATATATGAATATATTTACTAAACTAATTTTTTTTCTTTTATCATGTGTATTTCACTCAATGAAAACTTATTGAACATTCAAACATGAATTGGATGAAAAGATTAGTTTGTTATGGTGTAATGAGATGATAAGATTTTTTCTAAATAAATCATAATATTCACACACCACCATAGTAATATACATTTCAATACATCTAATATTGAACTGCCACAAATATTTTTTTTTACTGTGACGGCCAAAAACCATCATAACCTTGAATGTATTGAGGTGGATGTATTTGATGTGCGTGCATCATTTCCTTCTCTAAATTATATGTATTCAAATTTTAAAGGGTCAAGTCAACAGGTTGTTAGTTTTTGAAGATGAAATTATATATTTACTCAATTATCATTGGTTATGATTTGAAAACAAAGGAAAATTAAAAAAATGTGGAATCTTGGGCAACACATTAGAGTTTTGAAAAATAAGAAGAGATACCTCATACCACCATAACTCATGCATCATCTGAAAAGCAGCACCAGACACCAAGTTAAGTTGGCTAGAGGGTGCTAATTTTGCAGCACAATGCAGTAAATTGTTTTGATCTTGATCCTCAAATGTTGCTACAAAAGTCCTGATTGAGCTAATTTCATGTATTAGATTAAATATGGCAGCATGGCGGTGTAAAACAGCAAGGTGAATGATGCTTCGATTTTTGGTATCCACTTCCCATGTGAGATCAGGGTAAGATCTAACCAGCTCCGCCAAAATCTCCAAGTTTCCAACTTCTGCAGCAATGAATATTACGTGACATGGTTCACTTATAACTTCTTTCATGCGTGTGTCTGAGGAATCAAGAGAAAGAAGAGTATTCCATAGACACCGAACAAGTTGGAGCGCCCCACTTGGATGCTTACCTGTCACACATAATTTTACTAGTTGGTTATATGTATGATTATGATAAACTAGGTAGTGACCAATGAAATCAGTAATCTCATTGTAGCTACATCTGGAATATGAAGAAATTATTATGAACACTTACATGAATTTATGAGCCGATTTGGATACCTTTGCCCTTGACAACAAAATGCTGAAGGCTTTCGGGCCAAAACATGAAGGCCCGTCTCCCTGTTTTCGTTCCGAGCCAATGCTAGCCTTGGTTTCGTTTGTAACATTCTTAAAGCTAAATCTGTAAATAAAAATGGTTGTTATACAATTATGAAGTGTCAATATATATATATATATATATATATAATGAGAGATAGTATAAGGAGAGAATAAAATAAAAGATATGTTAAGAAATCTGATATAGTTGAAAAAAAGAAAGAAAAAATAGATAAAAAAAGATAGAAATACTTCGTAGGTATATAAATATCAGAATTTATTTGCAAAATTTCCAAGTTGCTTAAATACATAGTAGTAGTTACCTGCCCATGTACACTATTTATTAAGTTATTATTGTTATTGTTTTTGTCTATAATTGTTATTTATTTATCTAAATGATGAATTTAATTTTTTTAAAAAAATTTAGTATAATATAAAAAATGATGAAGTTCAAATCTAGAATCTCATGTAAAACTATTCTAATTTTTAATTTTTTATTATTAGATCAATTCTAATAGTTTTAATTTTTTTAAAATTAAAGATATATATATATATATATATATATATATATATATATATATAAGATAAAGAAGTAATTTAAATTAAAGTATCTTGTAACTGTAAATTTAATTAAATGAATAGTAAATATATTTTATTTTTCTTTATATATATTTCTTCATCTTAATTGATGGAATCAAATCTAGAGTATGATTTTCCATGCAATGCAAAAATTATTTTTTTATAACTATTTTTGCACTACCTCACACCTTGTATCATGTTAAAAGAGGAGGAAGAAGAAATATAAAATGAGTTGTGATTGTTAAAAAACTTCCACCAAATAATATTTCACATTATTCACTTCTAAACTCTTACATCCTCTATAACATGTGAAAAGAATTGTTAAGTTAATATATATTTTTTTATATAAAAATCGTATGAGATATAAAGAAAAGAGGAAGAATATAAAATAAGTATAATAACAGTGTAAAATGTGTTCAATGATATATTATTCTGGAAAGAGTCTATATTGAGACTAGCTAAACTTTTATTAACTATTGATCGATAATTTGTTTTGGAATCTTAGATCAAATAGATGATTTGTTAAAAACATATTCTCAGTTCAGGAGTGAATCATAACAGCTTGCTATCAATTTACCGTGATGTCTGTGCCCTATCGTGATTCTAAATTAAAGACACGTGGAGGCTATTTTTAATGATAAATAACTTCCATTAAATATATCACTTGAAAAAAATTATCATTTACTAATAGTTCAATTTATAGTAGCCTTCAACCAGTACAAGTGTATTTTAATAAAAATTAAATTATTAATATATAAATATTATAAATTTATATTAATAATATAATATACTAATAAATAAATAATTTATTAATATAATATTATTTGTTAATATATATTTTCAAAAGTTATATTAATAGATTACTTTTTATTAGATAAAATCCATATCAATGAAGACTTTTCTAACACTTAATTTTTGTTTTTTATTGTACATTAGTTAAAATAATGAAATCTGAACACAAAATTCCATATAAATTATCTTAACTTCTCATCATAAGATGAATCTTAACGACTATAACACTTGATTTGTTTGTTAATAAATATCAGTATAATTTTTGTAGTATATATGTTGTAAAATTTAAAATAAATGTTTACATGCTTCCATTTGATTAGAGAACTTGATGCAAAGTCTTGATGTAATTAAGTTTTTTTTTTCCATTCTATTATTTTCATATTTTTTTTATGTTTACTAAAAGTGACGTTTAAAAAAATTAACAGAAATGTCAGTTTTGCGAGGGTGTTGATAGAAATAAAAGATTAGGACTACAACGTTAATATACATACCATAAATACCAGTGTTGATAGAAAGGAAGAAGAGCAAACACCAATCTTGATCATTGAATTCCTTGACAGTGATAGGGTACAGATACTTTGCCATTTCACTTTTTCCTTGCAAAGCAGCCATGTGAAGTGGGGTGAGTCCTTCCCCACCTCGTATAGTTGGTAACTTCTGATTCTTTCTGGCCATTGCTTCAGCAATTCTCACATTTCCAACAGCAGCAGCGAAGCAAAAAGCAGTGTTGCCTTTGTAATCTTGTGTTTCTAACTCTTCTTCATTAAGTAATTTGACTAATTCCTCTACAAATTGCAAGTGATTTGCTTCTGCTGCAACATGCAATAGTGTGGCCCATCCCTGTGAAATTGCAGCATTAAACAATCTTCTATCCTCATCTAGCATGGCTCTGGCTTCTTTCCATTCTCCTCTTATGGCAAGGTTGTAAATGGGAGCACATTTGGTGACGTAATCCCCTGATTCAATTAAAGGAAGGAAATGAAGTACATGCACATAAACAGCTTATAGTCCTGCAAATAAATTTTAAAATTTTTAAATATTAAGTAGTTATTTTAATCTTCAATGATTACAAATTAATAATATTAATATTTAAAGGATAAAAAGTATTATTATTATTATTTTTTAAAAATTAATATGATCGATTATTTATTTGTTATGAATTAAAATGAAAATTTTTTATTGTTTTTAGAGTTTAGTAATTTTTTATTTTAAAAAACTAAAATAACAAAATCTCTAATCTTGTAAATATTTAAAAGCAGAAACTGAACCAGGAAATAATTAACAAAGAAAAGCAAACAAGTGAGTGTGTGGTAATTCTTGCTTCAACTGGTATAATATTGTTATGTTAAAGTTATTTTAATATTATTTTCAACTTTTGATGAGTTGAATTTAGCTGTTTATTGCGTTTAGGTAACTGTTACTATGATGGAATTGCGAAAATAAAATTGACCCAGTAGTTTATTGAGTTATATTTAATAAATTGATATAAAATTATAAAAAAATTTAATTTTAGATTAATATAAAAAATTATATCATATATTTTATGATAAATAGCTAAATAATCACATGTATGAGTCTTTTATTTATATGAAAAATATTTTAAAATTAAAGTATGTTTAAAAAATAAGAAAACAATTTTTTTTTTTAAATTTGAAACCAAATTTTTGCAGAATTTTGCTCAATTTTAACTAATTTGTGACCGGTTTACCATTTATTTACTTTCTCAAATTTTAGATACTGAAAATTTGATTAATATTTAGTTAAATAAATTAATATTTTTATGTATAATAAAAATAAAAATAATAAGGTTTAAACTTAAAATATTATTAAATTATTAATTAACTAGAAAATTAATCTCTCACTTTATAAATACATTCTAAAGTTATTATTAATTTTTAAAATAATATAAATTTTAGTATTTTATTTTTAAAAAATGTAAAAAATTAATTTTTTTCATTTATCTAAAATAATGAAAACTAATCTCTTTAAAAGAAGAAATTTACAAGATTTTTAAAAATAAATGATTAATTTATATTATTTTAAATTATTTTTTTTTGCAATATATACATAAAATAGAAAACTAATTTGATAGTTAAGTTAATAAAATATTCTAACTTTTATTACTAGAACAACCATAATGATTTAGTTAAATTGACTAATTCATATTTAGAATAATACATTTAAGCAGAATTTTATTTGAAAGATATAATATATATTTTTAATTTTTTATTTAAAATTTAATTTAACATAATAATTTAATTTTGATATATTGTCGATATATCAAAATTATTTTTATACTTTTAATTAATTAAAAATTATTGTCAATATAATTTTTAATATAAATATTATAAAACTCAATTATTTTCAGTTATACGATAAAATTCAATTATCATAAATATATTATTCATAATTAAATAGCAATATATTCTTTTTACTCTATCAATATATTTTAATTAAATAACTATTTTTTATATTTATATTGTCTCAGTTTTAAGATAGAGTTATTACTTACATCTTATCATCCAATAATCAGCAATTTGTTTGTGATTATTTTATTAGATGAACAAGTTTAGGAAAAGATGAACAAGTTTAGGAAAACTATGAAACAATACAAATGAAATACAATTTAGGAAAATTATACGGATTAAAATAATTTTCTTTTTAAAATCTTTGAAAGATCGTAAGCATATTAGAATAGTAAAAAATATTGATATTAAGATTCATGGTGTTTATATAACTGGTTATTAATTATGTGAAAAATCCTTGTGCAATATATAAAACTATTTCCTATTATCTTTTGTTAAGTATAACATGAATTTATTTCTTTAATTTAGTCTTATTCGTTAATTTGGTCAACGCAATTATATGAAAAAATGGGGGTGTTTGATTCTAGTTTCCGTTTTAAATTTTAAAAATTATTCTTAAAAAATTAAATAAAATTTAAAATATAGAATAACATATAAAAGAATATGAATAACAAAAAAATTAAAAATTAAAAATTAAAAATAACTTTTTCTTTAATTTTAAACTTATACAATAGGATACTTCAAATATTCTCCCCCTTTTTTTCGGTAATTGTAAGAGACATGCTTCACATTCTGTCATGCATATATATATGTTATGTTATTATTAATAATAATGGTTAATTTTTTATTTAACTGATGGATTAGCATCGATATTATTATTTTAATTATATACATGTTACATTAATAAAATTAATTAATATTAAACCTTATATATAAAATGTTATGTGATAGACTATGTTGTGCATATAGAGAGATTTCGGATTCCTCCTAAATAGATTAATAAACTACGCCCGACAAAAATATGGATAAATTAGGAACGAAGTAAATGGATTAATATTGGTAGGTAATTTATGAACTCGATTTTTCACGCAAATAGTATAGCCAAGCAAGTGAGAGAATTTATAAATCAAACTCGTAATGATTAAAGAGTGAGAGGATAGGAAGTACTTGTGTTCTGTATTAGATCACATAAAGGATATCTGAATTGAACTGAAGCAACTTTGGGGATGACTATCTGTAGTTCTTCTGGATTTGTTGCATTTTGAGCAGCCATAGCCATTTCTCTGTAAGAAAAAGAAAAGAAAAAAAAAAAAACAAAATTCTCAATTGAAGTTCCTTATGCAATATAGGAGTCTGTAGACCGTTTATCATTTCTATTCACCAATTTTACAAATAATTTTTTAATAACGTAAATAGCAAGAAGGATTAAACTTCGAACCTTAATATTAAATTATTCTAATTTTTAACCTTTTATCACTAAATTAATCCTTATAATTTATTAACAAAAAGGTGCAACACAAAGACAAACACTTTATTTAAAATATGAATTATTCAATTCAAAATTAGTTATTATCTACTTGGTTATATCAATCATGCACATTTAATTAAAGATAAATATTTAAGCAATTTAAATAAAAAAAAAATAACATATATGAGAGTTAAATAATCCAACCGTAAATATTCTCTGAATCACAGGAAGGAAAATAAAAAAATTCACAAAAAATCTTAAGACAAACAATAAATAAGAAATGAGTTGAATAAAGCCGAATACAGCTTCACTAGAAGCACGGGGATATGCAGTTCATCCCCCCCCTTTTAAAAAATGGACTCTTGGGATTAAATTTACTTGCATTTCACTTATCTCATATGTATATAAGTAAAAAAAATTCCTTTAAAATATTTTTATAGATAAAATTATTTAAAGTAAAAAAAGAAAAAATTAAATAAGGATGAGTTTATACTTTGATGAATAATTTTAATTCCTTCTTAGGACATAAAATAAATGATATTAAAAATTAATATACTTAAAAAAACTGATATTGATAATTTATTGAAGAAAATAAATTTTCCGAAAGTACCTAATATAAATTTTATGCACCACACGAATATTTAAAAAAATAATAAAATAATCAAAAATATAATTTAAAATAAAAAAGTATTTAAGGTAAAATATAAATGTAAAATAAATGTATAATTATTTTACATAAAATATATTTACTAAAAAATATTTAAATTTATAAAAAAAAAGTGTGATCATTCTTTTAAAATAATGAAAAATAAAATTTAAAATTAATTAGAGAATTTAAAAGCTTATAATGCCATTCTTTAAGGGAAAAGGTATACTAAGATTTATTAAGAGAGTGGCCACACTAATTTAATATAGAATATATAGATGCGTAGATTTACTAATGTAAAAAGAAACTAAATAGAGGCTCTTGAAAAATGAATTAAATGAAAAATAATCTAATAATAAAAATATATTGAAAGAAGCCTAATAAAATTTAAGAAAATAAATTAAAAGTATATATTGTCTTAAATTAATTTACTAAAATTGATTTTTTTTTTCTTTCTGTAAAATCTGATGAGATCTGTTAATCTAAAATTGCTTACAGAAAAACTAAAAATTATGCCTTAAATATATTTTGGAAGAGCTGACTAATCTCAGGAATTCCTCACATCTAAATAAATTTCTTGGTCCTACGCTGAATAGGTTATAATTACAAAATGATCCACAAAGGATTTAAAAATTTAAGGGATAGTTTAGTTTATAAAATATTTTTATTTTTATTTTATAAAATATTTTTACTTTTATATTTTTATATGAAACAATATAAGTAAAAAATTATTTTTATATTTCTATACAAAATTTTTAAATAAAAATAAAAAATTCGTAAACCAAATAACCCCTAAACGTTTTAAGCTTTTTTTTTTATCGTAACTGGGTTAGTTTAATTGTGCTTTTATTTTCAGGAAAAAATATTTTGAATATAATTAAAAAATTTATTTATACTTAAGGATGTAATATTCAAGACATATATACTTTTTCTAATGTTTTTATGGTATAAAAAGTGTATTGTTAATTTGGAAAGTACCGGATTCTATATCGAAAGAAACATGTATAGCTTGGGCCTACTTTAGTACTTTAGCATTTTTTTTATTAAAAAGTTTATCAAAATACATTATAATATAACAAATATGTTAAAGTAAATAAAAACAAATCGTACATTCATATACTCTATGCTCAGATGCTGAGAGTCTGAGATCATCAAAACACCAATATTGTCGCGGAGCGGTTGGCCATGCAGACAACTTCTGTTGGTGGGGTCAGTATAGTTGACTTATTGAGGTCAATTGTGGCCATTAAGCCAGAGTTATTATTAAAATTTTACCTAATTAATAAACAGTATTATGAATAAATTATTCATTTATTATTGTATTGGTAATTTACTAGAAATTTTTATTTCTTAAATGCTGGTTTTGATATTTATGAGACAAAAAAACATAGGAATGAGGGATATTGCCTAATCAGTTCAGACTTCTGATTATTTTGTTAGTTATGTGGTTGACAAAATCTTTATTGTGAAAACACACGTATCAATGGGAGAGGGCCAATTTCTTTTGAGTTATAAAAAATATTATTATACTTTATTAAGATTAAAATAAAAACATTAAGTAATTTTTTAAGAAATATTTAACTTTAATTCATTGTTAATGTAAAATTTTGTGTATTAGTAACTATTTAAAAATCGGTATAATTTTTGAAATTATTAGTATTTTAAAAGTTAAAAATTTTAAATAATATAATAATTCATGATAGTATAATTTTTTTTACATTATCAATATATTTTGATTAAATTCTTTTAAAGTTTAAATTTGACATATTGTTCCTATAAAATTTTAATATTATCAACCAATTAAAATTATAATCAATATTTTAAAAATAATTATTAAAAAAATTAATAATAATAAATAATATAATAATTCATAATTAAACGATGATAATATACATAACCTTCATATTGTTAGCACATTTCAATTAAATTTTTAATTTTGATAATATAATAAAAATAGGTAAATAATTAAAAAATTAAAGTGAAATAAATTATATTATTTATGTAAAAAAACTTATGATAAAGTAACTCTTTATCTTTCATATTCTCCCCAAATATGTGGCATGCATGTGCTGTGTGGCAATTAGCGCTCAATTTTCCAATAGAGAAACATTGGACGCATATATGAGTACCTTTTTAATATTGACGCGTCAACTTTGTCATGCACTTGCGGTCATGCCCATGCAAAAACACAGTTAAAAGCAAACAATGATGGGTAGAGTTCGATTCTTGCTTGTAAGTTTGGTCCTTAATTTGACCCAAATTACATATATATATATATATATATATATATATATATATATATATATATATATATATATATATTTATATATGTAAAAGTAAACTATGAGAAGACACTTTGTTTTTCACAGCCGATAGGACACTGCTGTTCCCCACCCTCTGCAGAGCAGTTCCATGAAAACAGCTGGATAGATAGATATACCAAAGTTATCTTTGTTATATGTGCACCCGAATTTTTCACTATTAGCTATTCCATACCTGAATTCCTAGTTTTCACAGGATTCTTTTCTCGTCCACTTACCTGCCACAAAGATGAATACTTAAAATAACCCTAATAATTATAAAAAATGAAAAATACGATAAAATTAAGAATAATCTAGTCAGTGATATAGAAAGTCGTAAAATGTGATTGGAGATACTTTTAATATGCACAAAAATATGTAACTATTAAGGGGAAGGGAGCTAAAAGAAAGAGCGGAAACAAGGTAATTGAAGAAGAAATGAAAACTAAAAAGACATATAACCTTTGAATCATATATAATGTACAAGGTGAAACGGGAAAGTGTTCGTAGAGAAAGAGAAAAATAAAAATGGAACTAATTAAAAGGAACACATAAATAAGATTTATTTACCCTGTTAGATGAAATTATATCCGGATAAATTTTCCTATGTGATTGTGTACCAACTTGCGAGAGCCTGTATTTTCTATTTAACGTAAACCAAGAGGAAGTGTATAATAGATTACAAAATGTTATGAAAGGAACAAAAGAATATGGAGATTACGACAAAGATTAATAGGAAAACCCAAATGAAGTAAATAACAGTGCAATGAAACAAAAAGGTGAAGAAGAAAGAAGGAAGAAAAGGGGAAAGAAGGAAAGTTTAGGAGGTAGAACAGTTCCACTTACTTCAAGAAGTATAGCAGAATAAAGAAGAGGAACATGAAGATAGTTTATATAATACCAAATCGGAAATGTTCACGAAAGTGAGAGTTCCCTTTTTCCCTTATTCACGTATGCCACGAGATTCTTTTCCACTGACAATACACCAATAACATTTTCAATAATAGATATTAACTAGACATAACTCAAACACATAATTATTAATTAATTAAATGAAAAATTATATATAATTTCAATGATTATATACTTATTTATGATATTTATATATATATATATAACAATTTTATATATTAAACTAAAAGTATATGTAATAGTATATTTCAGCTAAATGAAAGATAAAATAAATAATTTTTTAAAAAATTATTTTAATTCTGCTTAGTATGATAACTGATTTGTTAATTATTAATTTTTTTAAATGCTATTCTCATTAACGTTTAAGATTTTTTTATTAGTTTAAATTTATTTTTATGTTTTTAAGTTTGATATTATTTATTATGAAATATTACTTTTTTATGTTATTGTTTAATTTTATAATATTTAGTTTAGTTATTAAATTTTTTATATAAATTATTTAATAATAAAATATTTAATTTTGTGATAAAAAATATAAAAATAAAATAAATACTATTTATATAGAAATATTATTTAATATTTTTTATAAAAATTAAAAATAAATATTTTTAATTTCAAACAAAAATTATTTATTTAAAAATATAATTTTTATTAAATAATAAATAATAAATAAATAAAATTATCAAAATATTTATTTTTATAATATATAATCATCAAAATAATTATAAATTTATTTTATAATATTTTTAAAAATAGAAATATATGAAAATAAAAATAAATTAAAAAATAGTATCCTTATTTTCAAAATAATAATTTAATTTAAATAAAATAATAAAATTTATAATTAATAAAAAAATTATAATACTTAACTTCAGTCTAATGATAAACTACTTTTTAATTTTTATATATTTTTTCAGCTTTCAACTACATAAATCTTTCAGATAACTTATTTGTTAATTTTATCAATTATATCATAAATTTTCAACAACTTTTTCTACATATTAAATTAAAATTTAAAGACTAACATATCATCACATTAATATTTCTCTATTATTTTAAAATTTAAGACGTGCAATCATATATTTATTCTCCTGGGAAATTAAAATGATGATATAAAATCAAAATAAATTTGGTTAATTTCTTTAAGGAAGTAATTTGATAATATATATATATATATATATATATATATATATATATATATATATATATAAAATACTAATGTGGAGACACTCGAACATTTAGAGACTTGTGTAAAGGTTTTAAACCTTCAATTTTGTGTTAGACTCAACCAAATATTAATTAATTTTTGTTCTATTGTTTTAATATACAAATGCACCATAATGTGATAAGAAAAAAGAGCATTTTTCTGTCTTTGAGAACTTGCGAGGCAGCTAGAGTTTGGAATTAGTAGAAAGTGAATATGAGAAAACGAAAGCGCTCTCATTCTAGACGTCAACGAGGTCAATGAAATAGAATTATTGAAAACCAACTTGTATATATATAGTCCATCATATGGTCTAGGGCCATGGGTATTTGTACGGTAAAATGGAATCGCATACGTATCCTTTTTTAGCCCCATAATTAGGCTTTTCATGTTTCAACAACATAACAGTAACCACGAGTGACAAATACAAATTACAAAGTTGCAAAGTTGCAAAGAGAGCTTTAATCATCCGGCATTGCGTTATAAACCTAATACATTAATCATTTCAGCATTGTTAATTACATGAATAATATATAGTGGGACTTGGAAACGACAATTTGGGAAGATAAGATCGTGGGGCCCGTGGAAAGGAATTCGTGTTATGCTTGGAAGACACAGTGTAAACGCTGAGTGGGGTCCACATAATCTCTTGATTCGTTGGGACATATATAGAATCTTAAATATTAACCAAATAGATTAATATTTAGATTTTTTTTTTCGGGTATCTTTTGAAAGTAGAGGATATTTGTATTTTTTTTTTGTTTTTATGCAATAAAAAATGATATGTATATGATATATTTAATATTTATCATTTATTATCTGCAAAATTAATGAATTTTTATTTTGAAAACAAAATAAAAATAAAATTATGAATATTGTTAGCACCACCTCTTTTTGTATTTTTTTTTTTCAAGCAACGCTTTCAAGTAAGTTAGGCATAAACAACTCAAGGAATGAATAAAAACCTTCAGCCACATCTTCAGCTGTAGAATTGAAAGAAAAAAACGATATTTATCGCAAACAGCAAGATGAGAACTCCGATCAAGGCCTTGGTTGACGAACAATTCCTGCGAAGCTCCACCGAGACTATTGTGGGGAAGTTTTTGTTAGTTGGCCTTCTGTATAACTTACCAGAAGGAATAGAAAGTATGGAGAAGATCTTAAAGTAAAACTTACGATTACACGTGTTATTTTATTATTAGATTTAAGCAAAATGTACTGGATACCATTCAATTTAAAAAGGTACCGAAGAAAGCACCTAATATTTATTATGTTAAAGTGAGAGAGTAATTGAATATATAAATATTCATGATTCAACCTTCAGTTCTTCCAGTCAACACTATTCATATAATATAAATATTCATATGTCCAATACATCAGTGTGTACCAATTCTAACACTTCTTTGGCTCTCCAAGTTCCTTCCTTTGGGAATGGTTGGCAATGATACTTGTCAAGTACACATCCTTCGCATATGCTAGATTTTCTTTGTACACCATATCCTTTTGAGAAACTAACTTGAGGCTATTGTAATTCAAGTGTCCAAATCTTTTGTGTCATAAAATAGAGTCAAGTGTTTCTTTAGCCATCATGCTATAATTTTTGTCATACTTAAGAAAGTGAGGAAAACTTCTATTTTGATTATTTTAATAGTAACAACAAGCTTACCTTTGGAGTCATAAATTTTGCACTCTCGATTCTCAAATTTAATAGGATAATCATGCTTCAAAAGTTATCCAATGCTAAGTAAATTTTCATCAAGTGACAAAATATGAAGAATTTCATGAATAGGTTTGTTACCTTACTTTGTTATAACTGCAATGCTTTCTTTGCCTTAAACTTTAACATACTCTCCATTGCCCAATTTAATTCTTGAGTTAAATGAAGAATCTATGTCATGAAAAGAATCTTTATTTTCTATCGTATGATTGCTACAATTGCTATCCAAGTACCATACATTTTTCTTTTCTTCAAACACCTTCTGGAAAAAAAATAAAATTCCTTCATTGTTTCTTCCACTATTTTTGGTTTCTGTAAATGCAACTTGTTATTTATTTCCAGAGCGAAAATATTTTTGTAAATGGTCAATTCTCTTGCAAGTGTAATATTGAGGTTTGCATTTGTCCCACCAATTTTTCTTATCATGGTTGTTCTTCTTACAAATTCCATATCATTTATTTGGTCCACTATCATTTCCTTATCCTCCAAAATTTTCTCTTCCTCCTTTTCCATGAGAGTTTTTTCCTCTTCCTTGACCTTTTCCATATTTTTCACCTCTAGAAGACTCACCTCTATTTTAATTTGAAAGATTATTCTTATTGTTTTTGCGGTCAATAATGAGCTTAGATTCAAACACATTTTTTACAGTTATTTTAATATGATGTAACAATCTTTTCTCATAAGATTTCAGTAAACCTATCAACCCTTAAATGGTCATGATTGATAAGTCCTTTGTTTCTTCAGTAATAGTCACCATTGGATCAAACTTTTCAAATAAACTAATCAAAAGTTTATGAACAAGTCTATGATCATCAATTGTATCTCCATATGACTTCATTTGGTTCACAAACTTTAACAATCGATTATGATACTCATTCAACCTTTCATTTTCTCTCATTTTTTCATTATCAAAATCTCTTTTAAGAGACTGAAGTTTAACAAGTATCACTTTAAAATCACCTTCAAATTATTGTTGCAGAATGTCCCATGCCTCCTAGGATGTCTTTGCCCTTATGATCCTCAGAAATATGGTAAGAGAGACTCATCTTTGTATCATCCCAAGAACTCCATCATCTAAAATTTTCTTCTTCCTCAACTCTTCATTTTCAACAATAGTAGGAACAATTTTAATTAGTAGTTGAGCATCTTCTATTTTTATTAAATGTAAGACATTTAAAGAAGTGAATAATATCTCCATTTTCACAACCCAAAAATCATAATTTTCTCTTTCAAATATAGAAACTTGAAAATTTGTGTGAATAATATTGTTCGATACTAACGAGGTATTTATGGAGGTCATGCTTTTTCACTCTTTCTTTTATTATTAGCTGCAAGGATATATTGCTCTAATAGCAAGTTATTGGTGGTATTCTAGATGTGAAAGTACTTAAAAGAAATATATATGAGGAAGAGAAGTAATTATTTTGTATATTTTTATTGTTATAACATGTAGCACGAATACATTTATTTATAAGTGAAGTAGTTACTACAAAATAATTCTACGAGACTAAGGATCAATCTAAATTCTAATATTTCTAAATGTAGGGGATGAATACTAAGAGGCCTGAAGCTTCAACTTAGCTTTTTTCCTCCTTTGAGTACAAAACATAAAAGTTTCCATCTCTTTCTACTAGGGAAAAAGTGGTGATAGCATTAGTGATGCAACTATGGATGATGGTTCTAGATTATGAAATAAAGTCTCACTTTGGAGGTGAAAGATGAAGAAGAACTTGATGTAGAGCCTAGTTTGTTGGGAACTTTCGTCTTTTATGGACAAATAAATTCCTTCTCTGCCATCATGACAACCATGGATAAGGAGGATTCCCCAACCCCATGCTGGTTTTGAGAGGGAGAGACTCTCACTCAAAATTCAAAATGAATTTTACTAAATGACTCGAAATGATGGAAATTACACAGATGGTACCTTTATATAGGCTTATGTGCTTAAGGGAAGGAAAAGTACCATGCGACTTTGGGTCTACCTACGATGCATAGTTTGGGCTTGGATTGCAAGCCCATTATGTTCCTTGATCCTCCCTCTATGCAGTCTCAAGTTGGGCCTATAGCAGACCCAAAAGCCCCAGTTAAAAATACAGTGAAATTGCCTCGTTCATATACATATCTTGGGTCATCTATATCTAAAATACAAAAATAATTCTAAGTCCTATTCTAAGATGTGTAGGCCTAGGATGCCCAATGGTGTGAGGTCCAATAGACCCGGTGACTCTTCTTGCTAAGATCCTCTGTAGCTAGGACCTTTACATTATCTCCTCCCTTCAAAAAACATTCGTCCCTTGAATGTTTAAGTTTTATCATTATCTACAAGACAAGAACATAAATCAATAGAATAGATATTAAAGTTGGTTAAATAAGAGGATACCTAGATCAAATATAACCTTTTGAATTTTTCAAATCACATGTAAACACAAAAATTTAGAAATAAAAGGCAATAAAGACCTAGAAATCCATAACCATCATAAGAGTAAAATAGGAGGTCAGGAACAGTAAGTTGGTTTATGAGTTTTTTTTCTACCTTGTTTGGATAGTAAACATCTAGGATATACCCTAGAGTATTGCCTAAAAGGTTCATATATTAACTTATCCTAGACAGGATATGATAACCTCAAAGCTATGAAGGGAGTCTCCTTGACCCTTCATAAAGTGGCAAAGACGAGTGATGTAGTAATGAAGTTTTTATTAAAAAATTAGAAGATTCGTCCATCAAGTTATTGATATTGGAATTTATCCTAGATGCAATTTGATAAGATAAATATAGATGCATCTTAGGAAATTCAATAGATGAAACCATACAATGGTGCAAGAAAAATGTGAAGGTTAAATCAAATAGATGGCTCTAATCATGCAACCCTCAATATGCCATGTAATAATGGTGCCCCAAGTACCAGAGGTTAGTAGAGGAGACTGAGTCTCAAGATGGTCATCTTTTTTACTCCTTTACTAAGAAGATGGTATTTTACCTACACGGGTACTAGACCCTACCTTAATGGTGAGGTTCAAGGAGAAGGGACTTACAGAAAGAGATTTTCTAATTAGGAGGATGTTTCTCACATCATCCTTCTTCATAAGCCTGACTCTACCCTCCTTTATAAGAGATAGGCCAACCTCACTTACCTTAACCTTTCTCTTTTTCTTTTTATTATTTTCAGTTTCTTTTATTTTTCTCATCTTTTATTTTTCTAAATCTTATCTATTGCCTTTCTTTTATGTCTCATATGCATCTGGCTTAGATACACTTCGTTGGAGGACAGAGGTGCAAGGGTAATTCTTTGGAAGTTAAATTGAAAGGAATACTTGTAGGTATGTTCATTATCATTGACATATTTATCATATTTCTATGATCTTTCCAATAGCACATGATTGACCTCTATGGAGATAACATTACAAGTAACATTATCCTCATATCTCCCAATGATGAATGTGGAAAGGACTTGCTGATTAATTAATAAGTCTCCATTATCATTAAGCCATTGAAGCTTATATGGCTTATGATGTAGGGTGGTTGTTAATCCTAACTTGGTAACTAACTTAGTACTAATTACATCAGCTATCCCTATTAATAATTAAGGAGTAGGTGTATCCCTTGAAAGAACACCTAGTACGGAAGATGTTCTCTTTCTGAATTTCTTCCTCCTTATTAGCAAACTACCTAATAACCTTCTAACCACTAGGATTTCATGCTCAAGTTCATATTCTAGGGCTTCATCATTAGATAACAAGGAAGAGGAACTAGAAATCAACAAGAATTCACAAAATTCACAGAATCTATCACAAATCTGGAACTCTATCCAGTACGTAAAGAATATTTCAAAATAATATCTAAACTATCAAACACTCAACAACTGATATAAATGTGTAAGAATTCAAATTATAGAAGATGTTAGGGTTGGATTTCACCAAAACTTCCCTTATGTAACTTTTGATCATTACATATATTCAAGATAAAATATGGTTGAAGATCGAATTCACGATTATTGATTAAAGGTCAATCCCTTGACTCATCAATTCTTCACTCAAATTAGGAATCCTAATCCCTTAACAATTCCTAATTTGACGTGAGCCTTAAGTTCAAGAATTCAAACGATCTCACAATTGCAAACCTCTATCCTAGAGCCTTCCACAATTGTGTTATTCAATCCCAGTTCCTATTCTTAAACCAATTTCCCAATTGCAAAGAAGAATTTAGATTCAATTTATAAGTGGCCAAGTCATAAAAGCATTAAGCAAAGAGATGAATAATCAACGTTAAAGGAAAACAATCTTAAATAAATGAAAAATCTAGGTTACATAAGATCAGTTAAGGATTCATCCTTCCCCAGCGAGGGGTCGATTACACATAACTAAGAAGAAGAAAAAAACGGAGAGGAAGAAGAGAAAGTCATGATCATGGTAGCACGCTGCAGATGCACTTCGTCTTCCGTCCTAGGGTTCCTCCTTCACCCAGAATAGAACCAGCGTATGGGGAAACGGCGGATCTATCCTCTAGGTCTGCGCTCTGGAGATAGATTAGTGGATAAAGTGAATGATCAGATGATCGAGTGAATGATGACCTGTTTTAGTTACGTTACGGGCTTTTATAGCTCTTGATGCAATAACGTCGTGTCCACACGGGCAACTGCGTTGCCAACGCGGAACCCTGTAACATATAGCAGAAATTAAAACACATCAGATTTATGATAATTTATCACCCAAAAGACTCTAAAACTGTATTTTCCAGATTGTGCATGGGTTATTCAGTTTTATGTCATTTTCTCATATTTTAATGGTGTTTTATGCTTCAATTACTTGCAATTACATTGAATTATGTTCCAAATAAGTATCTTATTGGACACTTATCAGTAAGACAAACTTAAAAGTCAAACAAAGGACAAATTATAATTAAGGGCAAGCAAAGAAGGTAAGTACACGAAAGAATACCTTGAAACTTTAAGAGTAACATGTACATGCTCATACAAGGGAAAGATGTAATTTGGCCAAACAATTAAGGAATAAACTAAGTAAGTAATTAAATTTAATATGTTGCAGGACCTATGACCTAAATGAAACATGGAAAATTAGCATACCACACATAGAAAATAAAGCAAATGACCTTTATGTAAGCTTTTTTCTACATGTTTTTTCTTTTTGATGTTTCTTTTCTACTTCTTTTTTGTTTTTATTTTTTTTCTTCTAGCTTTATCTACTTATTTTTATCATATTTTTTGTCCAAATTCCAAGGATCACAATCCTCTAGTGATCCTTACATAGGCTCTTGTTAAATGTCTTAAGTTCATAAGTCCTTTTTAGTGCATTTTGCACTCATCCTTTACATAGGTAAGATATTCTAAGTCATATGTCCTTATCTAATCATCTCTAATCCATCTCAGGTTATAAGGTCCACGAGAAGAGATAAATTTCTTTTAATTTGATTCAAACGTATACTTAATCTCTTAGGTTCAATGACTTAATCCATGCACGACTCAAGCTTGACTAGCATAAAAGATGCTTGCACAGGATTATGCTTTCTTAGAAATCTTTTTTTGAAAGAGACAATACAAACCAATTAACTTAGAATATACTATGTATATGAGGATTAAACATGTAGAAGAAGAACTAAAAAGGTTATAGAACTCAGATTACATAAAATGAACTCAAGAACACATGAAATTTTGGTGCCAATTTTAGAATTCAAAACTCAAAATTTTTTTTGAAACTTTTTTGGCCAATTTGAAAATTTTGGACTAATCAATTGTAAGATATGGATCACAAGAAGCATAAAAAATAAGTTTGATAAAGATCAGATCAGATATGAGCAAATTATGAATAAATCATTCAAGTTAGGCGTGTTTATATGCTAGGAGGGACACACTTTGATAATCAAGCGATTAACAATTCCTTTCAGATCCAAATAACACAAACGATGGCAATTATGAAACTAGAAAGAGAGGTGAAGTGAACTTAATAAGAATAAAAAAAAATTGGAGACCGTTTGAATGGTAAAAAATAAAAATGAAAACATAAAACAAGATGAACTTGAAAAATAAAAAAGAAGCAAGAAAATGCAAGCGAATTAGGAAGCGAATGCAGCCTCCATTACTGGAGCTTTGATACCAGGTTGATGCATTTATGGATGGTGGTTCTAAACAATTTAATGAAGGCTAACTTTGGAGGTGGAAGATGAAGAAGAACTTGACATAGAACCTTATTTGATTGGGAATGCCACATTCTATGAAAGGGTAAGCTCTTCCTTTCCCATTATGACCACCATGGATAAGGAGGATTCCCCAACCCTAAAATATTTTTGAGAGAGAGAGAGAGAGGAGAAGAAGTTTCTCACTCAAAATTAAGAATTAATCTTACTAAATGACTCAAAATGATGAAAATTACCAAAGTGATACCTTTATATAGGCCTATAGGTGCTTAAGGCAAGAAGAAGGTCCATGTGACTTTGGATGTGCCTAAGATGTATGGTTTGGGCTTGGATTGCAAGCCCATTATGTTTCCTTCATCCTCCCTCTATGCAAGCTCAAGTTGGGCCCAAAGCAGACCTAAAAGCCTCAGTTAAAAATACAATGAAATTGACTCACTCCTATACATATCTTGGACCTTCAATATCTAAAATACAAAAAGAATCCTAAGTCCTATTCCAAGATGTGTAGGCTCAATGATGTGAGGTCCAATAGGCTCATTGACTTTTCTTGCCGTGCTCCTTTGCAGCCAAGACCTCTAAAAAAATTAGGGAGAGTAAGTGGTGTTAACATTAGACTTAAGAGGTAAAATGCTAAAGAAAAGATATGGATATTAGTTTACCAACAACAAAAGTCATTTTAGTTGCAAACATAGAGGATTAAGTAACCATGGTAAATAAAGAATGGAGGAAAGATGGATAAGTGACTACTAAGAGAAGATAGTTAAAGGATATAGTGAGAAATTAAAAAAAAAACCTAGATAAAAGAGTAGTTAAAAGGATATGGATAAAAAGGGATATTTTGGTCATTATAACATACATATCAGCATTAAAGTTTACATTTATATGTTAAAATTATGAATGAAAAAAAAGAGAAAAATTATAAAAAAAAAATTAAAATTACGAAATTTAGGGTTAAATCTCGACATCAACATAAATATCTTCCTTACTCTCAAAGAAATATATTTAGGAATACATCTCTTGATATAAATTGGAGAAAAATAAATATATAAAAATAGAAAAGGATACAATTAATCTCGAGAGTACAAACAGTCCAAGTTCAAGAAGATACCTGAAAGAAAATCAAGTATGATCGATTTTGATTAATAAGTTTGAATTAGAAATATTTGAGATAGATTCAAGAGGAAAAAGTTGGTAAAATAAATCTTTAAGGCTATTACAACCATATCAACATGTCAAATAGTAACTTGTAGTTACAACAAATTATTAGAAATTAAGATTTCAAAGAACATGAGTTCGTGTAAATCATGACAGTTATCAATTGAGCATTATAAAAATTTACAAAACTATAAACAAAGAGGTTACTTTTTTTAAATTATAAAACATACAGAGATCTGCAATCAAGAGATAAAGGAAAAATATGAAGAACTAGAAACCATAATCACTTTCTTCTATATTTTTTTTAAATTTTGTTCTATAAATTTGTGGTTTCATTTATTTGTTTGAACTTGCAGGTTATTTTAAATTTTACATAAATATAATTTATTATTTCTATTTTTTTTAATTTAAAAAATATGATGATGGATGAGAATTCAAAAAAAAAATATTTTTTAGATTGAGAAAAAAATAATTTCATAATAAGTAAATAAATAGAAGGATTAAAATGTAAAAAATGAAAAATATTTAAAAATAACATAATATTATATATATATATATATATTTAACTTATTAATTTTGATATAAAAAGTTTCTTAACCCTCACTATATTAGCTTTTTGAAAAAGAATCTTCTTTAAAAGATATCGTATATACTGGTTAACTATAGTTTTAAATTTTGAGTGGATCATTTGTTTTATATTTAGATGGAACATTTTTAACATTTAAAGAAATTAAAAATATTTATAAATTTAAATATTTTTGTTTTAAAAATATTTTGTTTAGATAAAAAATTTAATTTTTTATATTTAAATTTTTTTATTTAAATGAAGAATTTTAAATTTATTAAAACTTAAATTTTTATATTTTTATATTTTTATTTAAATTAAATTATTTAATTTTTATTATATACAAAATTTTATATTTAAATATTTATAATTTTTCTTAATTTTTTTATTTTTTTATTTATCAAAAAATTTAGATTTATAAATATTTTTATTGTACAATATACTTTAAACAAAATAATAATCCAGAAAATATATATAATTTAAAAAATAATAAAATATAGTTCAATCGTTTAATATTAAAAATATTATATAAAAAATATGAGATATAAAAGAAAAAAAAAAAAAATATAATGTAGTGTAATAAAAAATAAGACAAAAAAAACTATTCATAAAAATGATAAATTAAAAAATTTTAAATTTTATCTATTTTTTAAAAATTTAAATTTTTATTTTAATTGATTAAAATACTTTTTAAAATTTAAAAATTAAGTTTTTTTAAAATATTCAAATTAAATATTTTATTTTTTAAAATTTAAATTTTTTAAAAAATTATTTTTTCTTCTTAAAATATACCGTCCAAACACAATGATATGACTTCGAAGGAATGCCCAAAAGCGCAAAATAAAGGTGAATTAAATTTTAATCAGTAGATATGGCATCTAATTCCTCAGTTGATTCACGGATCTATGTTCATTCTAGATTCGACAACCTACTCTCACTTCATACGAAATATTTAAGAATGTTTTTATATAAAAAATTTAATAATTATATATATTTTCTCTATTATGTCATTCATTTTTATTTTATTTTATTTTATTTCTTTTTTTATTTCTCATTACATAAAAAAAAAACCTTGGAAGAATTTACTTTTTCTTTATAAGAAAAAATTATGAGAATTAATTGTTAACATTATTTTATCTAAAACGCTTGATCTCGTAGTTATCGTTTATTTGGATTGACATGTTGAGGTACCGGATTCACGTTCTGATAAACAGAGCTTGTACTGCTGGTATCCGATATATAAATTATTAGATTATTTTATCTATACTTAAATACTTTAATTTTATATATTAAATTAGAATTTTAATTTTGCAGTGGAAACATTTTTAAAAGTTACTATATATTAAACATTTATAGTTTAAAACATTGCATTCCTTTCAAAAATTTGTATCATATAAATTTATTTGAAAATATTTGTAGATAGTAACTAATCAGATTTAACCTGATTCATTCCCTAGAGCAATCAACATGATCTAACATTTTATATGAAGCCAAGCGCGTGCTGTTATACCCATGTGGCTAAACAAAAGTGTCCTCCATCGATTTGTTTACGCAAAATATTCAAAACAGAATATTCTTTTTGTACAAACAGCAATTTTTTTTCCAATGCTAAAATTAAAAATTCTTCTTATAGTATATGGGTTGGAATATTCCTTAATTATACTCTATTTAATAATAATATTTATTTATTTTATGATAAAAAACACAATATTTGAAAAATTTTGCTGTCGCCAAAAGTCACGATAATCATATTATTTTTACTTTTTGACTTTATGCAGGGGAAATGTTCACCCTGTTTTCTGTACTTTAAGCTCTAATTTCCTTTTTAAAATAACTCTCCTTTCCATTCTTTCTATCCATGATTTATTAGTATTATTATTAGAAAAAAAAGTTTGCATGATATTTACAGAGGAATTAATATATACCAGATGTTCATATATTCTGTGGATTATACAGGTAAAATATAAAAATAAATTAAATTAAAAATCTTTAAAGTAATATTAGTTTAATTGATGCCGACCACTTTTTTGCGAGTTGCATAGCTTATACGCAGTCTTAAAAATACTTGCTAAAAGTAATTTGAGACTTGACTTGACTTTTTTTATGTCAGCATTTGTAATATAAATATTTTGATAGTAAAGCCGGCTTGTGTAAACATGTAAAATATCACAAGTCACAATAAATATATTATAAATTTAAAAATATATTAATAATATAAATATTTTTTACATTGTTATTCAATTATAAAGTTTTATAATAGAAAATTATTTATTTTTATAATAATTAATTAAACATATGTTAATAGTGCATGTGTATAATAATAATAATAACCTATATAAATAATGAACATAAAACCAAGTACTTACATATATAAGAAATCGACATGGATTTATGGATTGAGGTCATTTAATTAGATTTACTAGTTCAACAAAGAACTTTTGATTAGTAATTTTCAGTATATACTACCAATTAAATGGTAATTAATGTATAATCACAATATAAAATGATAAAGGAATATTGATATTATTTATTTGCAGCATTAGCTTGTTCTGCGGATTTACTTTAATTTTTCAATCTTAATGAAACTGTTTTTCACCTGGAAAAGGAACTACAGAAGATCATCCTTAAGTATTTAGGAAACATTAAGTGTTTCTGCATTCCTTGAATATACCATGCTACGGAGATGTTAGTAGAATGTTGGGAGAATATTTTATTCCGTTTCCAAAGTGCGTGTTTATTTAAATACGAGAAATTAAGAAACATAATTGTTTTAAAATTTTAAAATATTGATCTTAAAATAATTGATTAAATAAGGTTAAAGAACAACTTGTGTTTATGAATAATATTTTAAAACGGAATTTAAATGAATTAATTTCATTTACTTGGTAAAATCAAATCACTTTTAAAGTTTAAATCTAGGTATATTTTTAAAATTTTAATGAAAATTTACATAATTTTCTCATTCATGAAAAAATTCAAAAAATTTCTCTTTATTTATTGTTAATTCTATTTACCTCAATTTTTAAAATTTCAAAACTTAAACAAATAGAATTGGTTACTAGCTGTGCTTAGTAAACCTAGCCAATAAATTAGCTAAAAAATAAAAATTAAAAACTGAAAAATTAGATGAAAGGTGAAAGATTATAAACTATTTATTAAATTAAAAATATTTAGTACAATTAGATATTGAATAAAGTGATAAATATAGATATAGTTATACAACAAATTAAAATATAATAAGTATGATATAGTTTTTAAAAAAATATATTAAACTTTAATTAAATAGAATCTTATTCTTTAAAATAAAAATATCTATTTTTTAGTTTTTACATAAACAAATTTCAAATGAATTTTTTAAAAGTAATTATTTTAATTTTAATTTTTTCAAAACAATTTAATATTTTTTAATAAAATAAAATAAATAATATAATAATTAAAATAAATAACATATATTAAAATAATAATTTAAAATATAATATTTCAGGATAATATAAAAATAAATCTATCAAAATTAATAATATTATTATAAAAAAATCAAATAATATTAAACTTATAAAAATAAATAGATAAATAAAAAATTAAATTATAAAAATATATTAAATATAAAAATAAATAAAATATTTCAGTTACAAAATAAAAACTACAAAAAATACTTAAAGTGATTTTTTCAAAAATATTAATAATCAATTTAAAAAATATTAGTAGCTATTAAAATAAACTATTTTAATCAAACTGAAATAAATTTTTTTAACTAATAATTTAAACATTCACCTATCTAAAATTTCTTGGCAAACATATGCAAGCAATTCATGATATAACCGGGAATGGGATTTTGCTGGCAAACGAACAAGTTACAAGCCCCTCACTCTATCCCTTCTCATGCCCGAAGCAATGTAGCAATTTTTCAATTGACAGTTATAGATCAATCCATTAAAACATAAAAGTTATTAAAAATAAATTTTATTTTTCCAATAAAATCATATATATAAGAAATTAAAGTATTCGATTTTTTATTGGAAATTAGAGCTCTTTTCATTTTAAAATATAAAAATAATCAAAATAGATTTTATATTTTTAATAAAATCTTTTCCATACATACAGTTAGGATTTAAGTTATTATCAGCATGTTTAAAACTACATATCTACAAATTATGCTAAACTTTGTTGATGAAGACATCTAACATCTTTCTTTCTTTTTTCATAAATCGATCATATCTATTACATATATTAACTATAATTTATGAATCTTTTAATAAAATAAGAAATTGTGAATAGCAATCTTCAAATTATTAATTTTGGTCAACCTCAATAATATTTACACCGATCCAAATTCTATCATTATCATTTTAATTACCATCTTCACAAATCATAACACGTACTTAAATCTTGAAAACCACAAATAACTTTAATTCCAAGCAAATCTTTAAGTAAAAACAATCTTTGTAAGTTAACATGCGCATGATCAATATGTCAAGAAAATTTTTGACAAACTTGTCTCCATCATAACAAGACACGCCATCTATGTCCACATTGTGCACACTTTTGACAAAAGAGGTCTAAAATATATTATCTCAACTAGCTTTTGAAACCACTTGTTGAGGGAATATTATCTCATCCCGTTTTATACGTTGTGACGTTGTGGCATAAATGAATAATTATTCACAACCAATTATGTAGTGTTTTAATGCCGTACGATGTCTGTTAAAATTGGGAGTCCTTTGTTTTACAAGGCACCGCAAAAATTGGTTTGATGAAGTGACTTATGTTTCTTTTTATACTGTATTTTTTATATTATATTTATCTAATTAAGGTTATGGAGAGATTAAATTACTATCATAATCTTTTAACTATATTTGTATTTTTCTTTAGTCTTCTATTTTTTTTTTGTTTCAAATACGTCCTCTACCTATTAAATGTCCATCTAGTCAGTCATCTCTTAAAAACCGAAATTGACATGACATCAAATGTGGAAAGCTATAATTTTTTTAAATTCATTTTTTTGAATATTTTTTCTTATACCATACACAACAAAAGACCGTAGCATCATCATAACGGAGTCAAGAATGTTCAAGTGAGAGAAAAACTTCAAAGGAAATATTTAGGTCGGCAATGAAGAACATCGATGTTGCATCATTACAAGATAAAACGTTGTGAAAAACGATTATGAAAGGGTATTTAGAACAGTTCAAACTAATGTTCTTTAAACTATCTCTTTAACTAATATTTGGAGAATGGTCATTAAATTGTTCCGTAAGTAAATATTTATTTTCTATTTATTTATTTATTTATTTATTATTGAAGAACAATTATATAACTATTTTTAAGTGATTTTTTTATTATTTAAAAAAATTTAGTAGAATTTTTCTTTTTTTATTAAAATGTTTTAAATTAAAAAATACTTAATAGATAAAATATATTTATTTATATTATAAATAAAACTAATAAAAATTATACAAAATATTTTTTATATTATATAAAATATATAAAATATGTTGTATATTACATTTAATTAAAAAATAAAATAAATATAACTAAATATTAATGTCTAAAAATTTATAATACAAATATGTACCTCATTTCCTTTGAAGTTAATAAATTTTACATCATAAAATTTGAAAAAGAGAAAGTAGAAAAAGTAGCAAGTAGAATATCATAAATGGAGAGAGATAAATATAATAGTCACAGTCAATTCATTTGTTTTTTTTTTTTTTGGATATTATAAAATAAAAAAAATAAAATACATAAAATAATTACATTGTTTATTACTTAATTAAAAATTAATTATCAAACAGTATTTTTATGCATATATACTAATATATTATGAAATAAGAAAATATAAATATATTAAGTTAACTAAATAGATTTAAATAAATATTTATTTGTTAAACATGTTCGGTATATATGATTGTTGTGCTGGTTTTTGATAGAATGATTTCATTTAGTATAATGTTTCATCTACGATGTTGATAGCGATCAACATTCAATATTTTTTACATTGTTATGCATAATGATAAATTAATTATTTTAACAATTTGATAAGAAACTAATATAAAGATGATAAAAGAACAATTACGTCAACCAATATTATAAGATGCAATAAGCAATTAGCCTTGCATGATGACTTAACATCTCAGAAATATAATATGTGGTAGAATTTAAACTGTTATATTTAAATCAAATGAAGATATAAATTAGAATCTACTTGCTTTTTTAGGATCATGCAAGTACATCTCATATAAATATTTTGAAAAAAGATAACAAACACAAAGTTAATTAATATTTATTAACTAACAACATAATGAAATTATACATTGAAGTTGAGGTTACCTGATTTAGAAATAAAATGAAGATGCGTTCCACCATTGACCAATATCATAAATTTAAAATTAATCAATTACTTTTAAATTTTTATCCTCCTTCCTTATTTGTACAATATCTCGTAAGCAATTTCATATGTATTCTTCTTTCCATACATAGGGATTGGATATTATGAACTTCTATGCATATTACCCAATTAATGTTTGTAAGTACAACTGATATGAATCAAGATATCACTTTACATGATCAAGTTCTAGCAGAGAAAGATTTAACTTCAAGAGAAAGTTCATTGAAAAAAGAAAGGATAAAAATATACAAGATACTATTAAAACTCACATAAATTTATTTTCAAAAAAAATACGGCAAATAAGATTGTGAGCTTTGTTTAAGTAAATTGGAAAGATCTTCACAAAAAGATCATAAGATTTAGAAAAATATGTTTTTTGTTTAAATTATTTAACTAAGATTTGTGAAGATTGTGATGAAGATTTGCATTATATTGTAAATAGATTCTATTGGGATTAATCATAATTTTCTCATATTAGAGATTGAAGAATTCTATTAAAATTTAGTTATAATTTTCTTATATTAGTAATTTCACAAGTATAAATAACTTTTGTGAGAAATGTAAGCACACATCAGATATCATAGTTTTTATTAACTTAAATAAGAGTTTTTTTTTTATTGTGAAAATCATATATTTTCTTTATTTTTGTGAAACATTGTCTTATCAATCTTTCCTCTAAGGTTGGTGATTCAAATTCATAAAAGATCTCGATTCATACTTCAACCCAACTATGTTAATGTACAGATCAGTTACCTTGTATTTGTGGCTGAACAAAAAATCTAAGTAGCAGATAACAATCTTTACAACGTTGGTTGATTATTTGTTCATATCAAATTATTGAATCATTTGTTTTTTTTTTATTTATAATTTTTTTATTTAACATATGCGGTCAACGGAAGAATTCAGATACATACCTCCTTAGAAATCTTAGGAGAAAAAAGAAGGAAAGATTAGAAATCTTAGGAGCAAAAAAGGAGGAAAGATATGATAATTAAAAATATATTTACTCTATCGTTTCAATGCTTCTAAACTATGAAATTTTACACCAATAACAAAAAAAAAACTCAATAATATCTTTTTTAATTTAACTTTTAGTTAAATATTCAAATAATATATGTTAAATTTACGCTTAAAATTTAAAAATAACATGCACTTAAAACAAATTTTAAACTACATGAATTTTTAAAAAATTGATAACGTCTTTCCTATATATAAACTTTTTTAAAAATTTATCTTTATATTTTGATAACTAACAACATACAACAATATTTAAAATAAATTAAACTATTAAAAAATAATTTTTTATTTTTTTAAATAAAGTCACATTCTATTAAATTCTATTTTTATTAACAAATATTAAATAATTTTTTAAAATATTAATATTCATCCAACTATTTAAATTATCAAACAAATTCTTCTGGAAAGTAGGAGTGAAAGGCAAGTGATCAAAACTACTATGAAAGTATTACAACCCATAAAACATATCACATCCAAGATAGATCATTGAACTTACTAATTTTAATGAAAGCCCATCTAGAAAAGGTGAGTTATAAGAGAACAACCTACTTTTGCTTGGTGGACCGGATCTATTTGCTGTCACTTCTAATTGTCACTTTTCTAGCATGGCTTCCTTAATTCTAGGACAAACCATCCAAATCCCTGTTGGTGATTTTGCTTCCTTTGTGCCAAGGATACTTGTGCTACCATATCAATGTTTGATATTTCATTCTTCTTAAATTAATCGGTGGCCTTCCTACGAATTATTTTGCAATGACTTGAGAGAACACAAACAAACAAATGATTAAGGGAAAGCAAGTATAAGGCCACATACTCAAGTACACGGGTCAATCGCTCTCCAAGAAAGTATAAACCCACATCCTTTGTCTTATAGTCACTTAGAGTGCACTTTGTCAATCCTCTCCAAGTAATGTTCTCTAAATTCTTTTCTTTTGAAGTAAAGTTGCATGTTGGAGAAGTTTACATTAGTGGAGAATAAAAATTTTATAATAATTTTTTACATCAGTTGTTAAATAATTGATGTAAAATAATAATTTTTATATTTAAAAATAAATTTACTAAATCAATTATTAACATGATCAATATAATTTTTTTATGTCAATTAATAGTGTAACTAATTTTTACAAATCTATCTAATTTTTCCCTTTTAATTTCTAAATCTTATAATTTTTTATCTCTTTCTTTCTTAATTACATTTGCATTGCTGTTCTCTCTCTTTTGTTCTTCCTTGACTTACAACATCCACACCGATTCTTCTAAAAAGGAGTGGGGAATCGAGTATGTGTATAAGAGAGATGCCTGGTATTGTGTGTGGATGCCTTGCTGAGGAGAGAAAGTCATGGTGTAAGAACCATCTCCATAGTCATATTCTTCCCTTAAATTTATTTCTTTATTAATTTTTTCTCTGATTCTCACTCACATATATCTAATCCCATCAATCTCATGTTCCCTTTATGGCATCTCAATTTAATGGTATGTAATTGCACTTTTTCTGGCAAGTCTAGGATGCTTTTTTTCTTTCTCAAATGTCGCAGGAAACCTTTTACCGTACGCTCTTTTAACAAAGTGTAATATAAACATTTTTTTATGTAACATTTCATTTCATACATAAGTTTCACATCTACATCCCTCCCACACATGCTTTTATATACATATATATATATATATATATATATATATATATATATATATATATATATATATATATATAAAATTTAAAATTTTAAAATCATTATCTAAAGAGAATTCGTTAGTTAAAAATTAATTACATGAAATTTAAAGTAGTTAAAAAATTTATATTTTTAAAATTAAATTTTAACATATTATTTTTTTTTTTTTATAGCTTTATTTTTATAAACATCTAGAATATGTGGTGGTGATAAACCAATTGATTAAGCTTTTATTTATTTTTTTATTTTTTAATAATATTTTTTATTATCTAAAAGAGCATTCATAGTTTTTAGCACCACAATCTTACATCCTAACTCATTTTTATATTCTCTATACTTTTGATTTCATCTAGAAAGTCAAAAACCTCAAATATCTAACCTTATCATGACAAGAATAAATCTATTATTTTTATCCATACCTTAAGACTAGTTTAATAAATCAACTGGGATGATAATACCTTGTCATAATATCAATGAAAAATCAAATTAGATTATGTTAATCAATTCAAAACTTAAACTTAAAAAACACAATCCAATTACTATATTAATCAATTATCATATTAATCATGATTATATTATTATAATTATTATTCTTTTTTATAAATAAAATTTTATTTTCTATGGAATTGTATCTTTATGTAACAATAAATAATAAATACAAATATAAAAATAATAGAATTCAATTGAAAAAAAATACTTGCTTATATAACATCATCTTATTTATTTGTCAATTTATCTGATCATAGGCATGTCAATTTCATCACAAACATTATACTAGACTAAAGAATCTTCGATATTTATTTGTAAGAAAAAAACCAACACATTAAAAATATTTAATTATATTTTAGAATTTTAATTCTAAAATTTAATTAATCAATTCCAAAAAAAATAATTGGAAGTATAATTAAATGAATTCTAAAATATCATTCCCGAATGCAATTAATTACACTTTTGAAATTATAATCCCGAAGGAAATTTAAAAATACTACCAATATTATTATTCTGAAACATTAAAAGGTTTGTTCCAAAGTTTAACTTCCACGGTATGTATGTCTTAACATTTTAGAATTTTATTTTCAAAATTAAACACTATCTTTTGAAAATTAAATTTCAGAAAAAACCTTTTAATATGCCAAAATTTAATTTGAGAAAAATTACGACTAATATTTTTCTTCTGAAAATTAAATTCAAGAATGGTAGTTAAAAAAAGAAATGGAGCTCCTCTTCAATAAAAAAAATATCACAAAAATACTTCCGATGCTTCCAACACACTTTAATGGTGGCTAAAACTAATATTTAAGACTCTTATATGACAAATCTAATGCCTCTACGTTGTAAAGAAAAAACATAAAAGGATGAAGAAAGCTGGAAATAGAGATGAAAAACGTTTTTTTCATGTATGTATCACAACGAAACGAACAAAATTTCACCATAAAAGGGGTGAAAATAGCCAAATGGGAGGTATAAAAAGTAATCGTCTTCCTTTACTTTATAGCCCAGTACCCAATTTTCATTTTTGTAAGATAACCCAGCACGCCTTATTCAAATAAAAAGTACACTTTAAAGCGTATGATAGTAATTTCACCTAACAACAACAATAATAATAATATATTATTATTATTATTACATCAACAACATCAATAATAAAAATAATTATAATTATATTAATAAATAAAATAATAATATTAATAATTATAATAATAATTAATTTTCTTTTCATCCTTTACGTTTGCTTAATCACTGTTTAATTTATGTTAATTTATTATTGGTTCATTAATTATGAAAATTTATATTTATATTTTACATTTGATTACAAATATATTAATTTTAAATTATACACAATAAATTTTAAATTTATATGTATAATATTTTTTACTATAACATATTTTAGGAACCATAAAAATTTATAGTATAATTTTTATTTATTCAAATCATAATCATATGTAAATTTAGAATATTATTTTAATATTAAAAATTACATTTTATTATTAAAACTATAAATTTGTGTGCTCATTTTAAATTTTATGTGAAGAATCTTAAATTTGTATAATTATTGTTTATTTTAAAATTTATGTATATATAAATTAAAAATATTTTTTATTATAATTTTTTATATTTTATTATCAATAATTTTTTTATTAAATTTCGTGCCATGAACCTTTAATTTATTTATATAATATTTTTTGTCATAACATACTTTTAAAAATTGTAAAGATTTAATGTAATCCCAACTTATCTTAAATTCTATGTATAAGTAAAATTATAATATTTTAATAAAATAAATCTATATTTATATTATAAATAAACATTTTAATTTTATTTTCATTTAAAAAACCTTAAATATCTATATATAACCTTTCTATAAATATGCTTGTTACAAAATTTTGTTTTGAATAATTCAACAAATCAAATCTCTCTTTTTTTTTTAAGAAATATCTAGCCTTAAATTTATTATCATATAAAAAAATGTAGGAGCAAAATCATATTTTATTGGACTATTTTTTTTTCTTATTTTATTTTTTTTCTTTGCATACATTTTAGTTTTAAAAAGATAAAAAAAGTTATAATAAATTTATTTTGATATTATAAATAAAAATTTTAATTTTTTTACGTAACAAACTTATATATATATATATATATATATATATATATATATATAACATCATGTATTTTTAAATAATAAAAATTTATAATATAACCATGTCACTTAAATGTGTAATAATGTAAATTTAGAATATTAAATTTTGTTATTCAAAAGTAAAAAGAAATATTTTTATTCATAAATTATCAAAATATTATATTTATAATAATTATTTTTAAAATACGATCAATTTCCACAAAATAACTAGATGTTTGCTAAATATATTTAAATTTGCTCCTTACAATTTTTTAACAATTCAATTATTCAAATTTATTTTTGTAAGAACTATATAATCTTAAATTTCTCATTACATATTTGAAGTAAAATCATATTTTATTGGACTAATTTTTTCTTTTTACATATATTTTTATTTTTATTTTATTTTAAAGAGATTAAAAAAAATTTCTTTAAAATTATTATCTAATTACATATTCAACTTAAAATACCATTTGGAAGTAGGATATTAGCACTCATAAACCTAGGTTTTTCTTATTAAAGAGTTTTTTAAATATTTTTCTTATAAATAAATTTTTGTAGTAAGTTTACTTCTTTTTTAAATTCACAGAATTATTGTTATGATTTCATCGTTCTGTCATTATTTCAAGTGTGACACCAAGTATGATCTCCTGATCCACGACCTAGGAAGGGTTGGATTATAGAGTTAAGGTCTTTTAATTGTATTTTTAGTTTTAAAAATTATTTTACAGAATAATTTTTTAAAATTATTTTGTAAAAATGTGAAAGAATATAAATAAAAATGAATTAATTTAAACATATAATTAACAAGAAATCTAAAAAATAAGTTTTAAATTTTAAAAATAAAAAGTAATTTTTAGAAACTGGAAAGAAACAAACTTCCTTGTTTAATTGCATGAGTACATGAATTAATGTGAAAAACTTTCGGATTAAATAAGTTTTTTTTTTTTTTTTTTACAAGCGTAGATCAATCCTAATAATTTAAATTAAATAAATCTGATTTGTGAGCTCTTGAATCAATATATTAGTTGCATAAAAAATAAAATAATTAAATTTTTTCGACCATTTTAAAAGTAAAAGAAAAAAGAATTTCTTTTGGACTAGTCTGCGCAGTATTTAACCAGCCCATACATCAAATATTTTACTCATTGGATAGCCCCATATTAAATATACTTTTATTTTAAACAATACACTTATGGAGTTGATTTGGTGATTAAAAAATAAGGGTTAGAATAGATTAAACGTGGTTTTGAATTTTAATTTTATTGGTTTTTTTATTATAAAAAAAATGAGAATTTATATTTGAACAAATAGCGGAAGTGCTTATGGTGACTATGGATGGAAATAAGTTGAGCTAAGTTAGGTTTTGAATGTTTAAAATTTTGAGGTTTGAGTTTGAGTCTGTTACCTGTTAAAAACTTTTCTTTCTAGCAAGGTCTGATACAAAACCTGCTTAAAAGCCTACATTACAAAAAAATTAATAAATAAACTTAAAATTTATATAAATAATTAATTAAAAAATTTACAAACTTAAATTCTATAAGATAAAAAGATCATTAAATAGACCTAAAACATATATATGTTAATATTATGTAAATAAAATATAAAATAAATATTATACAAATATAATATATTAAAATAAATATAAATATATAATATATAAATATAAATAAGTCTCTAAATAGGTTAAATAGACTTTTTTATAAGCCTAAGTTTGACTTGTTCATTTAAAAAGACTTTTTAATAAATCTAAGCCTATCTATTTATTAAACAAGCCGAACCTAACTAAGTTTTAAACGAATTGAGCCGTAGGTCCTTGTCGCCTTGTTCACTTTCATCGTTAATGGTGACATTTTTTTTTTTTTTTTAAAAAATTCGTATATATTTATTGTTACTTCTATTTAAATTTGTGTTTTTGCAATATTATCTTATTTATTTAATTAATTTTTTATCTATAATATTTTTCCTTTTTGTTGTTGATAAAATTAGTAATAGACTTTAAGGAAAAAAAGAAAATTACTGGAATAGGAATAACAATAGAAAATGTCCCACAAATAAAATGTAAACTTAAATTAAATAGGTTAGTCCACTTAATCACATGCTTAAACAAATGGATATTGATTGCAGGGCTAATCTGCGTAGTCAGTAGTTATTGTAACTATCATCTTCCTATTTTTATAGCAACTATATTCAATTAATATTCCGTACACGGATGTAATGCTTCAAATTACAAATTGATTTGCATGTTCTTTCCAGGTATGAAGGGGCACTGCTAGATATTTTTGTCTTGGTATTGATCAGCTTTGTGTATTTTGTATTCTGCTGAAATATAATAATGACTATAAGTCCACACCAGATAATGTAGAAATTATTATGTGCTCATCCGAAAGCTAAGTAAGTTAAGTACATTGCTAATAGCTTTTTAGTATCGTAATATTTATTCTACATATATAAATAATGTTATTCATTTATTATCAAGATGTAAAATAGATATATATTATTATTTATGTGTAAATTTATTTATTTTTTATTTAATTGTTTGTTTGGTTAGAAGAAGGGAAAAAGAAAAAAATAAATATTATATTAATAAAAAATATAATATTTTTTTAAAGTTAAATTTTATTTTTATAAATTTATATAAAATAAAAAGAATTTTTTTAGATAAAATAAAAAATATAATATATTTTTTTCTTTTTTTTCTTTCGTTTAGATAAAAAAAATTTTATATAATTTTACCAATTTAAATAATTTTTTTTTATTTTTACTCTATTATTTTACCTCTCTTTTTTTTTTCTTTTTTCTTTTATACTATCCAAACAAAATAAATAATAAGCATCGGCCAAAATTATCGAAAACAAATTTTAATTTGTAAAATTCACAATTACCGATCATTTTATTCTACTATGTTAGGACATGTCATTTGACTCATAACTTTAGCAACTACTAGTTAATTTAAGAATCATGATATTTCTATTTTTTAAAATAAGATGTAATAAATGGTAAGAAAAGAGATAGAAATAAAGAAATAAAGAAAAAATATAAAAGATAATATGTGATATGTCATATGACAGTTGTAAAATAAAAGATATAGAAAAAATATAAAATGTAAAAATATAAATACGCTATTATTTTTAATTTAATTCTCACTTTGACATGTGTATTAGTCAATTTGGTCCCTAATCGTACCTGTTAAATTCATGGACGAAATCGACAGTGTTGATACTAGGGATTAAATACTTTGAGAAGAACTAAAACATTGTATTACTATATGATAGGCTATATTGATCTATAATCTACATGGCCTCTGCTTTTCCATGCTAAGCATTCATTTTCTTGGCCGAAATAGAGACATACAAAAGTAACAAGAGTGAATAATATCTGACCAAAGTGGCAATAGAAGAAACGTGAACAAGGGTATTGGCATAAATGAAAGTACAGAAATAATCTTTGGAACCCACATTAAACCATGGGAATATGTTATGAAAAATGCAGCACTAAATGCTATCATCATGCTTGAGATGGAGATGATTTGTGCTACCATTCCAAACAGTAACTTGAAGGGCAGTGATTTGAAATAATCATCCTCTGCATAACTTGAGATAAGGATAGACAAGAAAATTAGTATGGAGGCTGAAGATGATATCAATGCAGATGCATCTGATACTGCAAATATCAGGAATGCTGGGTTCTTCAAATAGTTAGGAGTTCCTGAACTTTTACTGTTGCCACCAGGTATCATAAATGTAGCAGTGAACAATCCAGTGGCTATTAGTGTAGAAACAAGCATATAATTTTTAGCTGTGCCCTTTGTCCAAGATTCTGCCTTGGTTAATAATTCTTTATGCTCTTCATCAAATAGTTCACGAGGAGTTTTGCCCTTAGAATTTCTCTTCTCTATGTTTGATGGCAGCATTATTTTCTTCACCTCCTGCCATATCAAAACATAATGAATGTAGTACTATGTATATATAAAGGCTTTCACATCATGAAATGATGCTTGAGTTAAGTAATACTAATTCAAGATCATTAAGATCCAGAAGGATTCAAGAAGCAATCATATAGAGCTGAATGTATATATACATAAGATCATATTATATGACATGTGTTGTGGAGTTGTGGGAAATGTACCTCGAACCATAGTGATTCATGTGTCATTTGAAGAGCTGCTCCTGAAATTAAGCTAAGCTGATTTGGTGGTGTCAATTTAGCTGCATAATGCAATATGTTGCTTCCTTCATCATCCTCAAAAGTTGCTATGAAATCTTTGAAAGAGCCTAGTTCGTGTATTAGACTGAAGATGCTTGAATGGCGACCCAGAACAGCAATATGAATTATGCTTCGGTTTTTTCCATCCAATTCCCATATTAAATCAGGGTAAGACCTCATAAGCTCGGCCACAAAGTGAAAATTTCCAACTTCTGTGGCATCAAATGTTATTTGTGATGGATGACTTATGAATGTTCTCATTTCTGTTTCAGTGTAATCTTGATCCAGAAGCATGCTCCAAAGACAACCAACAAGTTGAAGGAAGGGAGTAGGCTTCATATCTATCACGCATAATTTTGAGTAATTGGAAGGTGATGAGAAACTTATGATCAAGTGAACTTTCTGGTTGAAGCAATCAATTATATGAATACATTTTGTTTTTGGAGTTCTAAATTATTAAGGTTTATGTCCCTTGTTATGTAAAATCCAGACAATATGAGCTTAATCATTTTGGAGTCTCTATAATACAAAACAGGAAAAAATAGCAAAGTATGATCAATTTTGAAAGCTCTTAATACATTTAGAAATTGAGGAATAATTAGTTTTTGTTTTTTCATCTCTGACTTTTTAAAGAAAAAATGTCAGCTGACACATCAAGGCCTAGTATGCAAACAATGATTATCCACAATTAACATTATATTATACACATGGATTTTGCTTATTCAGTATCCTAAGAATATTAGTTAAAAATCAATATAAAAATGTTTTATTAAAATTTACTATATGAAATATCATGGTAAAGGTTCATTTATGACACTTTTTTGTAGAAATTTTTAAATTTTATTTCCTAACCAGAGGACTTGTTAGCATTCTACTGAGAAAGTTAATGCAATTTGCAATAGCCATTGGCTATAGTGTACGAAAAGAAACAGTATACAGAGAAGTGATTGTAAAAACTTACTGGAGTGAATGATCTGACTTTGAAGATACCATTGACCTCGACAACTAGAACCAGAAGAAAGGTTTCGAGCCAAGAGATGCAAGCCTGTATCATTGTCCTCATTCCTAGCCAATGCTAGCCTTGACTTTTTTTGTAACATTTGCAAAGCTATATCTGCAAAATTTACCAAAATTGCTCGGTATGCAATTGCTGGTAAGTAATGACAGCATGTGTGCTCTATTTTTGCTTTTGCTTTTGCTTTTTGTAGTTACAATTGTGAGGCATTGCTTAGGGATGTATCTGACACGCACACGCATAGATGAAAATGGGGATATTATCATCTAAAAGTCAAAGGTTTATCTAGTGTGCAATCTGCAATTTAAACTGTAATACAATAGAAAAGATTTATAGATTAATATATGCTTCATATCATTAGTTCATTAATTGATTCATTATCACTGATTGTGAAATTTCTTCACCAACATTTACACTGATCCTTCTACTATTGAAACATACACAACTTTCTTGAGTTCACCTTGTCTAGCCGAATAGATTCATTAACAGAGCCATTAGCTTGCGGTCGTCATGAATGTTTTTGTGGTCTTGTTCAACCTGAAAAACTCAATATATTGATTTGGTGTAACGAAGTAATGAATGTTCAATTTGTTCTTCTCCTTTAGTCAATATTAACGGTTGAACAAAGATAAAAATGTCATTTGACCACAAAACATTCATTCATGAAATAATGACTCGGTTGACAAATGTATTAAGTCTGACAACACATTGGACTTGATTTTTGTGTTTGACGCCCAATAGATAATGAGGGGTAATTTGTGTGATAAAATTGAGAAGTACAAGAGAGACACAATACTTAATTTCTGGTATAAGATTGCTATCCCCCAACACTTGATGAGGTGCTAAATTCAGGATCAATTTTAGATGTTTTCACCCTCAATTTCTAAGAGAATGCCAAACTAGTTGATGAAAAATTGAGTCTAGCCTTTACCAAATATATTTTATTTATTCAAAATCCAAACTTGGAGAGTAGTACACACTTGATTCCTCTTAAGCATGATTTTGGGTTTGAATGCTGTGTATAGAAAAAATTCCTACCAGTAAAACTAGCTTCACCATGCTCATCCTATGGATGTCTTCGGTTCAAATTTGTTTAGTATTGTCTTCTCTAAATGATGCTTATGGTTTAAACCAAAAAATCCAAACTTGGGGAAATGACTAAATTAGTTTTTCCAGGTCTAGACCGCATGTTTTTACGGGAGATAATTCTATTCAAGTTAAGAACATTCTTAGTATGATGGAGTTAGCTCTTCTAATAATTTTTATTTTTTTATACACAAATCTTGAATCCAAAACTTACTTAAGGAGAATCAAACATGTACCAACCACTAGCTGGTAAATGCTATATTAGCTTGCCTCTTTTTGTTTGATTTGTTTCAACTTATGTTTGTTTACTACATCTTATGCAAGTTACTACCAGGTCAAATTTCAAGAATCAAGAACTCATTGCTTAAGGAGAAACTCAGTGCAATTTACTCACCATACAAACCAGTCTTGATGCAAAGAAAGAACAGGTAGTCCCAATCCTCTTCGTCAAAACTGTCAGTAGTCTGGGTCTGAGCATAGAGATACCTTACCATGTCACCTCTTCCCTGTAAGGCAGCCATGTAAAGAGGAGTCATATTTTCTCCTCCCCTGATTAATGGTAAGAACTCATTTTTCTCTATCATTATAACAGCAATTTGCAGGTTTCCAGATGCAGCAGCAAAGCAAAAGGCTGTGTTTTCATTGGCATCTTTCAGTTCCAGGTCTTCTGGGTCCAGTAATTTAATCATCTCATCCACAAAGTGAACATGGTTTGCTCCTGCCGCAACATGAAGCAGTGTCCCCGTTTCCTTTGTTATAGCAGAGTTTAGCAGCGTTCTGTCTGCATCTATCATGCTCCTTGCTGCATTCCAGTCTCCCCTCAGTGCTAACTTATAAAGGGGTACACATTTCTCTAAGTATTCCCCTGAAGAAATTAAAGAGCAAAATTTCCTTCATCTGATCATAGCCTAAGTATATTTAATATGAAATAGTTCATCTTGTATTATGATAGTGTTGGTTTTGTACCTCAAAAGTGATAATAATATTGACTTTGCAAGATTAACAGATGTTTGTTGGAACACGGAAGATAAAGCATGTGAATGTGATGTTTTAGTGTTGCAAATTGCAGCTATATAATGTTTGAGATCCCACTACAACATTTTTAACTTAAGCCCACACCTAACCTGTCCACAGCTAAAAGATCGTAATCAAACTAGGGAATAGGCCACATTTTTGTAAATAAAGTTAATATAATATTTTGGAAGTTGATTTTGTTTAGTTTTTGGTTGCATTTGCTTGTAACGGGCCCAATAATTTTTTAGTATGGTAATGTTACTTATCACTAATTTTCATATAAAACAATACCTTTTTGTGGTACATGTTACCCAATCACTTTGCAGATTAGCATTCTGCAAAGATTTGAAGATTCATTATAGTGTGCTTTAGGAAGTAGTATTATTTTTAAAAGATATGCTTAAACATATTTTTATGTATTTAAGAAATTTTAATGGGAAGGATGTGAGCGTTGGGGGTGTTTTGGGGCCCCAAATATTTTAGACAAATGTGGAAATATTCTTTATTTGGTCTCGGCAATTCCGCTCGAATTATCTTTACTTTCTCCTGTTGTAAAAATCACACTTAATTGTTATTTTTGTTTCTTTTAATTATTTTTATTGTAAACTGTTAAATTTCCTTTTTTTTATAAATGAGAGTGTATAGGATGAGATGAAGTGACTCCATATGGGCGAGATATGTGGCATATGGTGGTAATTACATATTATATTTAATTTTTAAATTATATAATATGTCATTTTTTTATCAATGTTATTGAAAGTTTTTATATTTAGATATGTTAAGTGAAAGGTGATTTTAAAATATATTATTTTATTAAATTATATAAAAAGTTACTTTTTTATAGTAAAATGTAAAAATAGTATAAAGTTAGTTATAGTAGTTAATTTTATATTTAAAATAATTAATTATCAATGATAAAATAAAAAATAAAAAATTTAACTAGAAAATAAGTTGATAATTTTTAATTATAAATTTTAATATTTTACTTAATAAAAATATTTTTTATAATTATCATAATTTGATTTTAACATACTTTATGCAACAAATATCAAATATATTTAAATAATGTTTTTAATTTTTTAACAAATAATCAGTTTTTAATTAAAAAAAATAATTTACTCCAGCCACGCTTAGAATGTTTGTTCACGTGAAACATAAACTGTAAAAATTTATCGTTGTTAATATAATCTTATACATGATGTAGAATTTTATTTTTAAAAAATATAAATAAACATACTTAAAATAACATATATTTATTTATATTGTAGAATCTAACAGTTCAAAAATTTTGTTTTAAAAAAAATAATCAAATAATTTACACCTAATTATATCTGTATATGTCAACCGTAATATTTACGTATCGATCGCCCTTTTATTTTATAACATCAATCGTTAACGATCTAACTTTAACAAAAAGGTATGAATAAACAACAAAAAGCCTTCGGTTTATAATAAATAAAATAAATAATATCGTGAAAAGTGTTACATTAATAAATCGAAAGAAATGTTAATGGTGGATTGCTACTTTGACTTAGTCATTGGCATCTCTTATTGGAAAGCAAAAATATTATTTAATTAGTTTTAAATAAAAAGCAGTAGAATTAAACTTTACATGCATAAAACTATACGGGTGGGCATAGATTCGGATGTATCTCTGACCCCATCCAACCTGATTCAAAATTAAAATAAACTAACTAGAACGGATATTTAAGTTGAACCTGATAAAGCTAAATAAAACTTAATAGGTTTGAGTTATGACTTGGTTAATAAATCTTGAACTCCTACGTTCCTTTTTATTTTATTTTAAATTTTTTAATGAATGTTCAAAATTTTAAATTTATTTACGATTTTATTAACCTAAACTAATTCAAGTTATTTCTATTCTGTTGGATTCAACCGACTTAAAATGCCGTCATCATTTTAAATAAGAATAGTTATAATAAATTACTTTTCTTAAAGATAATTTTAATTATACTTGCATTTCTTATTAAAAAATCATATCTATTGTTTTCTTATTTTATATATTATTCATAAACAGTTTTAAAAAATTATTCATGTCTTTGTTATTTTTATGTATATGTAGACTATACCTATAATGTAACAAAGAGAATTACAGGAGAGGTAAATATAATTTTTTCAATAAAATGTATAAATATAATTATTACCATTAATTTTAAGAGAAATTAATTCAATTATCCTTTTTAAACATGAGTCCGTAACGGCATATAAAGGTAAAACTACAGAAAAAAAAATATCATGATACCAATGTAATAAAATTTTCTGATTCCACTGACACGGTAAAACTTTGTCGGCCAGGCTAGGTTTATTCGAGTTTGGATATATATTATTTAAGTTAAAAATTGGCTGTGTAATTTCAAAGGTTTGACGTATGCGAATTACAATCACTTAACAAAGTGAAAATCGTTTTTTTTTCTTGTTTGTTTTAGGTTTAATTACATTTTACACTTTTATCATAATTAATTTATATGATGTTGGGTTTTTAAAAATTTTTGAGTGACTTTAGTATTTTAATTTTTTAATTATTACAATAAAATCTTTCTATTACTTTCATTTTATATAAAACTTTAAAAGCTTATTTTATATAAGAGGTTTAAGACAAATTTTAAAAAGAGAATAATTGCAAAAAGTATATGGAAGAAAAACTTGATAAAAATATGACAGATTTTTGTAAGGTGAGAGATGAAAATTTTGATGAACGAAAAGTTTGAAATTATTCAACTAAGGGTAAAATATAATATTTTGATAGGTAATTTTCAGTAGAAAAGTATTTAAAATATCTTAATGTGTTGAATTCAAAGAAGTTTTAAGGGGGGAAAAATGAGGATTTCAGAATTTTATGTTGGAAATAGTGATAGATAAATTAATTATAATAATTTTAAAAAATAAATGACTCAATTGTCATAATTAAAAACTTGAGGAATTGAATTGAAGTAAAAAATTATTAGACAATTAAAATTACATTAATCTTAATAGGAGGATTATAAGTATAATAAAATATATGTTTGAAAATGAAGGAAAAAACAAAGTTTATATTTTTATTTAGTAATTTTAAATATAAAAACTAAATTAATATAAATTTATTATTTTAATATTTATTTATTTTTACAACTAATAAGTTATTCATGCATTATAAAATTATTTTTAAATTTAAAGAAAAATTTATAAATAAAAATTTATAAATAATAATAAATATTCCAAACAATGAAATAATTCTAAAGAATTGTACTTTTACAAATATAAAACTCACATTTCATGAAAAATGAAAAGAAAATCTGGAAAATGGGGAAGTTGAATAAATAGAATTTACTATCCACCTCGCTCTCAAAGTGATAAAGTTGATTATATAACTCTCTTTACTTAAAAATTAATAAATAAAAAAAAACATTATCTTCTTTTACTTTTCTTTCAAAACTTTACCCCCAAGTGTATCCTAAGTCTTATCTTAATTTAATAATACACACAAAAATCATTAGTTGGTTGAAAATTCCTGGTAAAATGAGAATGGAGAGAGAGAGAAAGAGAAAGCGTACTTTTATTGTGTATTAGGTGGAGGGAAGGGCGTGGAGAAGGGGGAGCAATCTGAACCACATGTGCTTGCGCTGCCGAGCCTGTTAGTTGAAGAGAATCAATCCCAACCAATTGTGCTTGTGATGATGATGATGATACTGTTAATTCAACGGAACTGCTTCCACATTGAATTGAAGCCATCTCAACCTCCTGTGTTTGTGTTGATGATGCCGCTGCTGCGTTCGAATTTCCCGTTTCCATTTTTCTGTAAAACAAACAGAATCTTTTCGGCGGTTGATAAAGTATCTTAAGGAACAAAAAATTGTTGAGTTTTCTAACTAAGTAGTAGCATTAACCTTTTGTTTACTATTAATCTTTCAACATCCTTTGGAGCCGTATGGATGTCGCTACACGTATATAATCTTTTTGGTTAGTTTAACTCAACACACAATATAGTGCGGATAAAAAAAACAAAAATTAGAAAATATAGTATAATTGGTTAATAATATATATATTAATAATTACTATTTATAATATTATATTTTATTTATGAATAAGAAACACGTGGCAGTTAAAAACAGTTTTCAAATTAAGTTGTATGGTTGGAAGAAAGGGTTGGAGTATGATGGAAGAGTGGTGTTAAAACTTAAAAGATAAATTGGTGTGGTGAGGCATCCTTTTCAAGGATCAGGGCGGCTGTGCAGTGTGGTACGTGTGAGAAGCCAATTAGCCGCCACTCCCTTTCATCAACACATAATACACTAATCCTAAGTGTTCCCTCTTAATTGCCTATAAACGTTTTCTGGCTATTGACTTACAAACTGCAAGTCTTTGCCATACACACCTCACAATTCTAATTCAGCAGTTATTTCGTACCTGCAGCTATTTAACCTCTACACAGGATCTTTCCCCTTCGCTTCCTTGTCTCCAAAATTGGTCAACTATTACTCACAGCATCATCACTTATCCAGGCCGACCTAATTAAAATAGTGGAATAAAATGAATAAATTATATACATATGGATTTAAGAAATTAGGATTGGAAAAGATCAAGAATTCGGCGATTTATGTGATACTTTTGTCTCTACAATTTGTACGGAATAGAAGATGCCGGAAGTAAAAGGAAAAGAACGCACCGAAAGAAAGATGTTGGAAACTAGATCTGTATGTGCAACATCACCAGATATTTTCAAGAGGTTATTGAAGCGTTATTTGCACTGACTCTGCAGGCGAAAAAAAGTGCAAGAGGAAAGTGAGTGAGATAGCAAATTAAAGAAGCATGAGATATATAATTAGGAGAAAGGAAGATATAACCACAGCTAATGTAAGAGGAGAAGGTGGGTGGTTCCAAAATGAATGATTTTTAAATGGTTGTTGTTGAAGAGATACTTCTCCCGTCTCTCTATGAAAAGGAGGAGGAAAAAAGGAAATGAAGACGGGGGATTAATTAGAGACTGTGAAGTATGAGCTCACATATACAATGGGGAAGAAAGTAGAAGAAGCCAAGCAAGTTGATGGGACCACTCGATACAGCATCAAGGTACCCAAGCCAAATACATATGATATATATAATATATGAAGTGCGATGAACATTTATAGAGATTGAATTAATAGTTTTTTAAATAGTTTATTTTTATGTGTTAGTGAATTATTTTCTTAAAGTAGATAATTTTTTTCATCTGTTAATTTTTATTTGTATTTGTTAATTATCTATTTTTTAAGGGGATAATTTCTTTTAATAGTTAGTTTTATCTTTTATCTTTTAACTAGTTATTTTTTTAAAGTTGATAATATCTTTTATTAGTTAGTTTTATTTATTATCTTTTAGAATAAAAAATGATATTATTTAAGGAATTGTCGTATAACATTTGAAAATATTGAATAATATTTGTTTTAAACTCTTACATGTATTTTGCGAAAATGATCTCGATACTAACAAATCGTAACAATTGGTATCTAGAGTCAAGCTGTAATTACATCCATGCTTCGTTTGAGTTAGGTTGCGATCACATCAACACTTTTCTTATCAACATGTCAACCAATAAAGAATGTCATGATGCATTAGAAACCTTTATGAGAGAAATAAATGAGTCCATGAGAGAACTGCGTGAATCCATTGACAAGATCCTTAAGAGGTTACCCACTAAATCAAAGTGTAATCATCAGTCATCATCATCAAAGTGGAGAAGGAAAGAAGAAACAACCTAAGAACCCGATTTGAATGGAATTTCCAAAGTTTCTCAGAGAGGATCCTCGAGTTTGGCTAGATTGAACACAGCAATATTTTGTTGCGCAAGACATTCATGGCTCAAAAAAAGTGTCTTTAACCTCATTCTACCTGGACGGTGAAGCCAACACATGGTGACATTGGTTTTTGCTTGCAAATAGAAAAATAAAGATCATACAGAAGATGTTCGTGAAAGGTTTATTGTTGCGTTTTGAGTTAGCTGAGTATGAGGATGCAAATGAAGTGATAAGTAAACTGTGAACAAACGGATCTTTTCAAGAGTATTTGAAGAAATTCAAGAGGATGACGAATTGTCTTCCAATTGGCCGAAGATTTCCTTGACAGGGGTGTTTATGGATGGATTAAAGGAATAAATCGTAGGAGATATTCACTTGTTCAAACCTTGAAATTTACAAGCAATCATTGAAATAACCTAAAGAAAGGACAAGCAACTTCAATGATCTAAGAAGATCACGACTAGCATGTTCTGTGCTAATTCTCGAGCAATCTCAGGATAAGTGACTAGACCGATAAAGCATCTGGATGATAAGCCAAAATGACTTTCCAAGATAAAGATGCAACAATGACGAGAAAGGAACATATGTTTTAACTGTGACGAGAAATTCACTTTGGGCATTGTTGTAAGAACGCACAAGCGCTTTTCATCAAGATATGTGAGGAGGATCGAGAAATTTATCAAGAAAACCATGGCGAGAATAATAAGGAACATTTGATATCTTTGCATGCCTTGGTGGGAGAATCAAGTGGACGAACCCTTCGAGTAAGTGGTCTAATACAACACCAACAAATTTCTACATTGGTAGATAATGGGTCAAACTTAAAATTCATAAACCCACAATTGATGAGACATATACACCTAAGGGTCACAATTGCCAAAACCTTTTGGGTTAAGGTAGTAAATAAAGAACGTTTGGAGATTCAGAAAATGTATGAAGCAATTCCTTTGACAATTTCAAGAGTATACTTTCCTAATAACTTTTTATGTATTATCAATCATGGAGTTGGATGTAGTATTAGGAATCCCACAGCTGGTGAGTCTAGGATCAATCACCACAAATTATCAGCATCTTACGATGACCTTTTGTCTTGAAGGGAAGGAATTCTGCTTGGTTGGGGATAGAAGGAAAAAAGTTGAAAAACCTAGCCTTTAAGCAGTGGTTCGAAATTGGAATCAAGGTGTAGAACTATTTTGTTTAATGGTTAGGCATAAGGAAATCGAGAAAATTACAATAACTGAATATTAACAAGGAGAACGGGAAAAACTTATAAAGCAGTTCTGCAATGTTATGGGAGAACTAAAGATGCTTCCTCTGCACATGCCCTCGATCATTGAATATAGCTAATAGATGAGTCAAAGGTTGTGAATGAGGGACCCTACTATTACATTTACTTCCAAAAAAATGAAATTGAGAAGTAAGTAGCAGAAATGTTCGTTCAAGGTTAATTTGACCCAGCACTAGCCCATTTTCGTCACCAGTACTTTTAGTCAAGAAGAATGATAGGTTGTAAAAGTTTTGTACTGATTATTGAGCATTAAATGAGGTAACTATAAAGGATCAATTTTCAATCCTTACCATTAACAATATGTTGGATACGTTACATGACTCCACCTATTTCAGTAAATTCAACTTACGATCTAGGTACCACCAGATTAGAGTCCCTCTTGATGACGTGCACAAGACAACTTTTCGAACTCATAAAGGCCATTATGAGTATTTAGTGATGTTATTTAGATTATGCAATGTCCCATCAATATTTCAGATTATCATGAATGAAATCTTTCTATCCCATCTTTGTAAATTCATTTTGGTTTTCTTTGACGATATTCTAATGTATAGCACCACATGGGACCTCTACATGGAGCAACTCAAAACTACTTTACTTATCTTGCAAAAATACCAATTTTTCGTAAAACTTTCAAAGTTCCGATTCAAATAGATGGAAGTTGAGTACTTGAGACATTTTATCTCGTGAATGGGTGTTCTAGTTGACCCACGGAAAATCGAGGCCATGACAAATTGGCCAAGGTCCACAACCACCACATTGCTCAAAGGGTTCTTAGACCTCAAGTTATTATCAAAAGTTTGTACAACACTGTGGAGAGATTCTCAAATATCTCACACAATTATTAAAGAAAGGATGCTTTAAATGGGAAGATGGACGTGCTTTTGAGGCCTTAAAATTAGCCATGACCACCACACTAGTGCTTGCATTTCCAAAATTTTAAGAAGATTTTGTGATCGAGATTGATGCATCAGGATCAAGTATTGGAATGGTCTTATCTCAAAATGGGTGACCCATAACATACTTGAGTAAGGCAATAAATGAGAAAATAAGTCTTGGTCAACTTACGAGAAGGAGATGCTAGCAATATTGGAAGAAATCCGAGCATGGTGACCTTACACATTGGGTTGAAAATTCCAAATTCAAACGGATAAGAAAAATCTTTAACACTTTCTTGAACAAAGAATCACCAACCCCAAAACAACAAAAATGGCTGGATAAGTTGCTAGGTTTTGATTATGAGATTATTTATAAGTTGAGAAAGTTCAATAAAACAAGCTGATGCATTATTAAGACGTTTACAGACAAATTCAAATTCATATAAGGCTAAAGTAGAGGAAGGGAATTTGGATGGAGCGGAGGTCGAGTTGTTCGCCATCTCATGTCCTATATGGACTTTATGGGAAGACATCACATGAGAAACCAAGGAAGATTCTACTTTGAAAACCATATTTAATGAGGCTAAAAAAATACTAATCCAAGAGACGGATATCATGTGAGAAACAATTGTCTTGGGTTAGAAGGGAGGATCATTGTGTCGGTTGACTCAAAACTACACAACAAGTTGTTGCATAAGTTCCATTCATGATCCTCAATTGGGCATTTGGAAATCTTACGAACATACAAGCGCCTCTTCCAATCTTTTTCATGGCCATAAATGAAAGTTGATGTCTGATGCTACATTTAGGAGTGCGATACTTTCCAATGTAATAAGGTCGAGAATCTAGTGTCCACCGACTAGTTGAACCATTATTGGTACTAGACATAGTGTGGGCTAATGTCTCCATAGATTTTATTGAAGGATTGCGCAAGTCCCATGACAAAGACTCTATCCTTATGGTGGTAGATAGACTAAGAAAATATGCTCACTTTCTTACTCTAACTCATCCATTCTCAACAAAAGATATTGCAAACATTTTTGTGAGGGGAGTGGTAAAGCTACATCGTATCCTTCAATCCATTGTAACTCATTGAGATTGAATATTTTTAAGTTATTTTTGGAAGGAACTGTTTAAAATGCAGGGGACTACGTTAAGAACCAGTTCGATTTATCGTCCAAAGACTGATGGGTAGAAGGAAGTTTTCAATCATTGTCTTGAACAATATTTAAGATATTTTATCTTTTTACAACCTTGAAAATGGAAGCAATATTTGGTCTGAGCAAAATTTTGGTATAACACAATTTACCACCAACCCATTGGCATGACACATTTTGAAGCAATTTATGGTAGATCTCCTCTTTCCTTGATCTACCATGATATAGGTTCTGCGTTAGTACATGAATTTGATCAATTTTTACGATCTCAAGATACTATCATTCAAGAACTCAAGGCCAACCTTGCGAATGCTCAAAATAAAATGAAGTAATTTGTTGATAAGCATTGCTGAGAGGATGAATTTCAAGAAGGAGATTAGGTTTATTTTAAACTCCAACCTTATCGGTAGGCGTCAATTATGAGACAAGCACATCAAAAGCTTGCAAGAAAATATTTTGGGCCTTTTCCAAGTGACGCAATGAATTGGTCGATTTGCATATTAATTGCATCTTCCCGCTCTGAAAAAGTCTATTTGGTAATGTATCTTTGCTTCAAAGGAAGCTCAACAATAAACCTATATCATATACCACCTTACCTCTATATAATGATGATGTCGAATCAATCATCGAGTCTGAGAAAATTCTAAACTATCAGTGCACTCTTAGAAAATGATGCAACATGGGAACCTATCAAGGTTATACAACACCATTATCTCAACTTATGTCTTGGGACGAGCTAACACTTCAAAGAGGAAGGAATGATGAAATTACTAAACGTAACACCGGGGTTTCCAAGGCAAACCTACGATATACAATGACATGATACATTATGGATATTTACGAAGATTTAGTTGATAGTTTTTCGAATAGTTTATCTTTATCTGTTAATGAACTATTTTCTCAAAATAAATAACTTCTTTTATTTGTTATTAATTATTTTCTTAAAGCGGACAACTTGTTTTATCAATTAATTTTATCTCATATATTCTAGTTTGTTATTTTTAAAAAATTGATAACATTTTTACCAATTAATTTTATTTATTATATTTTAAAATGAGGTATAATATTATTTAAAAAATTAATATATAATATTTAAAGATATCAAATAATATTTATTTTAAATTTTTACATTTATTTTATAAAATTATATCAATATCATGAATTTGTATCTCAGGAATAGGATTAATAAGAAAATATCATAAAGAAAAAAAATTATGAGATTTTTTTAAGAAGTGTTATAAAAGAATAAAAAAATTTACATTTATTTTGTAACATTTATATCAATATCATGAATTCGTATCACAAAGTATAGGATTAATAAAAAAAAATCATAAAAGAAAAAAATTATAAGAATTTCTTAATAAGTCTTATAAGAGAATAAAGACCTTATCATGAACCAGTTTCTATGGGGTGTCGTGACAAAATTGATTCCACGGAGGAAGGAAACCCAAAATGAATATTTCGTTGGAAAATCGGCAGAAGAGACTTTTGAAATTCAGGTCCTGTGTGGCTGTCAATTAATGAGAATAAACGCCACTAGTGAAAAAATAACATTTTATAATAGGAGTTTATATCGGTTGGTCATGAACCGATGTAAATAAAAGCGCGGTGGCATTTTTATAAATAAGTTAGACCTTTATCTTTTCAAAACAATCAGAGAAAATACTTTCTACCCTACATGTAACAACCGGGCCGAGAAAACTTTCTACACGCTGTTTGGAGAACCGATGTAAAAGTTTTTTATACAACTTATCTACGCGGTTCTCAAAACAACCGATAGAAAGTACTTTCCAAGAGGGTTATTCTACAAATCGATGAAAGTACTTTCTACAAAATGCGCTGTTTTGAGAACCGATGTAGAAAGTCGATTTTTTTAAACAATTTTTTACACCGTTTTTTAAGAAACCGATGTAAAAAATTGACGATGGCATTTTTATAAATAAAATGGCAAAGATTCTACATCGGTTATTTGTTTAACCGATGTAGTAAGTAGTTTCTACATCGGTTTTGAGAAACAACCGATGTAGAAAGTCTTCCCCTTTCCCTTTTTTTTTCGACCCTGATCGCTTTTCAACCTCATTTTCTAAATCCCTAGTTTCTCGTCTCGGTCTTTTTTCTCTGTTTTCGTTTACGTCTTAACCATTGTCGCCGTCATTGTTGCTCTTCGTTACACTCTGTCATTACGTTCGTGGTGGTCATCGTTGTCGTTGTGAACATTGCTCCCTCTCGAAGTCGTCGTCACGCACCGTAAGGTATGAGCAACCTTCGTTGTCTTTGTTGTTATTTATCTATCTCCTTCTATTATTATAGTGGAAATTTATATTCACTTTTGTTGTTTTTTATAATTTGCAAGCTTTTTATTTCGCTACCAACGTGCCTTCACTTGACTACCATTGTGCCTCCGCTTGGACACCGCCTGGCCACCGTTCTGCCACCGCTCTACCATTGTTGTGTTGATCGTGAGATATTTATGTGAAAGTTTGCTTGTGTTAACTTGAACAACTAAGCCTCTGCACCTATGCTTTGTTAGGTGATATATATGTTATAGTATTGATTTTGTTTTCTATATAGGTAATACTTGAGTGCATGAACCTAGTTTTGAAACATTGAACAATCTTCATGACTTAAGAATATAACCTAAGTTCAGCCTCTATAGATAAATTGTTAAGGGAATATTTTTAATTCATAAAGAATCCATAACTAAGTTTATTAAGGTCATAATAGATACGAAATAGGTTACTTGTAGTTGATCACGACTTATTGTTAATTACTAAAATGATAATTACCATAATTATATGTCTAAATTGCATGTTGATCTTTCTAAGTTAAGTTGGTTTTTTTTTGAGTTCAAGTATAAGCATACCCTTAGTTTCCCATTCAATGTTAAATACATGAGTATATTATTGAATAAGTAAACAATTCATTATATTCAATTTTAAATTTTTCAAGTTGGATAATTTGAAACTAAAGTTTTTTATTCAGTGGTTAACAATTTCTTCTTAAATCCTTATTTTAAAACTTTAAAAATTACAACACATTTGATGTAATTTTAAGTTATTTCATTTGTAAATTCAAATTTTATAATAAATAATTATGTATTTAGTTTAAATATATAAATTCTGTAATTTCTGTATTGTTTGTCTGGTCATTTTGTTTTTATATATAGGTGTTATGAATAAATAATATAGTAGTATACCTAAACAAAATAAATATTTAAAAAACACTGGACTTTCTACATCGGTTAAAATTATAACCGATGTAAAAAGTGATTTTCTACGTCGATGGTAGGTAGAATCGATGTAGAAAGTATACTTTTTACAGCGGTTGTTGGTAGAACCACTGTAGAAAGTATGACTTTTTACAGCGGTTCTGCCCACAACCGCTGTAAAAAGTCCCACTTTCTACATCAGTTCTGCTCACCACCGACGTAAAAAGTGTATTTTTCACATCGGTTCTATAATCGATGTATAAAGTCTTATTTTTTATATCGCCCGCTTTAACACCGCTCAAATAACTGATATAAAAAATTCATAACAACCAATGTAAAAAGCTCATTTTCCACTAATGCGCCGAGTACTATTAATTAGAAACAGGTCCTACTTTCAGTCAATTGAAAAATATTTAATAATTCTCAAAATAAAACAACATGCAGACATTATTGTCATGGTTTATTATAGTCATAACTCCACAATGCTGACACTGTGTGTGTGGGCCTTCATCCTTTTACAGCTAAGTTGTCGACCGTCCTTGAATAAATAATGATAAAAACACACAGAGCAAATTGGTGGACTCTTCAAACCAATGACCACGGACCCTCATAGTACACTGTTTTCATTGTGCTGCAAATTATTATTAACTGAGACTCCTGCACCAACTGTGCATTTTTAATTTTATGGTTTAGCACATACTTGATTCACTAAGCGGTACGCTTTGATTTTCCCACACAATAGGGTAACCTTCTAAATCTTATTCCATGTATTTTCGATGATGAGTTTAAATATATAGATCCGAAATAAATAAACACACATAGTATTCCGTTAGGGACGTATCTTTTGAGAAGGACATTTTAATATGAATAATTCAAGGTTCCAATCAAATTCTAAATGTTTCATATTCTCCTAGCAATCAATGCCTTGGTAATATATAGAAGAAATCCTATTTCAATTCTTTTTTATATAAATAGGTTGCTAAATGCAAATTTTTAATGTACATAAAATTTATAAAATATAAAATAAAATATTAAAATTATAAGATAAATATTCATAATTAATTTTAACAGATTAGTTGAAATATGTGCCTTAAGAAGGAAAAGAGTAAATTAAAAAAATTAAGAGTTTGAGTGATTGAGAATTTTGAAGAGAAATCAAATTTGTATATAAAATAATTGAAAGAAATTAAAATTGACATTTGACAAAATATAAAGGGTTTAATTTCATTAATAATTTTTATAAATCCAAAATATAAACCTAAATATCAATATAATGGCAAAACCATATGTCATAAAGGAAAAAAAAGAAATAACCTCAAATTCTATAATTTATTTTATAAAGTAGTTCCTAAAATAATTTTTGATAAAATAATAAATGTCATGCATAATTGGTTTTATAACCGTAATCGTTTTATGAAATATCTTTAATTTCTAGCATAAGAAAATTAGCCAAAACCAAATTATTATTTTTTAGATAAGTAATTCACGGAATTCTCAACGAAGTTGGTATTTACCGGTTGTATAGAGAGGTATAAAATATGAGGCTAGACGAATTTTTCGATAAAAAAATCACTATAAGTACTCTCATGTTCGAGAATGAATATTCAGTTTTATAATATAAAGCTTGATTCTTATCTAACTTTTCACGCGATAATTAGCAGTTGAGGAATTGATACACTTCATGATTCTTATCTTACTTATAGAAGATTGATGAGGTGTTAAAGAGATACATACACGGACTTCATTTATTATTATGATTATTATATATATATATATATATATATATATATATATATATATATATATATATATATATATATATATATATATATATAAAAGCACAAATGAGATGTATTGTGATAGTCCTCCAATGCAATAAAGTTAATAGATTAGCACAACTCTTGTGTTTGATATCAAATTTAAAATATTTTTATACAATAATACATATTTTTTAAATTTAATTGAAATTAGTGATGTTAATAAGGTGGGAGAAAAATGAGTACTATTTATACCCATACCCATTGAAATTAATGAATTTTTGTATAGGTAAGGAGTATCTATAAATATTTATGAAATTTTAAAAAATTTAAAAATTACAAAAGAAAATTTTATAGAATATACAATAATATTATATTATTATTTTAAATATAAATTAAAATATTAACAATATTATTATATAAAATAAATTTTATGTCATCATATATAAACGAGATAAGGTTATAATATTTTAAATATATCTAACAAAAAAATATTTTTATGAATATGCGAGTATCCATAACATGTAGTATAATCCGTCTTCATCCATTTTATAAATATGCCGTTATTCATTGTAGGTATACTCACATGTATTCATAAATACCGATATTTTTATCATCTTCAATTGTAATACATAATATAAATTTTTTTTTATATTGTCATTAAATTATAAATTTCGTTATCATTAAAAATTATTAACTTTTATAATAATTAATTTAAAATTATAATTATCATAATTTTTAATTGATTAACATATAAAATTAAACTTTATTTATAATGTGTGACCAATGATGGATAATAAAAATCTATATATAATAAGTTTTTACTAAAAATTACAGTATCTAATATATTGACAATGATATATATTATAATTTTTAATAAAAATTTACAATTTATTAGTTTTTATTATATACCCCTTATATATACATAAAAATAATAATAAATAATTTCTCTTCCTTTTATATTTTACTATTTTTTAAAATATATTCTTCTAAATGTCATTTTAAAAATTAAAGATTATATTTTATTTTTATTATATCCTTATTATACATATGAGTTTATTATTATTAGAGAAATTAATCAATAATAAATAGATAATATAATAAAAAATTTCATGGTAATTTTAATAAAAAAGTATAAATAATTTAATATGTATAAAATAATTTTAAATAAAAAATAAAAAAAATAAATACACGTTTATATCTATATACATAAACATTGTAGAAATTTCTTTAAGAAGAATTTACATTATAGAAATTTCGACGAATATATGTTATACTTTAAAAGAAATTCTAGAAAAATAATTGTTTATGAATAGTGTAAGAGGTTGTAAAAGAAAAAAATTGACCTAAGGGACTAGCCAACAGCCGCAATTTTTGTCACTTAACGGGGATTATGTTGTTTGCTTGTCACACTTAATACAAAATGGCTTGATTAATTTTTTATAAACATATTGATTTTCTGGACGTCCTTAACGAAGTATCAGTCAGTTTAGTCTCGTTTGCTTGCACGGCTTCTCTGAAATTTTACGCCGTCGATTCGTGCAGCTAACACTAACGTTTAGGATTTATGAATGCCCGACATTAATAAAAAAATTAGTACACATTCAGAAAGTATTGATGAAACGGTTTTCTAAGAGAATATCAAAAACAATTTTTTCAAATGATATTGTTTACAGAAAAAATGTGACTGGATAACAGTAGGTGATTGTTAGTATTTTAGCTACGCATAACAAAATTATAAAGACGTCCTTCGGGGAGATGTCATAGGACAACATCATGTCGGAGTCTGGTTATGTTGATGGTAGCCTAAGAAATTTGGTTGACTGATCTGTGGCTACTTGTTAGCATGCGTCATAAGTTTTTTCTAGTAGCCTTCAAATACATCACAATTTCATGACTGGAAGAGAAAAAATAAATCACCTTCCATTGTTATTTTGTTGTATTCGTTGCTTCCATTTCTCATCTTCATGTACGATGGAAGTAAGGAACAAAATGTTGTCTCCATTTTTCATCTTCATGGAAGTAAGGAACACAAGGTTAAACTTAGGATATGTATGTGTATTGTATTTTGTTATTTAGTTACCATGGTTAGTTTAAGTTTTGTTGGAAATGATTTTTAGTTTTTAATTTTAAAAATTAAAATAAATTTTTGTTTTAATTTTTAATTTTTAAAAATTATTACAAAATAAATTAAGTTATTTTGCTATATAATTTTATTATAAATTTAAAAAATATATAAATAAAAATATTAATTTAAATAAAATAATATAAATTTAAAATTTTAAAAATAATAAATTAAACATTATTATTATTATTGTGATAATTATAATAATAATAATGATAGTACTAAAGATAAAAATAAAAAAATATTTATAAGATAATAATAATAATATGATGGTTATAATATAAAAAAATATTATATAATTATACAAATTTATATTTTATATATTATATGATTAATAATATTTAAGGTATAAAATTTTATATATGTTATTATTATAATATTATTATATTATTTAATATTTATTTTATATAAAAATAATATATTATAATATTATATGATAAATAATTATATAATATAAAAATATAAATTTAATATAATTTATATAAAAATTAATATTATTTATTTTTAATTTATAAAAAAATTAAACAGAAAATTATTTTTTAAAATAATAAAATATAAATTAATATTATTATTATAATTAGGATGATGATAATTATAATATAAATAATATTATATAATTATAAATTTATATTTTATATATTATTTAATAATTAATATAAAAAATTATTTTATATTATTATAATATTTTATATATTATTTAATATTTTATATAAAATAATATATATTATATAATAAAAAATTATATAACATAAAATTACATTATAATAATATAAATTAAATATAATTTTATATATTAAATAATATTATTTATTTTTGAATTTATAAAAAATAAATAAATAATTAATTAATAATTAAATTTTAAAATAATAAAAATAAAAATTTTAAAAATAAAAAAATTATTATTATTATAATAATAATAATAATACTGATAATGATAAAAATAAAATAATATTTAAATAGTTTAGTTCTTATACATTAAATATTTATTGATTAACTTAGTTAATGGTAATCAAATTACTATTTAATACTTTAATACAGTATATTTTATAAATCAATTCTATCTCATATATATGTTGTATGTAACATAATTTTCATTAAAATCATTGTTGTTTCTGAATTGATTATATCATATGAATGTGTGATAAATTTTAGTGATAAACGATGCATTCTACCAAATCTACAGACGAAAAGGATGATTGGTTCCCATGATCAAATTCGAATGATTGGTTCCCATGATCAAATTCGAAGATTATATCACTTGCAAATTTTTCCAATAAATCCTATGATTATAACAACGAATATTACTCCAAAAAAATTATTTTTAAAAAGATTACTATATCATTTATGTCTTGATCATATTTATCATTCATCACATAAATATATTTAATAAAAAATACTTTTATATTCTATATTATAGAGATATTGTTCGTAATGTTTTTTAATTTTTTAATAAAAATAATTAACTTTTAATTCTAACAAAAACAATACTAAATAAACTTTTGATCTCATTCATTTATATATAGGGACCATACTTTATTATCTTTTTCATGATAATCAATATATATATATATATATATATATATATATATATTATACTTTAACTACTTTTATGCATGATTATCATTATTTTCTAATAATCATAGATTATCACACATAATATATTTGGATAGTTTTGTTAAAACATAAGGAAAAGTTCATATGCATATACAAAAATTTATTCACATAATTGCTATAATTTGATAAAAAATGTGACAATTATTTAAAGTGATAATTGATCATACTCATCGTGTCCCACTTGTATGAGTCTCAAAAAATTGAACATCAACAGATTTGTGTAAAAATATCCCAATAGAATGGATATGTTGAAAGATGACACTAACTACATATTGAGCATTAAGCATTAGCCAAAAATTCATATTCCAATCTAGATTAGCATTAGATTACCAAAATGCTAATGACCATATATTTTATTGCATATAGTCTACATAATTAATCAAATTTCATTCAATTATTACCAAAATGTTATATCAATAGGAATGTTCTTTTAGGTTCATTAAGATTATTTTTTATTTTTATTTATTATTTTATTTTTAAAAATATTTTTATTTTTATGTAATTTTAAATATTAATGAAACGATAGTAAAAATTATTTAACTTACCGTGATTTTATTATTAATTAAGTATAATTTTTTTTTTATTATACATAAATTCAAATAGTTGAATATAATTATTTTTTATAATAAATATTTATAACACAAAACGAAAGTAGAAAGTTTACTATAAGAAATTTAAAATTAATATTTAAAATTTTGTAATTTGAGAATTTTAGAATCTTATGATCTTAGAATTTTATAATTGGTTATTGAAATTAATTATTTAATAAAATATTGATATTTTATATGAATAAATATGTGTTAAAGTTAAATTATAAATTATTATAATCTAAATTATCGTAACCGTAATTAAAGCAAGACGACGAACTCATTAAAATTTTAAAAAAATTTAATTTTGATTTGATTGTGAAGCCGCCACCACATTTTTATTTAAGGGAAAGTATTTGGAAAAAACTCTAACTTGAAGAAGAAATCCTAGGTCCGAGAGTCGGTTACGAATAGGGAAGGTGTTAGACACCCTACTCGCCCGTTTCAAAGAACGGTACCCTTAAACTGAGTTTGTGATTTTTTGAAAATTGTTTGATCCCTTAAATAGAATAAAAATACATAGGTTTATATGAAAATAGCCTAACAGGTCTTGATCCTGCTCCTACGTATTCTCTGGTGCAATGGAAAATTCAAGGTTACGTAGTTTTGGTTTAAGACTCGATCCTTAAGAAAATTTTATATGGAATGGGAAAAGGTGCTTTAGGTTTTTAGATTGTTTTGATTTAGAAGAAAGATTGAAAAAGGGAGATCTTCGATCCACGTACACAGAGTCGAAGGCAAGCGAGGGTTGCACTGCGCCTCATATAATTTTCCGAACATCAAAAGACAGGGTATGCTACACTTTCAACTTCAAATTCCATTGCGTGAGATCTTTGATCGTTTAAAGCTTTGAAAATTATTTTAAAAAAGATAATTTGGAAGGGAGATTGAGAAAGGGAAATCTTCGATCCACGTGTACAGAGTCGAAGGCAAGCAAGGTTTGTACTGCGACTCATATGAATATCCGAACATTGAAAGGCAGGGTAGGCTGCACTTTTAACTTCGGAGTTCATTGCATGAGATCTCGGATCTTTTAACATTTAGAGATCATTTCGAAAAAGGTAAATTTGGAAGGAGATTGAGAAAGGGAGATCTTCGATCTATGTGCATAGATTCGAAGGCAAACGAGGGTTGCACTGCGACTCATATGAATATCCGAACATTGAAAGGCAAGGTATGCTGCATTTTCAACTTCGGAGTTCATTGCGTGAGATTTCGGATCTCTTAATGTTTACAAGATCGTTTCAGAAAAGGTAATTTGGAAGGGAGGTTGAGAAAGGAAGATCTTTGATCCACGTGCACAAAGTCAAAGGCAAGCGAAGATTGCACTGCGAATCATATGAATATCCGAACATTGAAGGACAGGGTATCTTGGCACTTTCAACTTCAAGCTCATTGCGTGAGATCTCGGATCTTTTAAAATTTGTGAACGTATTTGGAAAAGATAGTTTGTATGGGGAAGAAAAAGAGGAAAAAAAAAGGGACCTTTGATCCACATGCATAGAGTTGAAGGCAAACAAGAGTTACACTGCGACTCATACGAATCTCCGAACATCGAAAGGCAGGGTACGCTGCACTTTCAACTTCAAAGTTCTTTGCGTGAGATCTAGGATCATTTAACGGTTTAAACCAATACTTGGAGAAATTACGAGGCTGGATTGAAAGAAGGGATCCTAGATCCACTTGCACAGAGTTGAAGGAAAACAAAGATTACACTGCAACTCATATGAATCTCCGAACCTTGAAAGGCAGGGTATGTTGCACTTCCAACTTTGAAGCTCATTGCGTGAGATCTCAGATCTTTTAAAATTTGTGAACGTATTTGAAGAAATTGATTTTGGCAACAATGCTTATTAACATTTCCCACACATCACTTGTTGAATCATATGTTTGTACCCTCATATACTCTGATACGTGGATTCAAGTTATTTTTGCTATTTGCCTCTAACCTTGATAAGGATTTCTGTGGATTTAAAGTCAAGATCACCTTTTGGTAAATCCGTTGACGTAACCTTGGCATTAACCTGTGCCTGAATCTTTCCTAAATTAGATTTGTCGTGGTGCCCAAGTTTCGATGGTATCTTTTCCTTTTGACTCAGCTAAGTAGATTAAGAAAGGATTTTGCGACACCTAGATTACGGGGATCAAGATTCAAATTATGTTTAATCCCTGGTTCTAATTGATCGAGGGGTTTGAACTAGCAGTCTTCATTATAGACAAGGAATCCCTACAATATCTACCTAACATTCTTTCCCGAGGCTAAGATATTTGTGGGTCTAGGATCTGTATTGATATAGTTTCTGAACCCAGTTTTAGCCAATCTGGTTTAACTTGTTTGCTGCTAACTTACCATATATCACTCTCCTGATTGGCAAGGTTCTATTCCCTGGAGTGACGCTATACTGAGATATCACTACAATGTTTGCCTGAACAGGAACCCTTTTTGCCTATAATCAGGTTGTGGAATTGTATTCTCCTTCTAACCAAAGTCTGATCCAAAACTGGTGATGTAGAGTCAGCATCTAAACACTTCCAATCCAACCACTGTTTATCAGTGAACATGTTCATGCTATCATGTTCATGGGTCATCTACTGAGTGTGGTTTCCCTCTTGTTTCTAGGTTCTGACTCTAGGTAACAAAGTCTAAAAGGTGTGAGAATGGCCAACTCTCTTTTCCCCTAAGTCTGCTAGCAGGGAATATTAGGCCTGCAGGTATCCAACTTGCTGAAACTATGGTTCTAGGACCCATTAGTCTACTTGATTGTGATCTAAATGATCTAAATCTTGGCCTTCTATCTTAAAGTCAAGGGGTTACTTTCTAGACTTGATGCAAAGGATCAACAGTAGAGAAACGAGCCTTTTGAACCAGAGGGGCAGATCTACAACCATTTACTAAAATAATGCCAGATGTGATGTAGTAGCATTCCAGGTTTCTATATATAATCAGGCATAGTAAACTTCCAAGGCGTAGAATCCTGAGGGACTTCCAGGTTAAGGTCTTGCCAATTACTCTTCCCTCAATGTTTCCCAGACTAAATTGAACTAGGGTAGTTTTGGAGTTGACATGGGAGACTGGGACTTTTGTCACAGCCTTTCAACGTCCATATAAGTACTAGAGAAGATCTAAAACAGGATTGGAATGAGATGGCTAGATGGGGAATCAGGAGGCTGATTCATTAGGAGTAGGTTCAGGAACGCATTTCTAGCTTGCAACTTTCCTTGTATTGTCCAGTAAAATAATCGTAGAGACCAGGACGTCTTGATCATGAATTAGGCTTTGGACAATGGAATTCTCTAATTAGACACTAAGGATCATGGTGAGAGACAGTCAGTTTCTGATGGCCTGTGAACTAATATTGCTTATTTTAATTCTGAAGTGGGGACCTAAAGAACCAAATTAGGTCTTAGAGATACTTTGATGGATATTTATCAAAGCAGTGTAGATGGTATCAGACCCTAGGCCAGCTGTTCTGATACATCAGAAGCAAGACTCATATCCTTAGTCTCATTACAGCTTCTTATCCTTAGCATAGAACACTGAGCAAATTCTAGATATGGTATTTCCCTACATAAACCGGTATCCACTGGTTTGCAGGCCGAAAATTTTCTCAAATTCCTCATCTAATGGTTACAGGTTCCTGTTTATGTTCATGTTTTTTTTTTTATTATAGGTGTCAAAGCCTGGGGTGAGACCTAATGGCCAAGTATTTTCTTGTAAGCTCAAGGGCCTGAGATGCTAAATCTATTGGCACTCAGCACATTGAAGTTGATGCTTTGAGGCCAGTTGGTCTTATTCTATGCCTCATACGGTGTCTATTTCCGAGACAAAAAGTTATAGCATGATGGAGATTGACCTCGGTCTATGATTCATAAAAGGACAGGTATCATGGCTAATATCCTAGCTTGCCTATTGAGACGTTATATAGTCACTGAACAAGCCTTCGCTTTTATGAATCAGATCCTGCTCCTACTAGGCACATCTTGCCATTTTGAGCCTGATACCACTAATCCCACACCTAAGACTCTGGTTGAGGCCTTTTGTTGCTACTCTATATACTGCTAGGGATTGGGGGGCCCAACTTTGCAGAATTCTCTGCTCAAATAAATCTGCCGACCTGATTCTATCCTGTATTTAAGCGGCTGGCACTCTAGACCATTATGGTTAACTTAATGTGACCATTGGGCTTTGAGTTTAATTTATCTAAACCTGTTGTAATCTGATCATCCCATGGTCGATTGGTGAATGTAATTTCAAATAAGCCAAACCATGAGGTACATTAGACCAAGGCATAGACACAGATCCCTAAAGGCATTAGGGCTCAATTGACCACTGATAGCTTTGCAAAGATGATTCCAGGGACCAGGTCTGATCCCAAATGACTAACAGTTGCGTCACTGGTCAGGGCAAACATACCAGCACTCAGGTATCACTGTGAGCAAGGAATTATGTTTTTAATTTTGCCTACTAGTGCCTTAAACTATCACTATTAGCTTCCTTTTGTTCATTTACCCCTATCTTTGCTGTTGCCAGTTGTAGAAGCCTTGGAGCTAATTTATCTAATCTGTTATATTTGGGTAACCTGTGGTCAATATACTTGCAGTAACACAGGCTCAGCAGACAATATTCCACTTAGTGATTCAGGTTTAAATCAACATAACAGCAGGCATGTGATCCGTTGTACAGTCTCATGCTTAAGCTACAGAGGAGCCCAACCATAACCAGAGCATGGCTACACTCAGGCATATATCAATTGATAATGGTTGCAGCGAGGATGCAAATCTATGCTAAGAATAAACTTAATACACTTCCAATTTTTTCACTTGAATCTACAGCAAACAAAACACCACTGGACCACTCATGCATTAAAGAGAATCAATATCGGTTTGGCGAGTTCACTTCCACTTACAAATTATACGATAGCTAAGTTACGGATCGAGATGAGAGTAAACTATGATCTATTGACTCTGGTCATATTCCAAGTTTCCGCAGAAATTATGTGACCAGCAAATCATGACCAAATTGAACACGCATTAGATAAGGATATAGCAAACAGTAAGAGGAAACAACATTATCAGTCGACACATTCAATCTATTAATAATCCAGGCAACGGACGAGAGTATAATCCAATTGAGCAAATGGAATTGACTCAAGTTTCAAGCATGCAATCGGAATCACAGGTTTTATCAGCAAACAGCAAGCCTTTCAGTTATGCGATGAGAAGAATTAAGAACCGAATGACTTTAGGTGCATAAACCCCCAGGAGTTCATCAAGAATACTGACTTGGATGAAGTTTAAGTCAAAGAACGCAGATCCTCCTCCCAGCTTGACTAAAATCGGTTTCAAAGAAACTATCACGCCGCTTTGGTGAATTGAGAGTGTTTCCAAGGGAATCAGGCCCGAAATGGAAGGAATTGCCAAGAATCAAGAGCCAAGTCCAAGAACCCGCCTCAGAATCCGGAAAATTGCCCAGGATCGAGAGAGAATTCGTCCCCCTTTTTTTTAAATCCTCCCGAAGCTTTCTCCCCTCTTGCTTTTTTTATTTTCGTTTTTATCCCCTACCCCTCACCATAGTTAATCCTCTTAAACCATGGTTATCTTTTTGCATTGTTCTTAATTGAATTAACCAACTCTTTAACTATTTTTCCTTTTTTTTTATTTTGAATTTTTTGATTAATTTTTTTTGCTTTCTTTTTATTTTATTTTTATTATTATCCTTAATTAATTGGAATTATTAGCTCATAACTAAACTAAGTATCTTATAACTATTAAAATCATTCCTTTTTTTATTAATTTTTTTTTTTTTTATTTTTTCTTATTATTTTTTCTTTTTCTTCCTCTCTCTTCTTATTTTTCTGTTTGTTCTATTTTAATTATTTTTACTTATTTTTCTGTTAGTTAAAATTTCACTATCATTTGTTAAATTTGATTAATTTACTCTCGAACATGATTGAATGTTCACATAAATTTATAATAATATTTTATTATTTATTGTTAATAGAAAAATTTAATACCCACAATAATTTTAAAATATATGTTATATATTATATAATTAAGTAGTCAGTATTATATCAGGTTAGATGTAAATTTTGAAATTATTTACTATTTTTTTAATTTTAATATATTAAAATATAAAAGTAAGTTACTTCAATAAAGATATATTTAAAATATTATATTATTTTTTAAAATAATAATACATTAATTAATATTATTATATATTTTATAATTTAATTTAGTCAATACTACAAATTATACTTTTTGCAACATATATTAAATGCAACACTTTTTAAAATTGTTATTAAAATTAATAGGTAACATTTTTTTATATTTTTGTAACATTTTTTAAATATTACTAATAATATTTTGCAACACTTTTTAAAATGTTATTAAAATTAATAGGTAACATTTTTTATATTTTTGTAACATTTTTTTAAATGTTGCAAAAAATGTAATATGAAGTAATGAGTATATATTTTTAAATACAAGACATTAGAAAACTTTAATTTTAAAATATAATATAATTTATAAATAGAGATTTATAAACGCTATAATTTTTTCTTTTGGGATTAGTAGAATAGAAATTTTATTGAAATTAATATGTTCTGTTTATTTATTTTTATAAAATAAATTATTTGATATTAGGTAGATTGTACAAAATTTGTTATTTAAATATTTTTTTATATTCTGTATTATTTATTTTTTATTTAAATATATTAATTTAGGATAGATAATTTATTACATTAATGTAACGTGTGTATATTTTTGTATGTTCTAAATTGTTTAGTACATAATTTTTATTTTATAATTTATTTTAAATATATTAAACTGAAATAGATAATTTATTAAATTAATAGGGTGTTTTTTTTCATATTTTTTTAGTTTACAAGTTATTTTATTTTTTATTTGTCTTATTATCATATATTTAAAAATAAGCTAAATTAGAATAGAAAATTTATTAAAAAAATTAAAAAAATTTATTTAAATGAAAATATATTTAAAATATTATACTAATTTTAAAAATATTAATATATTAATTAATATTACTATATATTTTATAATTTAATTCAGTATATATTTTTAAATATAAAACATTAGAAGACTTTAATTTTAAAATTGAATGCAAGCAGAGATTTGTAAATGTTACATTTTTTTTTAGAATTAGTAGAATAGATATTTTATTTAAATTAATTTATTTTTTTTATAAATTTTAAATTATTTTATATTAGGTAGATTGTACAAAATTTGTTATATAAAATATTTTTTACAATTTGTATTGTTCATAATTTTATTTAAATATATTAAAATAGGATAGATAACTTATTACATTAATGTAATGTGTGTGCAATTTTTTTGATTTGCTTTAACTTGTTTAGTATTTAATTTTTATTATTTATGATTTAATTTGAATATATTAAATTAGAATAAATAATTTATTAAAATATTTTAATGTCTGCATATTTTTTATCTATTTAATTTGTATTAGTATTTAATTTTTATTATTTGTAATTTTATTTAAATATATTAAACTAGAATAAATAATTTTCTAACCAATCACTAGCTATGATAAAAAGAAAATTTATGTTCATATTACTCTTGCAACTATGGGTTGGGAGAGATTCCCATCTATTGCATCGACAACTCTTGGTATTATTGATTTTGATAGTACATATACTACAAGGTGCATATCTGTTTTTTAAAATTTTTTAATTTTTTTTTTCTATTAGTAAGGAAGATGTTCCGTTTAATGATGTAGGTAGAGGAGATGATCCTTTAAGGTGGTGAGGCATGAGATGTAGTTTTATAGGCATTTGTTTAAGTGCTTGAAATGATTCGATGTAAGTTGATAAATGCTTTTGTATTTATTTTATTATATTAAAATAAATGGTTCAGTGATTAATTTTTTTCCTTATATATTGATAAATTATGTAGTAGCCTTATCGTGATGTGGTGAACTAATTACCTGAAATATGCAAGGACATGGTTGAATGTTGGAGAGTAGTTTTACTCTTCTCTATTTCCAAATTATGGAATGACATCAATCCAATTGAGTTATGAGACAATATGGTATGATGCAGTATATAACAAATCCTCTATCTCAAAAAAATAATGTCCATGGTGTGACGTTGAAAAAAAAAAAGAAAGATGACAATTGGTTTTATGTATATTTGAATATATTGCCCTATGAAACAATATGGTCTAATATGTTTGGTCTAGTGAATCATGTTAAGTAGTAACTTTAAATATATACAATGGTATACATGACACACTTGAATATGGATCACTCATGAATCTGCAATGAAAGGACATGTAGTAAGTATCGTGTTTTGTGCCTATTATTATTTGTTAAATCAATTTTTTTAACCACCTATCTAATCTAATCTATATGTAGCACAATTGGTGAATCAGTTGGAAAGAGCTTATTATTTATCCATTGAGGTTAACCACTTCCACTAGTGATGGATCAATTGTCATATATCTGATAAAGGAGGCTCCTTATAAGGTTGTGTAAGATAGGATGCTAGGAAACTGGGTGGAACATTAAGGCATCCAACATCATCATTGACGAATGGAACATGAAAAACACTCAATCCCTTCATTCCTACATGGATAAAAGAGAGAATATTTTATATCTACTCAAGATGTACCCTTCACTTGCTTAAGATATACCCATTTGGTGAAGGACCTTGATATAAAGGTGTCCATCATATGTACCACATGCATATGATACTACCCAACATTAATTTCCTTCCTCATCCAACTTTGGGTTATTCTTAACTCAAGGTCTACCATCACTGTTTGCTTATTTTTCCACCTCACATCCAGTTCCTCCAATTGATCTAGATATGGTTACCCCAGCCTTGCATATAACACGAATTCAATCATATAATGATATTATAAACATGTTTACCAATTTTCCTTCATAGGGAATTGACTTAAATGCCAATTTGTTAGCAACTTTCCACAAGGACACTACGATTGAGGACACATCTCAATAGGATGTTCAGCTATCTAGAAGAAACCTACATTGTTTTGCTAGAGATTAAATATATGGATGTGTTAACACAGGATGCAAAAGATGTATACACAATGCATGACGATTTTGATTAACAAAATGAACCACTTGGATCAACAAACAAAATTGGACTTGCTACTTCCAAACTATTTGTATATTCTTCATCATTTGCATTTGATTCATGCTTGTTAGGAACTTCACCTTCATCGATATCATCATCACTACTTTTCCATGTGTGTGGTAAAAGATAATCTGGATCATCGTCATCTGATAAGTTTACACATTCACCATAACTATAAACATCACATTACATTCTAAATAAATTATCCATGTCTACATATATTATTCAAAAATTAAACCAAAGAAATAAATATATTTCAAATTATATTACTTACCACTAGTAGATATATATTCTTCAATTCTTCTGGCATCACAGTTTACTTTGGCAACTATTGTTAAACCACCAACCACATTAATCTCGTAAATAATTCAAACATTAGCATCAATGACTATTTTTTAAATACATTTATTATGCATTCACATCTTCATCTTCACAAATTTAAAATCCACTTTTCATCCCTAAAAATCATAAAAATTTACCTACAAATCCAAAACAAATTGATTTGATGACAATTTTAATTTATTTGAATTTTTTTCTGTCAATTCATTTAAATTTACTTTTTCCTTAATTTGCATTAATTTTTTATTCCTTTCAAAAGTTACTCCTTTAATTCTTTCAAACATTTTATTATTATAATATATTAGAATGATTATATGATTTATTTTAATATATTTAACTATATAATGATGATAATATAAAATATTTTAAAATAAATAAGTTAAAATTAAAAAATATCACAAAAAATATAAAATTTAAATATTAATAAATATTTTTATTATAATAAAAATAGTGCCTAAATTATATATTAAAAATATATATCTAAACCTTGCATGTTTCAATTTTTCAAACACAACATAATACTCAAAGCTAAGAAAACATTTCACGTAGTGTAAATATAATGTTCGTGGGAGAATCCCTACATAACTAGTTATTGTCTTTCAAGTGGCATTACCTTATTCATATGTGCACAATACTGTGTCACATACATACAGTGAGGAATTCACGAGGGCTATGAAACCTAATTAACATGAGTCATACATTTTTTAAATGTAGCACCTGATAAGCATCAGCAACAACTTTAATGCATATTTTTCGATGGTTATGATTGTGGTGTCTCTAGTGAAAGAGTCATACTTGTGGATTCTTTCTGGAAGGAACAACACTTCTTTCTATTACGCTTGCCAAGAATGAGTCATAGTTGATGTGCCTTCCCTCCCTACATAACACCTGTGTGTAACACCTCTTTATATTAAATAACTTATATGATATCTTCTAACCCTTTGCTAAATTATTTTTATTCTATTTTAGTAATTAGTTTCTAAATAGTATTTTTTTAATAATTAATTTTAATAAAAAAATTATTGAAATAAAAAATCCCAATTGTCTAACAATTGTATATAAATAAGGATTATTATATATAGGTGACATCCTTAAAATTTAAATATTTTGTAAATATGGGTCAAGATTGTCCGTGAATAAATAAGGATTATATACAAGTGAAAGCATCCTTAAATTTGAAGATTTTATGAATATTTATTTTTAAGATTAATTTAAAAAATTTTAAACAGAAATTTTATTAAAAAAATATTTATTATATTTAATGTTTTGATGTAACAAGTATTTTTTACCAGTATTTATGATACTAAAATGTTTAAAAATATATCTTGAACAACATTTGAGATATCATACTTTTATGCCAAAATATATATATATATATATATATATATATATATATATATATATATATATTTATATTTATTTATTAAGCTTCATTAACTTTATAAAAAATTGAAGTTTTGTTTTAGGATATCATTTTCTTCTTCAAAATACCTTTAAGGTATAATTTTTTAATATTAATAAAATATTTTTTTAACTTTATCATATTATTTATCATATCATCAAATAAAAACGTTATTTTATCTTCTAGTTAATCTATATATACATGATATTTCAATATTTTAATTATATCATAATTATAAATTTTATCTATAATATTAAATTTTCATCTTTCACATTTTAAATTTTTTTTTAGATTAAAGGAACAGTCACATTTTTTTTAGTAAAGTAGCATTATATGCTAAGTTGTTTTTATATTATTTATACTTTTCATTTTTTTTACAACTTTAAAATTTACATTATCTTTTACCCTATATCTTTACTATATTTCTACCTACAGCTCAAGTCTAAGTTAACAAATCATCTCTGAATGAAAACATTTTTTTCTAATATCAATTAAAAATAAAAAATAGATTATATTAACCAATTATAAAATCAAATTTTAAAATTATAATCCAATTATTATATTATTTATAAATACATTATTATAATTATCCCTATTTTTTAGAGGTAAAATTTCATATCACCTTACAGTTGTACTTTTTGTAATAATAAATAAAAAAATATAAATATAAAGATAATAGATTTAATTATAAAAGAAAAATATTTATTTATATAACATCATCATACTTGTTTATTAATATGTATAATAATTTCTATTTGATCACAAATATTATATTAAGATAATTTTTTTTGATATTCATCTATAAAATAATATATTAATAGTATTTAATTTTATTTTTAAAATTCAAAATTCAAAATTTAATTAATCAATGTTAAAATTTAAATGTCGGAAGTGTTATAGGAATAGTTTTAAAATTTTAAATTTAAAAATGATTTTAACAAAAATCTTGAAATAAAATTATAGAACATTAAAATTTTTATTTTAAAATATAATGTTTGAAATGTCTATTCATATTTCAAAGTTATATTTCTAAAGCATAAACACAACATTTCAAAAATTAAATTCTAAAATTAAACTTTTGATGTTATAAAATTTAAATTTTCCAATAATGGTTAATAGAGAAATAAAATTCATTCAATGTCAAACCTTAACAAAATGCTTTTGTCGGTTTTAACAACTTTCGATGATAGCTAGAATTAATATTAAAATATTTTTATACGATGGATTTAATGCCTATACCGTAAATGAGAAACATAAAAGAATGGAGTTTAGTCATGGAGAAAGGTGAAGATAGCAATATAGGAATGTGAAAAGTAATTATCATCAAAGAAAAGTACAATAAAAAGTGATTGTTTATTATTATTTTTTATTTGATCTGAAAAGTGATTGTTTTTAATTTAAATTTTTTGGAATATAAAACAATTTGTTTTGTACTAAGAGTAATGAACGTAAACCTTGAAGTCATAAAAAGAAACTAATTTTATTCTTTTTGCATTTAGATAGGCTGTAACAAACTACCGCTCTATTGAGCCAATTAACAAAGCATTTAATAAACCATGTTACTGGGTAGGGGTGGGCAGAAAAATTTAATCCGCTCAAACCCGATTAAACCGAATGAAAAAAAGAACTAACGGGTCGGGTGGATCAATAATCGGATTAATGGGTTAAAAGAATCGAAAAAATATGGGTAAATGCGGACGAGTTTGGGGGCTTACTTTTCACACTTTTTTTTTTTCTGCACCCCGTTAATTTTTTGTAACTTTTTTATTCCAATTATATCCTTAGCATCTCCCTTTTCTTCCGCAATCAACCTCTCTTTTTTTGCAAGGTGCATTTGTCTTCTCCGCAAGCACGTCCAACCTCCAAGCTCCAAGTTTCATGTTAGTATCCATTAACATTTTGTAGTTTATTGGTAGGCCAGATGTAAGGATTTAGGGATTAGGGGTTTAGGTTAGGACTTAGGTTAGTTTCTCTGGTACACCCTAGGTAGAAGACGACTGATGCATTCCGCAAACTAGTTTGCGGAATGTATCAGATGTATTCCGTAAATTAGATTGCGGAATACATCTGATACATTTCGTAAACTAGTTTGCGGAATGCATAACTTACACAAACCGCAAACTAATTTACAGAATGCATTAGATGTATTCCGTAAACTAGTTTGCGGAATACATCTATAAGTGTATTCCGTAAATTAATCTGGGAATGTAATTTTTTTATGTTCCGTAAATTAATTTACGGAATGTAACTTTTTTATATTCCATAAATTAATTAGCGGAGAACAAAATATACATTCCGTAAATTAATTTGCGGAATGCACTAATATGTTCGTCTTCTCTGACACTTCTCCGGCGTTTCTTCGACGGTGTTCAGGTTAGCTCCTCCTCCAGCCAAGAACAGCAACTCAACTTACACTCAATTAACAAATTTTGGTTGGAGTTCTCTTCATTGAACAACAATGGCAGCTAAGAACGAAAAGGAAAAATGAAGAAAGAAGAGGGAGGTGCTGATGAGATATAGTCACAAGGGTATTTTTGTCTTTTCACGTGTAATGGGGGGTGCAAAAAGAAATTTGGGGGTGTAAAAAGCAATCCCCGTTCGGTTTACAGAATTATTAACCGAAGCAACCCGTCCAAATTTGAATAAATTTTATTATTATTATATTTTTATGGTAATGGGCTAATGGTTTTATTCTGGTACCAATAATTTTGTCTCTGTTGCTGTTGGCCCAATGTGTTTTATTCACACACACTTAGAAAATTAGGGTTATTCATTTAAGCACTTACCGCTTTATCCTTGGCTCTTGCGTCGCCCTCGTCTCTCTCACTCTCAGTCTCTCAGATACAGAGTCTCACCTCACCACTCAATCTTTGTACCTCTCATCTGATTCTTTCTCAGTTCCTTAACCCCTAACCTTCTAAGTTATCTTCGTCTTCCATCAGTTGTCATATTCATTCTCACCTTCTGAAATCTTTATTAAGGTTACCCTTACTTCCAAAATCCCTAAAGGTAATGTGTCTTTTATCTACTTTTGATTTATTTTTTGGGAATTTTTTTAGGGTTTCGATTTGTATTTTATTTTAATGTGTATTTGTTAATCATCATATCATATACGTTTTTTTCTTATCTGTTACTCGAATTTTTGCTAGGGTTTCCTTGACTCTCATATTTTGCTCTTTTCTTCTCTAAGGGTTTCGTATAGGATTAGGTCTTCGGATTCTGTATTGTCTTATTCGAAGCCTAAAGTTCTAATGGTAATGTATATTTTTTCTATTTTTGATTTATTATGTGAAAATTTTTTTGGGTTTCAAATCTAGTTTGGTTTTAATGTGCATTCGTTATGTATTGATTGAAGGATGATTCTATTTTCTGAAACTGAATATTGAGAACCGTTTTAACTCTCTTCGTCATAAAGGTAAAATCATAACTTGCCATGACTACTTTGTTATTGTTCATTTTAGTTCTTTTATGGAAAATTTCTAATGATTATAAATTTTTGATATATTAATCTTTATGATATATTGATATTTTTATATATTAAAATTATTATTATTTTATATCTTAATTTTTTTTGTAAGATGCTACTGAAAATTGAAAGTGATTTTGATTTAAAAAATTGATATGTTAAACTCTTCTCTATTTTGATGCTATAATTAGGATTTTTGCTCTAATGCTTTGTATACTTTGATGCTTTATAGTTGTTATGTTCAAATTTTTTAATTAATGTGTATATTGTGTTTGTTGCATAGTTGTCATATGCTAACCTTTCCACATAATCTTTGTGTTAGTAATGGATGGAGTTATTGGCTGAGTTGGGGCACTAAGTTCAGGCAAGTGGGAAAAGGATAAATTGCTGACTTGCATTTGAAGGTTAACTTGTTAAAGAGTGATAACTGGGCTCTCTGTCAGATTCATAAAAATTTGCTTGTGATGCTATTTTTTTTTATATAAATGTGGCTCATTATGCATTGACTGTATTGTTGTTGACTTGACTGAGATGGAATATACACTCTTAAGATACACGTTGCCCATATGCATGCTTCATTCTAATCTATGATGCCTTTGTAACTTTTCTGAGATATTTGGATAATCTTTTCCCCTTTGTCTTTCACTTTTGTATGTCCCTCACCATAATCATCCTTTTCTATGATGACTTATATCTGAGATATGTTTCTGTTTTTAACTCTGCCCCTTACATGATGATTTACTTATGATATTTTTTTAAAAATATTCTTCCCTTTTCTTCTATGCCTATATACAATGCTTGTGCATTATGGTTCAATATCAAGGATGCTTAGGCTGAGATATGTCTCTGTTTTAAATCTTTCTCTTACATGACGATTTACTTATGATATTTTTTAAAAATATTCTTCCCCTCTTCTTCTATGCCTATGTACAATGTTTGTGAATTATGTTTCAATGTCAAGGATGCTTGGGCTGAGATATGTTTCTGTTTTAAATCTGCCCCTTACATGATGATTTACTTTTGATATTTTTTTTAAAATATTCTTCCCTCTTCTTCGATGCCTATGTACAATATTTGTTCATTATGGTTCAATATCAAGGATGCTTGGGCTGAGATATGTTTCTGTTTTAAATCTGCCTCTTACATGATGATTTACATCTAATATTTTGTAAAAATATTCTTCCCCTCTTCTTCTATGCCTATGTACAATGCTTGTGCATTATGGTTCAATATCAAGGATGCTTGGGCTGAGATATGTTTCTGTTTTAACTCTGCCCCTTACATGATGATTTACTTCTGATATTCATTTTAAAAATATTCTTCCCTCTTCTTCTATGCCTATGTAAACCGTTTGTGCATTATGGTTCAATATCAAGGATGCTTGGGCTGAGATATGTTTCTGTTTTAACTCTACCCCTTATATGATGATCTACTTTTGATATTTTTTTTTCTAAATATTCTTCCCCTCTTCTTCTATTCCTATGTACAATGTTTGTGCATTATGGATTAATATCAAGGATGCTTGGGGCTGAGATATGTTTCTGTTTTAAATATTTCCCTTACATGATGATTTACTTCTCATATTTTTTTTCAAATATTCTTATCCTCTTCTTCTATGCCTATGTACAATGTTTGTGCATTATGGTTCAATATCAAGGACGCTTGAGCTGAGATATGTTTCTATTTTAACTCTGCCCCATACATGATTATTTACTTCTCATATTTTTTTAAAAATATTCTTCCTCCTTCTTCTATGCCTATGTACAATGCTTGTGCATTATGGTTCAATATCAAGGATGCTTGGGCTGAGATATGTTTCTGTTTTAAATCTTCCTCTTACATCATGATTTACTGATGATTTTTTTTAAAAATATTCTTCTCCTCTTCTTCTATGCTTATGTACAATGTTTGTGAATTATGTTTCAATATCAAGGATGCTTGGGCTGAGATATGTTTCTGTTTCAAATCTGCCCCTTACATGATGATTTACTTCTGATATTTTTTTTTAAAAATATTCTTCCCTCTTCTTCGATGCCTATGTACAATATTTGTTCATTATGGTTCAATATCAAGGATGCTTGGGCTGAGATATGTTTCTGTTTTAAATTGGCCTCTTACATGATGATTTACTTATGATATTTTGTAAAAATATTCTTCCCCTCTTCTTCTATGCCTATGTACAATGCTTGTGCATTATGGTTCAATATAAAGGATGCTTGGGCTGAGATATGTTTCTGTTTTAACTCTGCCCCTTACATGATGATTTACTTCTGATATTCATTTTAAAAATATTCTTCCCTCTTCTTCTATGACTATGTAAACCGTTTGTGGATTATGGTTCAATATCAAGGATGCTTGGGCTGAGATATGTTTCTGTTTTAACTCTGCCCCTTATATAATGATCTACTTCTGATATTTTTTTTTCGAAATATTCTTCCCCTCTTCTTCTATTCTTATGTACAATGTTTGTGCATTATGGATTAATATCAAGGATGCTTTGGGCTGAGATATGTTTCGGTTTTAAATATTTCCCTTACATGAGGATTTACTTCTGATATTTTTTTTCAAATATTCTTATCCTCTTCTTCTATGCCTATGTACAATGTTTGTGCATTATGGTTCAATATCAAGGATGTTTGAGATGAGATATGTTTCTGTTTTAACTCTGCCTCATACATGATGATTTACTTCGGATATTTTTTTAAAAATATTCTTCCTCCTTCTTCTATGCCTATGTACAATGTTTGTGCATTATGGTTCAATATCAAGGATGCTTGGGCTGAGATATGTTTCTGTTTTAAATCTTCTTCTTACATGATGATTTCCTTATGATATTTTTTAAAAATATTCTTCCCCTCTTCTTCTATGCCTATGTACAATGTTTGTGAATTATGTTTCAATATCAAGGATACTTGGGCTGAGATATGTTTCTGTTTTAAATCTGCCCATTACATGATGATTTACTTCTGATATTTTTTTAAAAATATTCTTCCCTCTTCTTCGATGCTTATGTACAATATTTGTTCATTATGGTTCAATATCACATAAATGCTTGGGTTGAGATATGTTTATTTTAATCTGCCTCTTACATGATGATTTTTGCTTCGATATTTTGTAAAAATATTCTTCCCCTCTTCTTCTATACCTATGTACAATGCTTGTGCATTATGGTTCAATATCATGATGCCTGGGTCGAAATATGTTTCCTGCTTTAATCGCCCCTTACATGATGATTTACTTCTCCGAGTATTCATTTTAAAAATATTCTTCCCTCTTCTTCTATGCCTATGTAAACCGTTTGTGCATTATAGTTCAATATCAAGGATGCTTGGGCTGAGATATGTTTCTGTTTTAACTCTGCCCCTTATATGATGATCTACTTTTGATATTTTTTTTTCTAAATATTTTTCCCCTCTTCTTCTATGCCTATGTACAATGTTTGTGAATTATGGATTAATATCAATGATGCTTGGGGCTGAGATATATTTCTGTTTTAAATATTTCCCTTACATGATGATTTACTTCTGGTATTTTTTTTCAAATATTTTTATCCTCTTCTTCTATGCCTATGTAGAATGTTTGTGCATTATGGTTCAATATCAAGGATGCTTGAGCTGAGATATGTTTCTGTTTTAACTCTGCCCCATACATGATGATTTACTTATGATATTTTTTTAAAAATATTCTTCCTCCTTCTTCTATGCCTATGTACAATGCTTGGGCATTATGGTTCAATATCAAGGATGCTTGAGCTGAGATATGTTTCTGTTTTAAATCTTCCTCTTACATGATGATTTACTTATGATATTTTTTAAAAATATTCTTTCGCTCTTCTTCTATGCCTGTGTACAATGTTTGTGAATTATGTTTCAATATCAAGGATGCTTGGGCTGAGATATGTTTCTGTTTTAAATTGGCCCCTTACATGATGATTTACTTTTGATATTTTTTTAAAATATTCTTCCCTCTTCTTCGATGCCTATGTACAATATTTGTTCATTATGGTTCAATATCAAGGACGTTGTCGAGATATGTTTTATTTTAAATCCGCATCTTACATGATGATTTACTTCCCGATATTTTGTAAAAATATTCTTCCCTCTTCTTCTATGCCTATGTACAATGCTTGTGCATTATGGTTCAATATCAAGGATGCTTGGGCTGAGATATGTTTCTGTTTTAACTCTGCCCCTTACATGATGATTTACTTCTGATATTCATTTTAAAAATATTCTTCCCTCTTCTTCTATGCCTATGTAAACCGTTTGTGCATTATGGTTCAATATCAAGGATGCTTGGGTTGAGATATGTTTTTGTTTTAACTCTGCCCCTTATATGATGATCTACTTCTGATATTTTTTTTCTAAATATTCTTCCCCTCTTCTTCTATGCCTATGTACAATGTTTGTGCATTACGGATTAATATCAAGGATGCTTGGGGCTGAGATATGTTTCTGTTTTTAATATTTCCCTTGCATGATGATTTACTTCTGATATTTTTTTAAAATTTTCTTATCCTCTTCTTCTATGCCTATGTACAATGTTTGTGCATTATGGTTCAATATCAAGGATGCTTGAGCTGAGATATGTTTCTGTTTTAACTCTGCCCCCTACATGATGATTTAATTCTGATATTTTTTTAAAAATATTCTTCCCCCTTCTTCTATGCCTATGTACAATGCTTGTGCATTATGGTTCAATATCAAGGATGCTTGGGCTGAGATATGTTTCTGTTTTAAATCTTCCTCTTACATGATGATTTACTTATGATATTTTTTAAAAATATTCTTCCGCTCTTCTTCTATGCCTATGTACAATGTTTGTGAATTATGTTTCAATATCAAGGATGCTTGGGCTGACAGATATGTTTCTCGTTTTAAATCACTTACATGATGATTTACTTCGATATTTTTTAAAAAATATTCTTCCCTCTTCTTTGCTGCCTATGTACAATGTTTGTTCATTATGGTTCAATATCAAGGATGCTTGGGCTGAGATATGTTTCTGTTTTAAATCTGCCTCTTACATGATGATTTACTTCTGATATTTTTTAAAAATATTCTTCCCCTCTTCTGCTATGCCTATGTACAATGCTTTTGCATTATGGTTCAATATCAAGGATGCTTCGTCGAGATATGTTTTTCGTTTTTAAATCTTCCTTTACATGATGATTTACTTCTGATATTTTTTAAAAATATTCGTCCCCTCTTCTTCTATGCATATGTACAATGCTTGTGCATTATGCTTCAATATCAAGGATGCTTGGGGCTGAGATATGTTTCTGTTTTAAATTTTCCCCTTACATGATGATTTACTTCTGATATTTTTTCTAAATATTCTTCCCTCTTCTTCTATGCCTATGTACAACGTTTGTGCATTATGGTTCAATAGCAATGATGCTTGAACTGAGATATGTTTCTGTTTTAAATCTTCCCCTTACATAATGATTTTTCTTCTGATATTTTTTTAAAAATATTCTTCCCCTATTCTTCTATGCTTATGTACAATATTTATGTATTATGGTTCAATATCAAGGATGTTTGGGCTAAGATATGTTTCTGTTTTAATTATGCCCCTTACATGATGATTTACTTATGATATTTTTGCTAAATATTCTTCCCCTCTTCTTCTGTGATTATGCACAATTTTTTGTGCATCATGGTTCAATATCAAGGATGCTTAGGCTAAGGGATATTTGTTTTTAAATCTGCCTCTGATATGAAGATTTACTTCTGATTCATTTTTTAAAATAATCTTTCGTTCTTCTTTTCTATGATGATATATTTTAGAGAATGGTTCTTTTGTATGCACAAATCATGACCAAAATTCTGTGATGATGCTTTCATTTGAATCCTTTGTATATGGATGCCAAAGCATGAATAGATTTTTGTTATCATGTTGTTCTTTCTATCTTTTCTTCTGTGCATGCAGATCATGTGCATACATCCTTTATCTATGATAATTATTTCTGAGATAATTCCTCTAAATTTTATTTTTTGTCCCATAATTATTGCAGTGGAATAGGTTTATGGGAGTCAGTTAAAATTCTAGTCTTAGGTTGAAGTTATTAATGCATTAGGGTTCCCAGAATTTGAAGCCTTAGATAATGTAGGGTGGTTGTTGACATAGACTTCTTCATTCCAATAGGATGGAGCAGTCCAGTCAACACCTCCCACTTTCAAATACCCCACAGCAGCCAATTGTCTTAGGCAACCAAGGGGCTGAACCTGCTCCTGCTCCACCGACTTCAACTGATTCTAATCTCACACCTCCTACATCTAAAAGTGTTAGAAAAAGGAAGCCTAATGCAAGTGGTTCCCGAGCAACATCTCATGTTTGGGAACATTTCACTAGGTTACATGTTATTGAAGTAATGCTTTGAGGCGAAGATGTAACTCATCAGAAGAAGAATTTCTATTGCCACCCTAAAATACATGGCACTTCTAGCATGTCATCTCATCTAATGCGATGTCCAAATATACATATGCTATCACAAATGATCCAAATCAAAGGATCTTAAGTCTTGGATTGAATAAGAGTGGTCAAGGTAGTGAGGTGCAAGTCATAGCTGTAGGTTGAACTTAGATGCATGCAGAAAATCTTTGGCCATGTTTGTGATATTGGATGAACAACCATTCAAAATAGTTGATGGTGAGGGTTTCAAATTGCTCCTGAAACAATTACAACCTCAATTTTCCCCTCCTTCTCGATAAACTTTTGCCAAGGATTGTTATCAACTATACCTTGATGAGAAGATTAGGTTGAAAGCCTACTTTAGATCAAATTGCAAGAGGATGCTCCTCACAACTTGATTGTTGGACATCTCACTTAATTTAAATTACCTTGTTTTGACTGCTCACTTTATAGATAATGATTGGAATTATAAAAAACGTGTTATTAGCTTTTCAATTATTCCCAATCATAAGGGTGACACCATAGGAAGGCAAGTTGAAGAGGTTTTGAGGGAATAGGAATAAAAATGTCTTCACCTTTAATCAAAAGTGGATAATGCGTCAAAGAATGACGTATTATTTCATACTTGAAAAAAAGACTGAACACATTTAATGCCTCGGTCCTCAATGATGAATTTTTTCACATGAGATGTTGCGCACACATCTTAAATTTGGTTGTCAATGATGGTCTAAAAGACATGCATACCTCAATAAATAGTATTAGAACAGCTGTTAGATATGTGAGGTCTTGACCTCAAAGGTTAGCAAAATTCAAGAAATGCATTGCCCATTCTCAAATTTCTTCTAAAAAGCTAGTTTGCCTTGATATTCCAACTAGGTGGAACTCCACATACCAAATGTTGGAGGCTGCAGAAAAATTCCAACTTGCTTTTGAAAAATTAGAGTTTGAGGATGCTAGCTTTAGGGACTTCTTTGGGACAACTTCCACTCCTTCTAATTTTGATTGGGAAAATGCAAGAGTCTTTGTAAAGTTCTTAAAAATATTTTATGATGCAACCAACATATTTTCAACTTCAACTCATGTGAGTATAAATTCTGCATTCCACCAACTTGCTATCATTTGTTGTGAACTCAATCAAGCATCGATGAATTTGAATACTATTTTGGCCAACATGGGATATGAGATGAAAAAAAATATGACAAATATTAGGGGCAGGTTATCAACATTAATCATCTTCTCTACTATGGCATTATTCTAGATCCTAGATTCAAGCTTAAGTATGTAGAGTGGTCTTTTAAAGACATGTACATGAATGATGGTGACTTTATAAGTGAGCTTTCTTTTAGTGTTAAGCACAACCTTCCAAACTTTATCAATGGTATGCTACCACCCATGGTCATCAAAATAGAGATTTACAATCAACCCAATCTCCAATACAGTCCTCTCAAGCCCCTGAAATAACCACCCATGCTGCAAGAACAGATGCATTTAAACAACATTTAAGGGAGAAAAATTCAATAGATCAAAAAAATGAACTTGAGAGGTATCTAGCAGAATCTTGTGTTGATGGTGATGACAAGTTTGACCTCTTACTCTAGTGGAAACAGAATTCTTCTAGATTTCCCATTCTTTCTACCTTGGCCAGAGATGTGTTGGCCACACCAGTTTCTACTGTGGCTTCTGAAAGTGCTTTTAGCACTAGGGGTAGGGTATTGGATACATTTAGAAGTTCTCTTTCTCCTAAAATGGCCGAGGCACTAATCTGTTGTCAAAATTGGTTAAGATCATCACTTTATCAAGTTAAGGAATCTTATATTGGGGAGGACTTGGAGATTTCTAAAATTTTTTTATCTGGTATTGATTAATTACTCATAATTGATACTGTATTTCATATATCTATGTATAATATTTAATTCTATTTTGTACTTTTTTGTATTTCCTTAAGAAATGTGTTTTGGTGGACAATCTGAATCTGGACTAGCAATTGAATGCACATCATCTGAGTCACAGCCAATGAATATTGGTTGAGAGTAAAAAGTAAGTGTTAATGCATTTTTTACATTTTAATGATTTTTTTCCAGAAAATAGTATCCTCTTACTTATATTTAATATATTTTTATTGTTTCTATTTCAGATTTCAGTTATGATTTTTTGGAGTCTCAATATGTAGGGCTCATCTTTAAATTGTACTAATTGCTTTGCTGATATATATTTTGGTTGCTGATCGGACTAAATGCAGGTTCATTTTTTCAATTTTGTGATCTTTTTAATTTCCTATTAATTTCATATTTTTAAAACTTATTAACTTATTGATTTAACATTCTACTTTGATTGGAAATGAAAATGTGGAATATTATGTATGTTTGAATAAATAATCATTCCTGATGAACATCTCTTTTGCAAGGTAATTTTTACTTTTCTATAAGTTCTCATTTTGAAATAAAAAAATATGAGTTTTGAAGAAAAAAGTTTGATTTGAATTTTGAAGAAGAGATAGTTTAATTTGAGAAACAGAATTTAATTTTGGATTGAATTATCCAATTTGCTGGAGTAAGAGGGCCCATATTGATATTACGGGGAATTAAAACAAAATAGCTGTATGGAGGGATCGAACCTGGAGACCTTGGATGGCATGCATCGTGCTTAACCACTACGCTACGCCCAAATGATGGTTAGAACCTTGCTTTTCAAACTTATATGAGGAACAAAAATCTGATTGCTATTTGCAAGAAAAAGGTTGGCAGGGGGAATCGGACCCAGGTTGCGGAGGGTCCAGCAGCGCCCCAACCACTAGGCCAAGTGCCTGGTTAGGTATGTAGCGCCCGTAATCAAATTTAAACCAATGCTTCAGGGTGCATGGGATTTGCATGGGGCATTGTAAACATACGTGCATGCACAAGGTATTTGCTATGGACTTGGTTCTTCCCTTGGGATTTAGCATTCCCCTCGATAACCAGAGTCACGAATCAGGTATCAGTAGTCGCGATGGTTTTAGTGGTCTACGAACACGCTTGCGAACAGTGGCCCCTCTTACTGGTGCATCATGAGGACCTACCCACCTGACTCATTGCTTCTTCTCTGAGAGGATCATGACACTTCATAGGGGCAAGCAGATTCTCCCGAAAGACCTAACCATCGATATGCAACCTCTGCTCATCCTAACTGCATGCTGCCTCGACTTTGTCGCATCATCTATTGGTAACCTTGGCAAAACTGATCACCAACCAAATACTGATTTTCTAGCTGACTTTTCGCTATATCCCAAGTGCCATACTTCAATGGAAAGCCTCAAATTATTCAATCCTATCATAGAACTAAGTTGACTACAAGTACACTCGGATGGTTTATTATTCAACGAAGAAAGGACTCGAGTGTGACGTAAAAGCACAGAGAGATATCAGGTCCTATTACCGAATCATTCCAAGCACGGTAGTACATATAGCCATGGCATATCACATAAATGCACTAAAGAGTAGCTTCTCACTCGACCAAGGGACAAGTTAGGTATCACAGTAGCGTAGGGAATCTTCAAATTTATCCCCACCGAATTGAGAAGTAATACATCATTCAACTGAAGAAGAACTTTAGGCGCAACATGAGAACACGGAGAACCATTGAATGCAATCAGAAGAAATGGATAAAAAAGTGACCTATCGTTCGACTAAGGAACAATGTAGGTGCAACAAAAACATCTAACCACGACGATCTGTGTAAATTTTCACGAAGGCTTGCGAATCTATGTTAAAACAGCTCGTAGAATCGTTCCTACATCTCAATCTATTTCCTATCATGCATGCAATCTCATATCAATGAACTACTACGGATTTCAAGCTGGAAGATTTCTCTTTTTTGGACAAGGACGATGGAGTCTCAATCTTGTTATACATTAATAGGTTCCCTTTTCCAAGCCCCTTACAGGTACGCATAGGTTAACACTAACAGACGCGAACAACATGCATTTTTCCAAGAATCACCTTCATGCAATCACATAGGGAAAGTCACGGTATTATCTGGAGTTTTTATTTTTTGGACGAAGGGCTATGAACTGCTACTATTTATCCCCCAAGCTTCAAGAAGACATGCTGGTTCCTTATGACCCGATCAAAATTTCTTCAACATAGTCAAGAATCCAATCAAGATCAGTGAGGTAAGGAAGCTTCTTGTCGTTCCTGCGACTGAGGCGATCAAGCCTCACTCTCTTTTGGATTCACCTCCCCCTTATTCCTAACTTGTACTGAAGCCTCCGCTACCATATTCCAGCAGAGACCTTTATCTTTCCCCTTAGTCGTTCCCCAAAATCACCAAAGACCCCCATTCCGCATGCATACATGCACTTTTGTATATATCCTTTTCTTCTTTTCGGTTTTTCTGTTAAAAAAACGTTTTTTCTGTTTTGAAATTTTTTCCTTTTTCCTTTTTTTTTCTTTTTTCTTTAATTATTTATTTTGTTAGTTTTTCCAATTTTATTATAATTACTTATTTTTCTAATTTTCCATTTTTACATTTTTGTTTTATATTTTTATTTTCTAGTTTTTATTTCCTTTTAATTATTATTATTTGTTCATTATTATTTTTCTTTTGTTCTTTTTTATTAACGATTTTGTTTTAATTAATTTATCCATTTATCATTTTTAATTTTAACATTTTGTTGTCTTATTATTTCCTACCTTTTCCAAAATTTTATTTTATTTTATTATTTTTCATTAATTTCTCTTTTTTATTTCTTTTGTATTTTTTGCTTATTTTTATTTTTTGATTCTCTGTATATTTTTATTCATTCTATTGTCTGTTTTTCCTCTTTTTTTTCCTTTGCTTTTGTTTATTTATATTCTTTTTGTTTATATATTATTTAATTTAGTATTGGTTTCTTGATTTATTTACGGATAAAATTCAAAATAAGGGGGGTGCTCGGACATAATTGAGTGTTTACAGTTTGTCTCTCTTTACTTATTGTCCTACCAGATAATATGAGAAGCAATTCTCTAAATTATCATGGTAGGAAATGAGTAAAGACGTGAACACATTATGTTCGAGGCAAGATTTGAGGATGTCCGAAATGGAAGATGGTGCCTCTGAGCGAATCTGCTGGCTTCACGTGATGAATCGATGGGGTTTTAAATATGCAAGGCTTGATTTCATAACTTGATTAGGCCATGAATACTGCTGAAGTGCAGGAAAAGTGAGGTACAGACTCTATCTATGCTTGAGGTCTGACATCATAGGCCCTGATGTAGAAAGGTAAACTTGATGGTGCAAAAAAGGAAACTTGAATGTGCAGAAAAGAAAACTTGAACGAGCAGAAAAAAAAACTTGAACGTGCTGGAGGCCTGACACTATAGGCCGAGATGCGGAAAAATAAACTTGATGGTGCAGAAAAGAAAAGGAAACTTGAGCGAGGCCTAACATCATAGGCCGAGATGCAGAAAAATAAACTTGATGGTGGCCTGACACTATAGGCCAAAATACAGAAAAGAAAACTTGAGGGAGGCCTGACATCATAGGCCGAGATGTAGAAAAGTAAACTTGATGGTGGCTTGACACTATAGGCCAGAATGTAGAAAAGAAAGCTTGAGGGTGGCCTGACACTGTAGGCCGAGATGCAGAAAAGAAAACTTGAACGTGCTGGACTTGAACATGCTGGATGCTTGAACGTGCTAGAAAAGAAAACTTGAACGTGCTGGATGCTTGAACGTGCTAGAAAAGAGAATTTGAACGTGTTGGAGGCCTGACACTATAGGCCGAGATGCGGAAATGTAAACTTGATGAGGCCTGACACTATAGGCCAAGATGCAGAAAGGTAAACTTGATGAGGCCTGACACTGTCGCAACTGTAATTCCGACAAGATGACGAACTTGCTAAAATTTAAAAATAGGATTTCTTTGGATTAATGTGGAGTCGCCACCAAATTTTTATTTAAGGGAAAATACTTGGAAAAACCCCTAACTCGAGGAAGAGATTCGAAGTTCGGGAGTCGGTTATGAACAGGGAAGGTGTTAGGCACCCTATTCGCCTGTTCCGAAGAACGGTACCCTTAAACTGAGTATGTGATTTCTTAAAAATTGTTTGATCCCTTAGTTAACATGAAAAAAAATAACTTGATGGGGGTTAGCCTGACAGGACTTGATCCTGCTCCTACGTATTCCCCGGTGCAATGGAAAACTCAAGGCTTACGTAGTTCTGGTTTGTGAAGGCTCAACCTTCAGAGGTGCTTGAAAGGGAGTATTTGAAAATGAATGGTGCTCGAAGGCTTGACCTTCGGAACTGCTTGAAAAGGAATTTTTGAAAATGGCTAGAGTGTTTTGAAAATACTTTAAGGATAATCCTTAGTCCACATATGCACAGGATCTAAGATAACTACGACTGCACTGAGATCCATACGAATCCCTAAACATCGAACAGCAGAAAAAGCTACTAGTTCGTGCTTAGGGTTTGTCGCGTGAGACTAGGAATTCCAAAATGGATTTTTCCTTGAAATTATTTGCGAAAGGATCTTAGTCCACGTATGCACAGGGTCCAAGACAACTACGGCTACACTCGGGGCCTATATGAATCCCTAAGCCTCGAATAGAAGAAAAAGCTACAAGTTCGTACTTAGAGCTCGTTGCGTGAGACTAGGAGATAAAAATGAGTTTTTATTTATTAAAAAAGGGAGGGCATTCCCAACCCACATATGCACAGGGTCCAAAACAACTACGGCTGCACTTGGGCCCATACGAATCTCTAAGCATCGCACAAAAGAAAAAACTATCAGTTCGTGCTTAGAGCTTATTGCGTGAGATTAAGGAATGCAAAACAAGTTTTCATAATTTGGGGCGACAAATGATGAAAATCGAGTGTGATTTGGAGCATATGAGAATATAGAGGCTTGATCTGAATTAGGAGAAATACAAGGGCTTGATTATGGTTTTGGGAAGTTCAGCGACTTAATGGGAATTTTGGGAAGTCCAAGGGCTTAATTGGAATTTTGGGAAGTTCAGGGACTTGATTTGAATTTCGGAAAGTTCAGGGGCTCAAATGGAATTTTGGGAAGTTCAGAGACTTAATTGGAATTTTGGAAAAATATAGGGGTTGGTTTGTAAAAAGGGAAAATGTAGGGATTGGTTTGTAGAAAGGAGGAAATGTTCCCCTTTTTTGTGGGAATTGTTGGTGGGCCCTGCTTCAATTCAAATGCATCCAATAAGGGGCTGACCATGTCGGATATACAGGAGAAGTTAAAATTTGGCATGTGTAGGATTCGAACTCAAGGTTGGAGGGTTGTGGGGCGGCCACTCCACCAATCATGCCAGACTTCCTATGAATGTATACTACTGATTAATTTAATTGAAGTAAGGCTAGAACGAAAGAGTAGGCTGGTTGAGTAACAATATATGCCCCCTGGTCACAACCTGTGTATATTTAAAAACTTGGTAGCGGAGGGGTTCGAACCCCATGCCCTTGATGTTATGAACAGCCAACTGTACCATTAATCCAGGCCCTCAACTTAGCAGTAACATACATGAGTATATATGTTTTACAAGGTAGTAATTAGCGATTAATTTATTTAAAGAAGAAAAATGCCTCTGACTGGTATAGAACCTGTGACCTTTGTGCAAGATGCGGACGCGCTAACCGCTATGCTGGACATTTCGTTTGGTTCGAATGCTCCTGTGCCTGAACTTTTGTCGACTCCGTCGAGAGGGAATCGAACCAGAAGACTCACCAACTCCATGCAGGGATGCACCACATGAAGACCAGAATGTTACCCCCGATCAAAACAATGATGCCGAGAGGAGTTTCCAAGGATGGTTAACGCTTGGCAACAACTTGAAGACTGAAAATACCAAATCGAATTTCGAAAATTCAACAAAAGGAGACGCAAGATGTATGGAAATAGAGGCGTCATGAATCATGGGAAGTTGGTATTTAACACCCCATCTTCACACGAACACGAGTTAAGAACCATGACATCACAGAATCGGGCCTACATGCTAGCTTGCAAGATTATGCTAAGAATTTTAAGGCGAGAGGATAAAGATTTGTAGGCGGATGCTCGGAGTTTGAGAAGGCACACTAGCAAACACATCTCAATTCACAGATGCCACATTAATGGAAAAGTTGAATCTGGAGTTAGAAATACTATAGAGATGGCCATTAACATTAGGATGTATGAATGTAGTACCATGGCTCAGTTGAATTAGACGAAATCGAGCAGAATGCTTGCCTATCAAATATCACAAGATTCACAAATATGATTGCTGATTCTAGCAGATGATTCTCACAAAACTTTCTGCAGAGATTCCTTAGATAACTTTACATTGATGATAACCATGATTTGTATGAGATCAAAAGCACCTGCACCGTGATCTTATAGAAGACTTAATTTATTCTAATGCATTGGAATTTTCATTTCAATCAGAGGCAAGGACATGTGAATTAAGTTTACTCACAGAATCTGGATTAGAGTCTAAGAATCTCCTCTGGTTCAAACATGTTACTAACAATTATCGTCAGAGATTAAAGATTAAGGTATAACCTGGAAATTTTGTGGAGAAGGCTAAAATCTTGACGCACCTCTATATCCTTTCTCCAGACTTCACCGCGAGAGAAGATCAGAGATGTGACAAGTGCCGTAGGATTTCCTAGCTTTGCAAATCCTTCTCCTCTTCTTCACGAGCTCCTTTTCAGCCACAGGGAGACTTCTAAAAAGAAAGCTCAGAGTAGATTCGAGGAGTCCCAATTCTTCCACACTTTTTCTTTTCTTTTTGCTCGTCCTCTCCCTCTTGATCTGAAAAAAATGACCTCCCGCCCCCTCGAATCCAAGAACCGAGAGCCTCCTTAGGAGAGAAAGTTCTCTTCAGAATGGAACAGAGCACCCCCTCTCCCCCCAAAATATTTTCTCCTTTATATTGATTTTTAAATTTATCGCCTATTCTTTTTTGTGTTTTAAAAATAAATTCATTTCTCCATTTTTACATTTTTGGTTTTAGTAACCCTTTCATTTTAAATTTCTGTTTTACTTTTCTATTTTTTTATTATTATTTTTTGTTTTATGATTTTTTTGTTTTTTATTTTTTTGTTTTTTTCTATTTTTTTAATAATTCTATTTTAATTAATTTATCTATTAATATTGTGTTTTATTAATATTTATTTTTTATTTCCTTCCTATTGTTTTATTTTATTATTTTTTATTCATTTTTGTTTTTTCCTTTCTCTTTTTTTTTGTTATTTTCCAGATTTTAGCATTTTGCTATTTTTTGTTATTGTTGTTTTTTTTATTTTTTTATTTTCTGCTTTTTATTTGTTTGTTTTCTGCTTATTATTTCTCTTAACTTTAATATTTATTTATTTTAAGTTATTAGTGGTTTCTTGATTAATTTACTATTTACTTCCTTAATTTTAAAAATGAGGGGCCTTAGACATAATTGAGTGTTTACAGACACTATAAGCCGTGATGCAGAAATTAAAACTTGATGAGGCCTGACAACATAGGCCATGATGCAGAAATTAAAACTTGATGGTGCCTGACAACATAGGCCATGATGCAGAAATTAAAACTTGATGAGGCCCGACAACATAGGCCTTGATGCAGAAATTAAAACTTGATGAGGTCTGACAATATAGGCCAAGGTGCAGAACATTAAACTTGATGAGGCCTGACAACATAGGCCATGATGTAGAAATTAAAACTTGATGAGGCCTGACAACATAGGCCAAGGTGCAGAAATTAAAACTTGATGAGGCTTGACAACATAGGCCAAGGTGTAGAAAATTAAACTTAATGAGGTCTGACAACATAGGCCATGATGCAGAAATTAAAACTTGATGAGGCATGAAAACATAGGCCAAGGTGTAGAAAATTAAACTTGATGAGGCCTGACAACATAGACCATAATGCAGAAATTAAAACTTGATGAGGCTTGACAACATAGGCCAAGGTGTAGAAATTAAAACTTGATGAAAAACTGTTTAGCCAGGAATGAGAAAGAAAGAAGCAGGCATGTTAAGACAGGCGACTTTGAAATGGGAGGGACCTATACTAACTTGAAAGGATGGCCTGTCAAGACAGGCGAAGCAGGAATGACCTGCTAAGACAAAAAAAGGAAACAAAGAGTAACCTATACTAACTTGAAAAGATGGTCTCTCAAGGCAGGCGAAGCAGGAATGACCTGTTAAGATAGGTAGAGGGAAAATGGTTGATGTGCCCTAGGAATGCACGTGAGGGTGGAATGTGGACTTCTTTGTCAATTGCCTCGGACGACTTATTTTGAAATTTGTTTTTCTTGAATTAAAATAAATAGCTTATTCTACCTTGAGCTTGAAGGTTTCTTGAGTATTTGGGGATTATTTTCTCTTGAAGAAACTTGGGCAAATTTTTTCCCAGTTTAGGTCTTGGTGTTTGAAGGGTGTCTTGATTTGAAGGGACTTTGAGCAAGCGTTTGCCCCAGTTTGGATCTTGATGACATTGAGGATTGCCTCAACTTGAATTCTTCTGGGCATATGTTTGCCCTAGCTTGAATCTTGACTCGAAATTGTCAATTGTCTCAATTTGAATTATTTGTGCAAATGTTTGCCCCAGTTTTGACCTGGATCCTTCTTTTTGTAATTTATTTGAAATGATGTGGGAAAACATCTTTGCGTCAGTTTGAACCTTGATTTTTCAAAAATTGGGAGCTGCCCAATTTGCCTTTTCTTGGGAAAACGTTTGCCCCAGTTTTGAATCTTGATTTGGGATCGAGGATCACCTCGATTTGAGTTTTTCTAGGCAATCGCTTGCCCCTAGTTTTTTGAGATTTTGAGGAACTGAGGATTGCCTCAACTTGAATTTTATGGGCAAGTGTTCGCCCCAGTTTGATTTTGATTCAGAATTTGAGAATGATGTCAAATTGAATTTTTGTGGGTAAGCGTTTACCCCAGTTTGAGCTTGATTCAGAATTTGAGGATGACCTCAAATTGAATTTTTGTGGGCAGACGTTTGCCCCAGTTTGAACTTGATTTTTTCAAAAATCGGGGCTGCCCCAATTTTTCTTTTGTGGGCGAGCGTTTGCCCCAGTTTTGGAATCTTGATTTGGGATCGAGGATTGCCTCGATCTGAGTTTTTCGGGGCAATCTTTTGCCCCTAGTTTTTTGAAATTTTCTAGAGTTGATGAACTGAGGATTGCCTCAACTTGAATTTTTATGGGCAAGCATTTGCCCCAGCTTGATTTCGATGCAGAATTTGAGGACGGCCTCAAATTGACTTTTTGTGGGCATGTGCTTGCTCCAGTTTGAACTTGATTCAGAATTTGAGGATGACCTCAAATTGAAATTTTTGTGGGCAAACGTTTTCCCCAGTTTGAACTTTAGTCCTTTTTAATTATGATTGATTCGGGAAATTTTACCCAGGTCTTAACTAGTTTTGAAAAATGAATTATGAGATGCTTGAGTAACAAGATGCTTATTGCGATGTTTGGATGAATGAAAAGGATGCGATTTTTGTGATGCTTGAATAGAGAAGATGCGGTGTTTTAATCTTATTGACTTCTTTTTGATGCTTGAAATAATTATTTGATGAAACAGATGCTATGGGATGAATGCATGCCATGATATGGTAAAAAACTTTTTGTTTCTCTTGATTTTTTTTTTCTTTTCTTTTTTGTCTATATGTCCTTTCTCGACAACCTCATAGTGGGTGTGAAGGGAATTAGGAATCAAGACGAGCTAGATCGACTCTATCTCTAGGCTTCTTGCTCAATGTTGGAACCTTCTTTTCCAGGATCTTTGAGACCCATCAATAGTCAACATTATTGAACAAGACACACTCCTTTTTTGTGATGGTGGCGTTATGTCTGACAAGAGGATGACTCTAGATAATCGTGCCATGTTGCGATGATTGAGGATTCATCCGATTTTGTCATGAATTTTCAAAATTAATCTTCTCTTCTTTTACATCTTTCATATTTCTTTTTGGCGTGCGCACTATTAAGGTGTGCAAATTGATTTTGGGTAGTCAATGGGAGGAAATGAAGAATTTTGCATGTGCGGTTTGTAGGATAGTTTGTTTGAAAGAAAGAATGACGAAAGATGTGGGTTCGATCGCCCAAATGGCACATTTTGATGAAAAATGTCAATGCTACTTTTCATAATCTTGAGTGTCAAATTAACCAAACTCGAGAATGGAAATTTTGCCCCAGTTTTAGGGAGATATGAGGTGCAGAATGTCATGTTATCTTGGGATTCTTGGATTGACCTTAACTTTTGCCTGGGTTGTTCTCTTAAGTTTTCAACCCAGCAGGCCTTTCGTTTTGCCCTCACTTTTTCCTAGGTCATTTTTTAAGGATTGTCGACCTAGCAGGCTTTTGTTTTGATTGTGCCCTAACTTTGCCTAGGTTGTTTTTGAGGATTGTCGACCTAGCGGGCTTCTGTTTGATTGTGCCCTAAATTTTTCCTAAGCCGCCCTTTGAGGGTTTTCAACCTAGCGGGCCTTCTGTTTGATTGTGCCCTAACTTTTGCCTAGGCCGCCCTTTGAGGGTTTTCGACCTAGCGGGCTCTTGTTTTGATCCTAATTTTGCCTGAATTGTGTTTTGGAATCCGGCAAGACCTTTTCTGATTATGATTTTGTCGATTTACTTTTTGAATTTTAACCCTACTTTTTCCTGGATTATCTTTGGCTTTTAATCCAGCAAGTTTTTCTTCTTCTTGAATATTGAATTTTGACCCTGATTTTGCCTGGACCATTCTTGATTTTAATCCAACGGATTTTTTTTTTATTTTTCTTGAATTTTATGTAGTTTGGTCTTGCCGGGATTATTTTGGCTTCCAATTCAGCGAATCTTATTTTGCATCCCTAATCATGCCTGGATTTGAACTTAGTTCCAGCGGGATATTACAAGGCATTCCTTTACAATGAATGGTGATCTAGAATCCCTGGTTGCTTATTTTGCTTCCTCATTTGGTTTTTCTTTGAGCTTGATTAATTAGACGTTCAAGATTATTTATTACAGCACTGACATTGTCACCAACAGGTATTTATTGTTTGGGTGTAGGATAAGAAGCAGGCTGAATGGATAAAAGGAATGGTAAATTTTGGAAGTAAAGCCAATAATGTGAAGCACGTGCTCAAGAAACATGAAAAGTGTAATTTTTGTATTATTCATTGAGATTTATTTACAAAAGATTGATTTTGAAAAATATGACAAATCCTGGACGAGCTCGATTTGTACAAAGCAACTCATTGCGCTGCTCCCATTTCTTAGCCAGTTGATGAGCTCTCATGATTCACCAATGGATTATTTCCCATGTTAGGAGCAATCTTCCCAAAATCTAGCTGTTTGGAATCAATCAAGCTTTGCACCTTACGCTTCAGAACCTGGCAGTTTTCTATCGAATAACCAATGTACCCCGCGTGGTAGTCACATATGGCATTTGCAACATACCATTTAGGGTGTGGTGGTTCTTGAGGTTTCAGCGGATAGGGAACCACTAAGGAATTCTAGATTAGCTGAGTTAGCAGCTCAGTGTAGGTCATTGGAATGGGATCAAACTGGACAGGATCCTTCTCCTTCTTTTGGCTTTGGCTAAGATTTGGGCTCATGGCTTGTGTGTGGACCGTGTATGGTGTGGGCGGTCGGATTTGCATTGAAGAGTTGTAAGTTGGAGGATAGGGTGTTTGGTAGGTCGTGGCGATGGAAGGATATGGTATATAAGGTGTGTAAGGTGATGGTTGGAAGTCAGTTGGTCCATAAGGTGCCATATGAGGTATGTACTGTCCTTGACCAGATACCACATTATAAGTCTCCCTTGTCTTCTTCTTTTCTACAGAGGCCTCAGCTATTCCTGCGGACTTGTGCGTGATCCTTCCACAGCGCATGCCACCCTCGATCATTTCTCCAATGATGACGACATCAGAGAAGCTAACGGTCACACTGCCGATTATCTTGTTATAGAAAGGATCTTGGAGTGTGTCAATGAACGTGCTGACCAACTCCTTCTCAAATAGTGGAGGTTGTACTTGAGCGGCTAACTCCCTCCATCGTTGAGCGTACTACTTAAAGGTCTCATCTCCCTTCTTGGCTATATTCTGGAGCTGAGTTCGATCCGGAGCCATCTCCACATTATACTGGTACTGTTTGAGGAAGGCCTCAACCAGATCCCTCCATGAACGGATGTGTGTCCGCTCTAGCTGAGTATACCAAGTTGCAGCTATCCTGGTTAAGCTATCTTGAAAGAAATGGATGAGCAGCTTATCATCATGCATACAGGTAGACATCCTCCTGTAGTACATGGTCAGGTGGTTCCTTGGACAGCTAGTTCCTTGATATTTCTCAAATTCAGGAACCTTGAATTTGGGAGGAATGACCATGTTTGGAACCAAGCACAGATCAAATGCGTCTTTGGCTTCACAAGCACTTCCCTCAATTGCCTTGATTCTGTCCTCTAGGATCTTCCATTTTTCTGTATCCTCCTTAGAAGGATGGTTTGCGTATTCCCCTGGCATGTTGTGAGGTTGAGAAGGTGGTATGTATATAGGGTGCGGCCCTTGGGTGAACATAGGATTCGCTCCCCCAACGGCTGTTTGGTAAGCTTGTGAAGTGGTGTTTGGAGGTAGGTTATGTGTTTGGGCTTGTGTTTGAGTTTGTGTTTGGTTGAATAAGGGTACATGCCCATGAGGAAACCCATAATGAACCCCTTTGGTTGGTGGAGGCATGGTTAATGGTGAAGGGTTTTGTGGATTGAAGCCAAGGAGGGTATGATGAGTCATTTGGTTTTTCTGGAAGGGATTCCCTTACATCCTTTTGCTTTGATTGTTGGATGGTCTCCATCAGTTTGGCCATCTGTTCCTTTAGTGTTTTGACCTCATTCCTCAATTCCTCATTCTGTCTTTCCAATTCGTCCATGATTCTTGATTATGCACGAGTCCTATAAGAATGTCGAGGAAGCTGTCTTTCTCTAATTTTTTTGTTAAAGTTAAGAATTAATTTTTAGAAGTAGTTTGAATGCAAAAATCATGAATGAAAAAATGTTGATGTAATGATAAGAATGCATGGGATGATTTTCAAAATCTTCTTCTTTCAGTGATAAATTTATGAATGGATGAATGAATGCTATGCACAAATAATTTTAGAAATTTGAATTTTGACTGTTTTGAAAATAATTTGGTGTTCCTTGATTTCTTAACAATTTTGTATTTTTATGAATTTCGGTACTTTCATTTTGCTAGAAAAAACTTTGGCTTTGTTTGAAAAAGGTTTGTTAAAATTTTTCTAAAAAGGCATTCTTTTAGATTTTTGAATTTTACCCTTCTTTCCTTTTAAATATTTTCATATTTTCAATATATTTTTCTAATTTTTTCTAAAAGTTTCTATTTTTTTTATTTCGATTTTTCTTTCCTTTTGCTTCATTTGTCTTTTTTTCTTTTGTTTTTTCTTTTCAAAGTTTGGTTTATGCGTTTTTCTTTTTCCTTGATTTTCTTTCTTGATTTTGTTTCCCCAAGTTCAGAGTTCACTTCCCCTTTGCCATCTTGGGTGATTATGTGAATAGCACATGAACCATGCATCATGGAAAGGGGTTTGTGCTCTCCTTGCATCGCATGTGGGTGACATGTCCCAAGGGTCTATGGCCTTTTATCCATGAAGCTCTCATAGGGTGGTTTGTAATCCTGAGGTATAAGAGGTTACTAGAGCCAAGTTCCAGCCCATAATGTTTGCCATAACAGTAGAAGTAGCCACTAGTTGTAAGACATTATGAATAGGATGCACTCTAGCTGTTTGTCTACCCTAAGGTTACACAGAAAATAAACAAACGAACCACAAACAAATAAACAAAAAAATAAATCGTGCAAATAAACAAGGAAACTAATGATATAATATATTATAATTACATAATTTATTATATATATATGAATATATTTAGTATAAGCTTTAATTTTTCAATCAATTGCAATAGTTATTCAATTTAAGGAGACTAATCATAAAATAATAAATTTTATTTTGAAAAAATTTAATTATTCTACTGTATAGCTATTCTACATTTTTTATTTTTATTTTTTAAATTAATTATGAATTTTTTTAATTTTTAATTTTAATCCAATAAACTAAATTTTTTATTTTTTTTTCTTTTTATTTTTTTTAATAAATAATTTAATAATTAATTAAGAATTATAATAAAAAATAAAATAACTAAATAAAATAATGAACTAACCTAGTATATAAATTAATTTTTAAAAATATTTTATACTTATTTCAATATTATTTCTATCTACCTAATAATCCATTAATTTTAATTAGGTAGAAATATAATGTTAATATTATTTAAATTGTAAGCGTTTATTAGATAACTATTTTTGCTAAACTAATCACAATATGTAGACGGTTAGTTTTTTTTTTAAATAAAGTTTTAAATTTTTAAATTATTTTAATATTATTTTACAAAATTTATTTTAAATTTATGCAATAATTAAGTCTATACATGTAGTAACATATCAATTTTAATTAAGTAAAAATTTAAATATTGATATTATTTAAATCGTAATAGTTTATGAAGAACTACTCTTCCTAAATTACTTGAATATATGAGTGGAATTATTTTTATTTTAATAAATAAATCTTTAAACCTTTTTAATATTATTTCAAGATTTTTCTAATAAATTTAATTTTAATTTATGTAACAACTAATTTATCAAAATTAACTCAAATTACATTAGTGATTATTTGGATCGTAAAAGATTATTATATAACTATCTTTTTTAACTAAAATTCATTTGTAAATTTATCCATTTTAGTTTATTGAAAAACTAAAATAATTATTTATAAATTTTTAGAATAAAAAAAATTTAAATGAAGTTTAATTTTTTAAAATCCTAAAATATCTTTTCAACTTTTCTTCAAAAATACAAATTTTAAATTTTAAATTTTTATTTTAATAAATTAATTTTAAATTAAACTTTATTTGAAAATTATATAAAAAAATTTAGTTTTGTATTTTGACATTATAGAATGAAGATCACTTTTTATTATATATTTATAAATGATTAAAGAGAGATTAAAAATCATTAAAAGTGAATCTTTTATGAATAACTAAAAAATTATAGTTGCTTATATAAAAATTATGTATACAATTTAATATAATTATATAATTTATTATATATATATATATGGATATATTTATTATAAGCTTTCAGTTTCATGAAATAAAATAAAATCATCCATAAAAAAAGGTAATGTAAAGTTATTTAATAAATCTTAAACATTAAGGAAGGTAGCATTCATGGTTAACAATTCATACTAATTATGCTTGCTTTGAAAGAAAAACCAAAAATTAAGTTGAAATTAAATCATAACATAAAAAAATTAAAAAAAAATATCTTAAATCAAATTTAAGTTAATATAAAATTATTTCAATAAATTCATACAACGTAAAGGACAACAAAGGTAATAGTTGTAACACTTAAAAAATGAAATCCATCTTTATATTTAAGTCATGTACATAATTTTATTATTAGTTTAAAATATAATATATTTTTTAAAATAATAATTTATATTGTATCAGACCAAGTTAATATAAAACTAATCAATAAATTCTTGCAAATAAAATCACAATGAAGTATATTAACTACTCAATTTCTATCACCATTTATTTAAAACATATTTGATTGGAACGTATTCTTTAATCATTGAAGTGATGCTAGATGGAAGAGTTCAAAACATATATAGATGGGATTCCAAAATTGAATGAGTGCACTTAATGCAATATTTTTTATTACAATGTCCAGTGAATCCAATAACTGCTGATATCTTTTTGCAAGCATCAACTGAACTTCTTTAATCAGCAGGTGACTAATCTTTCACTTTCTTTAAGTCATTGCAAGTTGAAAATGTATAAATAAAAATAAAAAAGTTGAAAAATGGTTGGTCCATTAATAGAGTTGAGTTCAAATATAATTCTTTTTTCAAAATCTTTGTCTTTGTTTTTATATTAATGGATTAATAATTTCACCATTTTCAAATATTTCAAATGCATGAGATATCTTGAAAATTTTTCATATGATATTCCATGCAAATATTTTTTTCCAAATTAATAATTTTTTTTCTTATAAAATAACAAATATGCTTATTCTTTTCAAAGTGCATGATATATTTAAAAGAAGAAATATGAAAAAAGGATGTTGTTGTATCCTAAGCAAAAGAATAATACTAAATGTTGAGTCTTCTTAAGGGCATGACTCTAACTTGGATAGTCATTATCTTTAACTATTTCAAATTTTTTAAGATAGGTCTTGACTCCTAAAGGTCATAGTCTCTAGATTGCCCTCATTCAAAGAATGAAGATCTAGCTCATGAATTGATTACAAATATGGATAAACTCTTTCCCACAAAACTAGTAACAAGGCTTGACTTATTAACTAACTCCAATGGAGTCGTCATGTCACAACTAGGATTGCGATGTGAAGGTAGAGAAGAGAAATAAGTTAAAAAATAAATACTTTTTAAAAATAAATTGCAGCCAATTTTATTTGTTAGGAAAAAATTGGGCAATACATTTTTTATTTTAATATAAAAAAAATAATCTACAAAAACAAAATAGGTTTAAGAGTTGAATTACACTTTGAGACGGATGAGAACTTTATCACACAGCATCCTAACACATCAATCCTAAGGTTACATTTAGTCAAATTATGCAAATTGACAATAATTTTTAAAATATTTATTTTATTCCTTTTAATACATAAGAAGAAATTAAATCAAAGCAATATATTTTTACATAAATGAATAAATTAATAAATAGTAAACAAAGAGAACAAATATTGTGAAAATTAATTTTGACTTGATGGATTAATTCCTAAACCTACGTTTCCTTTAGTACAATAAGAAAATCAAAATCATGTAGTTCTCTAAAAATAATTGCGTGTTAACTAATTTAGTGAAAAAAGACAATTTATAAAGAAAAATAAAATCCTTCATGAGAAAGGTAATGTAAAGCTACTTAATAAATCTTGAACATTAATGAAGGTAGCATTCATGGTTAACAATTCGTACTAGTTATGCTTGCTTTGAAAGAAAAAACCAAAAATTAATTTGAAATTAAACTATAACATAAAAAAATTACAGAAAAGAAAACATCTTGAACCAAATTTAAGTTAATACAAAATTATTTTAATAAATCCATACAACATAAATGACAACAAAGGTAGCAGTTGTAACATCTTACAAATGAAGTCCGTTCTTACACTTAAATCAAGTACGCGATTTTATCACTAGACTGTTAATTTATGATGCAGAATATTTCAAAAATTATTGTTATTTAAAAATTATTGTTAGCAAAAATAAGGTATCCTTTTTAAAAGAACACTTGGTTAAAAATACAAGTCTCGATGCAATAATTATCATATTGAAAAAATAAATAATCGAACATCTTAAGTCACGTTTAATTAATAAATCGTCTATATTATTTATACATGTCTACTACTTATTTCTATTATGCAGAATCACAAGATAACACAAATACTAAGATGTCATAAATTGTAGAAAACTTATAGTTATATATTTCATATATATACATACTTAGTTGAGTTAAGTTAAGACGTATGTCTTTACATACTTAATTATATATATATATATATATATATATATATATATATATATATATATATATATATATACACGTCATATACAATATAATACAAGACGATATACTACTTAATTATATTAAAATTATTTAACTATATTACAAAATATATATTATGGATATGGTTTCAAACATCTTGTGAAAAAGGTCCACACAAACACTTCAGTTAAAGGAGTCACGACGTTTTACCATAAAATTTTATTCGAGGTAATGTTGATTACTTAATTTCTATCATCAATTATTATATGGATTAAATAGATATTTATTTTAATTAAATTTATTCTATGATTGATGGATAAAAGAAATTTTTTGTAATAAAATAAGAAAACAAAAATTAATTAAAAAATATAATATATTAAAAAATAATATTTTTTAAAACTTAAATTAGTTTAAAATAAATCAGTAAAATCTTTATGATTAAAATAATAACTATAATAGTATTTAATTTTTCTAAAATAATAATTAAAAATCCAATATATATATATATAAACCAAATCAAAGCATACCGATTAATTAGAAAATAGGAACACGGCCTATATGATTTATGAGAGAAATAAAAATGGATTAAGAATTGATGACATGAAAATATTTATTACAAAACAGTGAAAAGAGAAAAAGTAAAACATGATAACATAATTTATGATTTATTTAGATTGTTAAAAGTTATTATATAACTATCCTTTTTTAACTAAAACCAATTCATAAATGTATCCATTTTCTTTTATTGGAAAATAAAAAAAATATTTATAAATTTACAGAATAAAAAAATTAAAATAAAGTTTAATTTTTGAATCTTTGAAAATTTTCTTAAAAATTATTTCTGATGAAGCAAATCAAATCATTTTGAATTTTAATCAAAATTGTTTTCAGTATGTTTTAAAAATCCTTTTCTCTCAAGCAAATGCAACCAATTTTCCATCTTATAAATTTTGTTCTCTTTGCCTTTCTCTCTAGTTTCTGGAATGATATTATTTGTCTAATTTGGATTTGAAATGAAATTTCTATCGCTTGATTACTGAAGCATGTTCGTAATTCTTTTCCTTAATTTCAAATCAAGTCAAGTTTATTTTAAATCAAGTCCAATTCAAGCCTAAATTTCAAATCAAGTTCATTTTATTTTAAATCAAGTCCAATTCAAGCCTAAAATTCAAAGCAAGTTTATTTTATTTTAAATCAAGTCTAATTATTTTCATCAAATTCAAATCAAGTTTATTTTATTTGTAATTAAGTCCATTTGTAATTCTAAGTCTCATGCAATGAATTTTAAATATGAACTGGTAGCTTTTTCTGTTGTTCAGTATTTAGAGATTCATATGGGTCCTAGTGCAGCCTTAGTTGTTTTGGACCCTATGCATATGTAGACTAAGAATATCTTGTAAGTAATAAAATATTTCAAAGCAACATCGTTTTGAGAATCCCCTTTGTAGAAAATATTGTTTTAATAATTTCAAGTCTCAAGCGATGGGCTCTAAATACGAACTGGTAGTTTTGCTGCTATTCAGTATTTAGAGATTCATATGGGTCCCAGGGCAGCCGTAGTTATCTTGGACCATGTGCATATATGGACTGAGAATCCCATTTTTAGAAAATACCGTTTTAATAATTCCAAGTCTCACGCGATGAGCTCTAAATATGAACTGTAGCTTTTTCTTCTGTTCGGTATTTAGAGATTCATATGGGTCCCAGTGCAGCCGTAGTTGTCTTGGACCCTATGCATATGTGGACTGAGAATCCCCTTTTTAGAAAATACCGTTTTAATAATTTCAAGTCTCATGCGATGGGCTCTAAATACGAACTAGTAGCTTTTTCTATTGTTCGATATTTAGAGATTCATATGGATCCCAGTGCAGCCGTAGTTGTCTTGGATCCTGTGCATATGTGGACTAAGAATTATGCAAAAATATCGAAAATACTCTCAAAATCATCTTCGTTTTCACTCCGAAGGTCAAGTCTTCAAACCAAAACTACGTAAGCCTTGAGTTTTCCATTGCACCAGAGAATACATAGGAGCAGGATCAAGTCCTGTCAGGCTATCTTCCATCAATATATTTATTTTCACTCTAATTAAATGGATCAAAAAGTTTTCAAAAAATCACACACTCAGTTTAAGGGTACCGTTCTCCGGAACGGGCGAGTGAGGTGCCTAACACCTTCCCCACTCATGAATGACTCCCGAACTTAAATCTCTTCCTCACGTTAGGATTTTTCCAAGTATTTTTTCTTAAATAAAAATTTGGTGGCGACTTCACATAATCTAATAAAATTCTTTTTAAATTTTAGCGAGTTCGTCGTCCCGTCGTAATTACGGTTGCGACATTGTGTAGGTTGCAGTTGTTGTCCTTATTTCTTGGGTGATATTTAGGAACGCAATTTCATATTTAAATGTTGTTGGATGTGTCGTGACTATTATGGGATGTACATTCTATGGTTATGCCAGGCTCATGCTCTCCCAACAGCCAGAGTCCTTTGGGACTCCACGAACACCCATGACTCCTCAGAGTAAAATGGAGTTGCTTCCTCTTGTGAATGATAAATTAGAAGATAAGGTCTAATTGATTTAGCTATGTATGAGGCTCCTGCCTTTTGGAAGGCAATGACAACCATAGGTACCAAAATGACTGGTTATTTATTGTGTTAGATTACCCCAATATTTTTAATACACGTTTTTTTATTTTTCTTGAACTCTATCTTTGTTAATTATTTTTTCATTTCTTTTTTTTCTATCGTAGAGTTGTTTAGCCTTCATTTTACTTTTCCTTGTTTCATTGTATGCACTGTAAACACATAGAAAAATATTAATTTATTGTTATTATTTGTGTAAGTGAAATCAAATTGGATGAGAGTGAAACATTACTTTGGTCATGAAGAGATTTGAAGTTTTTTATATACAATATTTTAAAGATAAGATTATTATTTTTTTATAGAGATAGAAAGATATCGATCATTTTAATTACTAGCTTCAGAAACAAAAATAACAACATACTAACACGATCCACTACAAAAGGTTCATGGCCGAAATTGCATGCTTCTCTAGTTCAACGCGAACTACGTGGGGAATTGTTAGGAAGTGATTCGACTTCATGTAACTATAATACAAAAATAGATAGATTTTAACATTAAATTGATATAGTAGGTTACTTATTTATATTATCAGGGTAGTTACCAATAAAAGGTGCTGGAATGATGCTCACTGAACCGTTATAATAACTTTTCGCTACTAGCTCACTACTCAAGAACCTAAATGAAAGAGAGAGATTTGGATTGCCTTGGTAGTTGGAGAGAAGTTAATCTTTACCTTTTATTGTATTATTCAAACTTTATATAATTAATAAAAAAAAATTGCACCCATAGATCTTAATTGTGGTAGCCAATCGAGGCCCAAAATTCTTCTCCAGCAAACTTTAAGGTCAATAGTTATCAATGGTTTGAGCTTCAGCACCTTAATTATCAGATATCCTCCAATGGCTAAGCAGATAAAGTGGACATAGGATCAGATAGTGGAAATATGAAATCCAACTTTTGGAAAAGAAAAAAAGATGTATTTACTATATAATCCAAACAATTTTTTAATATGATGATGGAATGGAAAAGGTGAGTAAGAGAGAATGCGTGTGGGGTACGGGGTAGAGAGAGTGAAATGAGAGAGATCGTGGTGAGAGAGTGGGTAGATTGTAGGCGAGTTTGTTATCAAATGTGACATTTAACGTTACACTTCAGCACGCCGTTAACAGAAAATGAGACCAAGGACTAACGTGAAACACAGAGTTAAATGTGAGGAACTAATAATAATCATTTTAAGTCAGGGACTAGATTGAAACGCGTTAACAAAGTGAATTGCAACCAATTTTATTTTTTAGGGAACAGTTGGGAAATCCATTTTTTATTTTAATATAAAATAAAATAATGTACAAAAACAAAATAGGTTTGATGGTTGAATTATATTTTGAGAAGGATGAAAACTTTATCCTGCAGCTTCCTAACAAATCAATCCTAAGGTTACCTTTAGTCAAATTATGCAAATTGATAATAATTTTTAAAATATTTGTTTTATTCCTTTTAATACATAAGAAGAAATTAAATCAAAGAAATATATTTTTACATAAAAAAATAAATTAATAAGTAGTAAACAAATAGAACAAATATTGTGAAAATTAATTTTGACTTGATGGATTAATTCCTAAACCTAACGTTCCTTTAGTACAATATGAAAATCAAAATCATGTAGTTCTCAAAAAATAATTGTACGTTAACTAATTTAGTGAGAAAAGACAATTTATAAAGAAAAATAAAATCCTTATAAAAAAGGTAATGTAAAGCTACTTAATAAATCTTGGACATTAATGAAGGTAGCATTCATGGTTTACAGTTCGTACTAGTTATGCTTGCTTTGAAAGAAAAAACCAAAAATTAATTTGAAATTAAACTATAACATAAAAAAAATTAGAGAAAATAAAACATCTTGAACCAAATTTAAGTTAATACAAAATTATTTTAATAAATCCATACAACATAAATGACAACAAAGGTAGCAGTTGTAACATCTTACAAATGAAGTTCGTTCTTACACTTAAATCAAATATGCGATTTCATCACTAGAATGTTAATTCATGATGCAGAATATTTCAAAAATTATTGTTATTTAAAAATTATTGTTAGTAAAAATAAGGTATCCTTTTTAAAAGAACATTTGGTTAAAAATACAAGTCTCGACGCAATAATTATCATATCGAAAAAATAAATAATCGAACATCTTAAATCATATTTAATTAATAAATCGTCTATATTACTTATACATGTCTACTACTTATTTCTATTATGCAGAATCACAAGATAACATAAATACTAAGATGTCATAAATTATAGAAAACTTATAGTTATATATTTCATATATATACATACTTAGTTGAATTAAGTTAAGAATATATATATATATATATATATATATATATATATATATAGTCATATACAATATTATACAAGACGATATACTACTTAATTATATTACAATTATTCAACTATATTATAAAATATACATTATGGATATAATTTCAAACATTTTGTGAAAAAGGTCCACACAAACACTTCAGTTAAAGGGGTCACGACGTTTCAGCCATAAAATTTTATTTAACATAACATTGATTACTTAATTTATCATCGACATTATATATGAATTAAATAGATATTTATTTTAATTAAATTTATTCTAAGATTTATAGATAAAATAAATTTTTTTAATAAAAAATAAGAAAACAAAAATTAATTAAAAAATATAATATATTAAAAAATAATATTTTTTCAAAACTTAAATTAGTTTAAAATAAATTAGTAAATCTTTATGATTAAAATAATAACTATAATAGTATTTAATTTTTCTAAAATAATAATTAAAAATTCAATATATATATATATATATATATATATATATATATATATATATATATATATATATATATATATATATATATATATATAAACCAAATCAAAGCATACTGATTAATTAGAAAATAGGAACACGGCCTATATGATTTATGAGAGAAAATAAAAAATGTTTTCAGTATGTTTTAAAAAATCCTTTTCTCTCAAGCAAATGCAACCAATTTTCCATCTTATAAATTTTGTATAAGTATATAACTTTGATTTTCTTATTATGAGAGAGCATATGCTTTC
>JAMKYM010000019.1:0-20430 GCA_026541065.1 Canavalia ensiformis | reverse complement strand
ACGTTCAATTCTTTTTTCATTAGTAACTGACTCAAATTTTTAGGATTACAATATTATCCCGTCACTAACTCATTCAAATTTTAATGTTTTCCATTTCTGCATGTCTTAAATAGTGCAATAATGTATATTATATCAAGGAATGAAATATCATGCTTCACTAATAAACTTCAAAATAAAAGCGATTGTTATTTACTTAGATGCTTGGGTGCACTTCGGTTTCGTTCACACTATGGTTGTTAGATCATATGAGTACACCGGCTTCCATCTATTTGTATTAATTATATATATAATGAAATATATTATTTTTAATATTTTATTTTTATTTCTGCATGTAATAAATATGCAATCACGACTATTACTTGTATTAGGATGACTATCTATTCTAGATTAAAAAAATTATAAAGTTATATTTACATTTATTCAATATCATTTTCTCCGTTTCTTTGTTTCTTAAAGTTTATATGATAACTAAATGTTATATTATAATGTATGTTATCTTGATGATTAAAAATGATATGTTTCACTAACAAACTTCAAAATAAAAACGATTGCACTTCGGTTACGTTCACACTATGGTTGTTATAGTAGATCATACTTGTAAGAGCTGCTGCCATCTGTTTGCATTAATTGTATACTTAATCAAACACATCTTTCCAGAATAACAATTTTTAATTTCTGCCAATGTAATTAATATAAGTATGCAATTGCCACTATTATATGAGGATGATTATTAAATTATATTATAAAATTATTATGTTCCTTCCATGTGGTGTTGGATAAGTTCATTCAATGGTTGTTACGAGATTTGAAATAAGTTCATCATATATTTTTAATAAATTAGAAATTCCACATCATGTATTCTGTTCTTTATTTTTGCTATTTTATCTGTTTAGCTATAATGTTTATGGTTTAAGGATTATCAAAGAGGATCAATATAGAACATATGTACTTGATATATATATCAAAACGTGATCTATCTCTGTCTCTTCATTGAGATGAAAACATAGAATGATAGAAGCTGCTTTCAATATGATAGGTTGGATGTGAGAAACTGAGTACTTGAGGAGTCAAATGGAAAGTAGTTTACGTAACTTTTCACATGAGATGAAATTAGGAACCTCTTAACAGTGTCATAATGAATAATCCAACTCATCATGAGTCATTTGCTAATCGCTCGAGGTAATTTTCACCAGTTGTACATGTGTTATAATTAAGCAAATAGTTATCTTAACTGATATTAATAACTTCATCTGATGTATTTTAATTAATCAAATAATTAATGTTAATTTATATAATTAAACACAGAATTAATAAGTAATATAACATTCTCTCATTTGAATAATTTCTCTCATTTGAATAATTTGTATCAATTATTAGAAATATCTAAATCATTTAAACAAAAATACCGATCAAAGTTAAAAGGACTAACAATACAAGAAATATAAACATCAATCAATACTAAAAAAATAAAATATTCAATATATGTCAATGCATTTTTATTTCATAAGAAAAATAATGTACAAAGAAAAACATATTAAATAAGAGAACTATGCAATCTCAGAAAAGGTCTAAGCATATAAAATATAACTAAGATTAGCCTTCACATGTTTGCATTAATTTTATAATAAAATACATTATTTTAAATTTTTTATTTCCACATGTAATATGTATGCAATGCCACTATATATTATAATTGAATTCTGAATATCTATTCATGGATTAGTTGTTATAAGATTTAAAATTATTTTATTATTTTTATTATTGGTGATAAAGTTAATTTTTAAATTTTATTATTGAATCCATTCAGGTATATATAATTGATTCTGTAATTTTTTATAAATTTGACTCGTTACTGATTTTATGAACTAATTTTTTCTTCTTTTATTTTTTTTTATATTCCCTTATCCTAGCCAATTTCATTTCAAGTAATTTAATTTTTATCTGCATTTTTATTTTTGTAAAGATTTTAAATTAGCAAATTTTCAACAAATTTTTTGAGTTAACTTAATAAAAATTTAGAATGAAAATAATAATTTGGAACACCAATTATGTCTAAGTAGGGATAAAAATGAATAAGATTATCCGACATGTTCTACTTGTTTAAAACATAACATGATTCAATTCATTTAAAAAATAGATAGACATAAACTTATTAAAAAGTTTTTTTAGATAAATAAGTTAGGTTTAGATCTACAAAAAAGTTTCTTTAATCTATTTAAGAGCTTAATTATCTTTATATATTATATATTTATATTTATTATATGTATTTTAATATATTTTATGTTTATATAATATTAATATATTTATATAATTTGTTAAAAATTAAAATTTAAAAAAGAATCTTAGATGGTTTGATACTTATCCTCGAAATAGAACCTTTTTATATAATATAATTTACTATTTTAAAGGTTGAATTGTTGAAATTTAACTGTTTATGAGAATTATTAAGTACTTATATATATATATATATATATGTATGTGTGTTTTAAACTTATTTAATAATTTTTTTTATTTTATATTTTTTAAACTTGAAAACCTTTTTAATCAATCATTTGTATATGTTTTTAAATCTATTTAGTCTTTTGGAATATATAAATTTTAAATTAGGCCAAAACTTGACAAAAAAACCCTTGAACAAATAACAGACTTAGACAGCCTACCTTGATTCAACCTACTTATATCTTTATATCTAAGATGAATTTTTATGAATTTAATTTGTAGAAATTAAAATACTAATAATATAAATAATAATAATAATATTAATAATAATTCACTTGCGTTAGAATAATATTTAATTTATTTTTCATTTACCTATCTTTTTATCTTTTTACCTATTTATTTATTTATTTATCATGTTATAATTTTTATATATTGATAGGGATGAAAGTGTAACTATCATTCATCTTTAATCCCACACATGTACAGATTTAGAGTACTATTTTGCAAAATAAGCTTATTTTATTTATAGAAATATTTTTATACTAAATTTATGTAAGCAGTTATAATATATGCATGGAGTAAAAGTTATCAACATAATATTTTTTCCATTATATTTTTTCTGTTTTTAATATTAAAAAATATTTATAAATTAATTTACTTTATTTATCTATAATTTAGTTTATTATTATAAATTTGATTATAATAAAATAATAATTATTATTATTTTTAATACAAATTTATTTATTATCATGATAATAATATGATGTTATTTTAATATTTGTTGTGTTAAGAAGGGGATACTTTGATGGTTTTGTATGCTTTTTTCACCATGTTATTTTTTATTTTATTTTTATCTTTAACATGATGTTCCTATTTGATATATTTTATTTGTTATAATATAGATTAGTAGAATTCTATTTCATCACATGGACTTATATTTTTTTTTATTAAAATCAACTATTATCTTTAACTGTGATAAAAGTGTATAATGATAATAATAAAATAAATAACTAATTTGTTTGAAGAAAAATATCTGCAAATAAATTTAATATTTTTTATGTTTTGATATCTTCTTTATTTAGTTTATAATGTTTTACAATTTTTTCTCTAAATTACTAGTTGCTCCTTCACATGGTGTTGGATAAGTTCTTGGTTGTTACGAGATTTGAAATAATTTCATCATATATTTTTAATAAATCATAAATCATGTATTCTGTGTCCTTTATTTTTGCTATTTTACCTGTTTAGCTATAATGTTGATGGTTTAGGGATTATTAAAGAGGATCAATATAGAACATACGTACTTGATATACATCAAAAGTTGATCTATCTTTTTTATCATTGAGATAAAAACATAGAATGATAGAAGCTGCTTTTCAATACGATAGGTTGGACGTGGGAAACTGAGTACTTGAGTCTAATGGAGAGTAGTTTACATAAATTCTCAGATGAAATGAATTAGAAACCTCTTAACAGTGTCATAATGAATAATCCAACTCATCATGAGTCATTTGGCAAACGCTCAATGTAATTTTAATCAATTGGACATGTATTATAATTAAGCAAATAATTATCATAATTGATATTAATAACTTCATCTGATGTTTTCTAATTAATCAATTAATTAATGTTAATGTATATAATTAAACACAGAATTAATAAATAGTATAGCATTCTCTTATTTGGATAATTTGTATCAATTATTAAAAATATCTAAATCATTTAAACGAAAATATCAATTAAAGTTAAAAGACTAGTAGACTAACAATAAAAGAAATATAAACATCAACCAAAACACTAGAAAATAAAATATTCAATAGAGATATATTATATATGTAAATATATTTTTATTTCATAAAAAAAATTATGTATAAAGGAAAACATATTAAATAAAAATATTATACAATCTCAAAAAAATCTAAGCATATAAAATATGAGTAAGATCAGCTTTCACATGTTTGCATCAATTTTATAATGAAATACATTATTTTAAATTTTTTATTTTCACTTGTAATAAGAATGCAATGACCCCGGTATACTATATTAGAATCCTGAATATCTATTAAATGGGTGTCGGGAGATTTAAAATTATTTCATCACTTTTATTACTAATTTTTAACTTATTTTCTTATCTTTATTATCGGATTTATTCAGTTATATATAATTGATTCTGTATTTCTTTTTCTTTTAAGTTTGGTTTGTTACTGATTTTATGAACTAATTTCTTTAATTTCTTTTATTGTGCTTATATTCTTTTACTGTAGTCAATTTCATCTTAAGTAATTTGATTTTTTATCTATATTTTATTTTTGTAAAGATTTTAAATTAACAAATTTTGAAAAAATATTTTCAATTAATTTAATAAAAATTTAAAATAAAAATAACAATTTCGTATATCAATTATGTCTAAAAGGGATAAAAATGAATAAGGTCGTCCAACAGAATCTAAACTCGGCTTGCTTAATACCTAACTTGATTAAGTTTGTTTAATAAAAAACAGGACACATATTTATTAAAAAAATCTTTTTGATAAATAAGTTAAACTTAAACCTATCAAAAGTCTATTTAATATATTTAAAAAGTCTATTTATCTTTATATATTATATATTTATATTTATTTTAATATATTTTATTTGTATAATATTAATATATTTACATAATTTGTTAAAAATTAAAATTTTTAATTTTTAATTTCAAACATAAAGAAACCTTTAGATGACTTTATCCTTATCCTGAAATACGATTACTCTTTTTCTATTTTAGGTCTACCTCTACAAGACTACGACTCAACCCATAATTCCTCGTGATGTGATCTTGTGCGGAAATATATCATATATAACACATTATTTAGTATAGTATCCCAAAATAAATAGTTGAAAAATTTTCTAATGTTGGATAATTTTTGATTTATTTTTTGTACAAATGGTACTAGTGAAATGTTGAATTGATAGGTTTTATAACTTAAAGATACTAAAATATATTTTCATAAAAGATTTTAAGCTTGTGAACCTTTTATATATGTTGAATTTTTAATTTTTAATTTCAAACAAAAGAAACCCTAGATGACTTCTGTGTATCTCAAAACACAATACTCTTTTTGCTATTTTTGTCTACCTACGGGCTACGACTCAACCCGTAATTCCTCTTGATAGGTTTTATAACTTAAAAGAATACTAAAATATATTTTCATAAAAGATTTTAAACTTGAACCTTATATATATATATATATATATATATATATATATATATATATTTATGTGTATGTTTTTAGGTCTATTTAATATTTTTTTATCTTGTATACTCAATCATTTATATATATTTTAAGCTTATTTAGTGGCCAGTTTTTATAATACATACACTTTTTAAACAGGGCTTGTAAAGTTTGTAAATTTTAAATTAGACCAAATCTTGAAAAAAAAAAATCTATCACATAGAATAGGCTTAAACCTCAAACGTTAAAACAAGCTTAAACATTCAGAGTTTATCTTATTTTAACCTACTTTCATCCCTATATCTAAAATAGATTTTTTAAATTTGGTTTATAGAAATTAAAATAGTAATAATATAAATAATAATAATAATTATTATTATTATTATAATAATAGTAATATTAATAATAATTTATTTATATTAGAATAATATTTAATTTATTTATTATTTATTTACCTATCTTTTTATCCTTTCACCTATTTATTTATTTATTATGTTAAAATAATATTTTATAAAATACTTTCATTCTAAATTTATTTCAACAAATCTTAATATATATATATATATATATATATATATATATATATATATATATATATATATATAGTTTTTATTTATTGTTAGAATGATAAGGAATGAAAGTGTAACCATCATTCACCTTCAATCCCACATACAGATTTAAAATATTATTTTGAGAAATAAGCTTATTTTATTTATATAGAAATATTTTTATACTAAATTTATATAATCGATTTATAATATATGCATGTTATTCATAAAAGTTATCAACACAATATTTTTTTTTATCATATTTTATCTTTTTTATGATTAAAAATATTTTTAAATTAACTTACTTTATTTATCCATAATTTATTTTATCATTATTAGTTTTATTGTTATAATAATAATAATTATTATTATTATTATTATTAAAAAAAAAATTTATTTATTTATTTTTATTCTTTAGTGTACATTCTTTTATTTTATTATTTTTATTTATTTATTTTATTAATATTTGAAATAATTTATAAATAATAAAATTAGAATCTTAAAAATTAAAATAACAAAATAAAACTTAAAACATTAAATTTTTTCTATTACTCTACCTTTATATTATGTAAATACTTTTTTTAATCTTCAAGAATTCAAACATACTTTATTCCATTAATTTATGTTATTTAATTATTAATTTTAATCATTAATTTAATTTTAAATATTTAATTATTTTATTATATTCTTATTTTAATATAATTTTTGTTTTATTATTATTATGAATTTTAATTTAACTTTAAATCTTTACTCATATTTATTATATTTATTTATTTTAATATAATTTTTTTATTATTTAATATTGTAATAATGTAATTTTTTATATTATTAATTATTGTAGGTATTGCTATGTTTCCTTGTTCGTTTTGTCTATTCATTTTTTTATTATTGTTATTTAATTATTTCATTAATTTCTATTATTTTATTATATTTTTATTTATTTTATCATTGTTGATTGTTAAATTTTTTACCTCGTTATAATTCTTATAAATTATCTGTTGATAAAATGGATTCTTAATCTTTGGTTAAATTTACATTTTTTATAAGATTTTCAAAAATATTTCTTTTTAAATCTAATCACCCTCTAGCATAATTAATGGATAAAACCACACATTCATCCATTTGAATACAATCAAAATAGATGCATTATTAAAAAAATTTTTCATAAAATCTTATCATTTATGCATCAACCATTTATAAATTTAAAAACATTTTTAAATATAATGAAAAAAATATATTTTTCAAAATTTTTAAAGGGTTTTATTAAAGTTAAAATGACCTTCAACCTTTCTTAAATAAGAACGAATCAAGATAGTAAATTATTTAAAAAGTAAATAAATAAAATATATTTTAGTATTATCTATTTCTATTATTTATATTATATTTTTGTGACAATCAATTTATATTTATTTTAATATTATCTATTTTTATATTTATATTAAATTTTTGTAACAATCAATTTATATTTGGATAGTAAAAATTTATTAAATAGTTTTTTTTAGCTTCAACCTTATGAATAATAGGATTTATTTTAAACTTTTAAATTATTATTTTTGAAAATATTGAAACATTTTGTTGAAAAAATTTTAATTTTTTTCAATATTATTTCATGATGACCAATTAATTTTAGTAAAGTAAAATTTCATAAAAATGTTATTTGGACTGTAAAAGTTCAATAAACGACTACTTTTATTTAGAATATTAAGAATAATTATATTTATTTTACTTTTAAAAAGTAACTCATTAAAATAATAAAAGTATTTATTTTTAAAATATTTCAAATTTATTTCAATATTATTTCTAACCAAGAAAATGACCAATTAATTTAATTTATTGATAATATTATTTGAATTGTTATGGTTCGATAGTTAACTATTTTTCTAATTCGAATTCCATATATCTTAAGATTTAATTTTTCATTTATTAAATCTTTTTTTACAAAAAATAAAATTTAAAAATATTTTCAAAATTATTTTAATACATTTTTGTTAATTTATTTCAAGTCTACATCGTAGTTAATTAATCACAATGAAAATACATTGTTAACATTATTTGAATCATAGAATATTATTGAAAATTATCTTTGCTAGTTTGAACCTATGTTAAATGAATCTATTTATTTTAAAATTAAAATTTTGGCAAAATAAATAAATTATTTTTAAATTTTTAAAATTAAAAATATTTTTCTTCAAATGAAATTTATTCTATTCAAAGAATCTAAAAATATATTTTTCAAAATTTGATAAAAAAATATTTATCTTAAAAAATAAAATTATTTTAAATTTTTATCAAAAATACTTTTAAAGTCATTCAAAAGTCCATTGCTTATAAGGAAATGCAACCAATCTTTATGTTTTACTGTGTAATTCAATTGAGAATTTTAACTTCAATCTTTTACAATCTAGTATCCTTTCAAGCTGAGGGGACGAAGCGGTAACTAGAAGGGAGGAGCTCATAGTCGGATAGCTCGCCTCTCCTTACTCCAATCCTTTGGGTGAAGACCTGTTTCAGCCGGTGAAGAGTAAGCGCTGTTGGTAGGTTAATAAAACTGGCATACCAGGATGATAAAATATAATTAAACTATCTAGTCATTAAAAGTATTGTATCTAGTGAAAGAACAATAAAAACGAGTAAAAAAAAAGAACAATGAAAGAAAACAATCATAGAAAGAATTTGAAGAATTTTCAATTTTACTTGCTTTAGAAAAAATTTTAAATTCTCTATTTTGGATTTATTAAAATACTTTTTTAAAAAAATATATTCAAACAAAATATTTAAATATTTAAAATTTAAAATTTTATAAAAAATAACTTTTCCTTCTTAAAATTTTCCATCTAAATATAAGATTATGATTTTCAAAAACTATGTTTTTCAACCTTTTCCTATTATATTTTCCTTTTTTTTAATTATTTTCATCTAAATTTTATCTTTCTTTAAAAATTTTAAAAACATATTTGTTTGAAGTGTAACATACTCTTAAAATTAAATTTTTTTTTACACAATTAGCTACAAAGTTAATCATGTGTTTCACAAGTTACTAGTACTTTCTTAACATATAATAAACTTTTGAAAATAATTTTTTTAAAATTTTCAAATATTTTATGTTATAAATTTTAATAATAGTTTTTCTATTTTTTTATTTATTTATTTACCATCTTTATCATAATCTCATTGCAACAAACACACTCACACTAATTGAAAAAATAGTTTCAACATAATAACTTTTTAGTTTGATGATATGGGATAAAGATCATTCCTTGTTAACACTTTGTCTTAAAAAATTAAAAAAGATTAAAGATTATTTAAAGTGAACTATTTTTATAAATAGCTAAAAAATTAGTCATTTATTTAAAAAATGATAGTAAAATGTAATATAAGTACATAATTTACTAAACACAGAGATATATTTTATTACAATTTAAATCCTTAATTTTTCATTCAATTGCAATAGTTATTCAAATTAAGGAAACAAATTATAAAATAAAATACTTTATCGTAGTGAAAAAATTAATTATTCCACTCTCTAGCAATTGATATGAAGTCATAACATCGTTTCGAAGCTTCCAGGCGTTTTTAAAGCTTGTTACAATGAATACTAAAATCCGCATCAAGAATGCATGGATCATAACAAATGAATGCAGCCTATTTTCTTTTATCTTATTGAGGATTCAATGCAAAATTGGAAACAGAAATCATGACTGCTTACACGTTCCATCAGTGATGTAAACCATGCAACTTAAGGTAGAGCTAAGATTGATACCTAAGAACAGGTTTACTGCCTTGTGTTTTAGGATCTTAGTTCGATCATATCAAGTATTCTTTGATTTCCTATGGAGAACTATAAGATTCAATAAGAAGATCTTCAACAAGTATCAACTACAGTACCATGGATTAGCTTCTATTCTGATTAAGAATTTCGGCAGTTAATGTTCTTTTTCAATGAATACCATGCTTCTCATGATCAGATCTATGTATACTCCTGATGTAGCATTAATGGATGAATAATTAGAAGTTACTAACCTGCCCGAACAACGTATGCGTGCTGGGAGTCTTATGCCCTAGCATCAATGGGGATTTTCTTCCTTCAGGATTGAGTGAGGAATTGATTCATGAACGGAGGATCCATTGAAAGTTTCTGAACCTCTGAGAAAAGAATCCCCCAAGAGGAAATTCTGGTAACTGCCTCTGTTCCCTTCTTCCTGGAAACCGAGCTCTCCCTTGGCCAGTTCCAATCCGTTTTTTTCTTCTTGATCTTGATGACCAAATTTCCTAAAGCTAAAGTCCCCCCCCTCAGCCTAAGAACCTTCCTTTTTTATGCATTCGTTTTTTTCCCCCCCCCCCCCCTTTTCTTTCTTTTTTTTCTTTTTTTCTTTTCCGTTTTCAGTTATTATTCTGTTTTAATTTTGTTATTTCATTTTTTATTTTTGGAAATTTAGCTTTTTCTGTTTGCTATTATTATTTCAATTTTTCATTTCTTTTTATTATTTGTTTATTATTATTATTATTATTATTATTTTATTTTTTTTTATTTTTGCTATTTCTTATTTTCTTATTATTTTTCAATTTTGTCTTTTTTATTATATATAGATATATATTATTTAATTTATTTTTCAGTTCTTTTATTTATTTTTATTATTTAATCTATTTTTTCAGATTTTATTTTTTCTACTTTTTCTCTGTTTTCCTTTTTTTTCGCTTTTTTGTATTACTTTTCTATTTGTTTCAAATATTATTATTTTCTTTTTCTCATTTTTTTATTTGTTTTTGTTTCTATTATTTAACTTATTATTTATATTCTTGGTAATTTAAAATGGAAGTCTCGGACATAATTGGGTGTTTACAAAAGTTTAGGAGGGCTTTAGGCTTCCTGGATAGGGGGTTTACTTCGAAGCCTACGTAAGTCCACAGGCAAAAAATTAGACCCAAGACTTTTTTTATTAGTGAATAATGTTTGATCTCCTTTCATTCCTTTCATTTTTTATGCCTATGCTATACTTTGGTATAGTTTTTATATCTTGGTTTTTCTGAATTGGTTTGCCATGACTTTTCTATAGTACACAAGCTAATTTTTTTTCCATGTATCTTTAGTATAAACACAGTTTATTACATGGAACCTTTTGCAAACTTGATCTTGACATTTCCTGCCATGTTACTTGAAGGCAATGGAATTCTTGAATGGATAAATACTCATAGATATCCTTGGTTGGCTCTCATCATTATTTTTAGCTCCAGGGTGTTCGCTTTCTATCGTAATTTTCCCATTTTTTAGGTGATTCACTCCACCATTGCTGTAACATTTAACGTTGTTGGAAATCTTAAGGTGATCTATCAGGCATGATTCAAGCATCATGGAACCCAGAATCATGCTTTTGTGTGTGAACACCGAATTATGTCCGAGGATTCAAAACTCAAAATAAATTATTTCGTTTTTAGCCAAAAGGTGATTTAGTATAAAATAGTTCAAAAATCAAAATAAAAGTAATGGAAAAAATAAAACAAAATAAATAAATAAATAAATAAACAAGTCCAATTCTTTTCATCAAATTCAAATCAAGTTTATTTTATTTGTAATCCAGTCCATTTGTAATTCTAAGTCTCACGCAATGAACTTTAAATACGAACTGGTAGCTTTTTCTGCTGTTCAGTATTTAGAGATTCATATGGGTCCTAGTGCAGCCTTAGTTGTCTTGGACCCTGTGCATACGTGGACTAAGAATCTCTTGTAAGTAATAAAATATTTCAAAGCAACATCGTTTTGAGAATTCCCTTTGTAGAAAATAATATTTTTAATAATTCCAAGTCTTCACACGATGGGCTCTAAATACGAGCGAGTAGCTTTTATCAGTTCGGTATTTAGAGATTCATATGGGTCTCAGGGCAGCCGTAGTTGCCTTGGACCATGTGCATATATGGACTGAGAATTCCTTTTTTAGAAAATACCGTTTTAATAATTCCAAGTCTCACGCGATGGGCTCTAAATATGAATTGTAGCTTTTTCTGCTGTTTGGTATTTAAAGATTCATATGTAGGTCCCGGTGTAGCTCGTAGTTGTCTTGGACCCACATGCATATGTGGACTAGAGAATCCCTTTTAGAAAATACGTTTTAATAATTCCAAGTCTCATGCGATGGGCTCTATCTGGTCGGTAGCTTTTTCTGTTGTTCGATGTTAAGAGATTCATATGGATCCCGAGTAAGCAGTAGTTGTCTTCGATCCTGTGCATATGTGGACTAGAAATTATGCAAAAATATCATCTCTCGAAATCATCTTCCTTTTCACTCTGAAGGAGTCGAAGCCTTCAAGCCAGAATACGTAAACCTTGAGTCTTCCATTGTACCGGGGAATACATAGGGTAGGATCAAGTCTGTCCGGAGTATCTTCCATCAATCTATTTATTTTCACTCTAATTAAAGGGATCAAAATGTTTTCAAAAAATCACACACTCAGTTTAAGGGTGTGTAAACACTCAATTATATCTGAGGTCCTCAATTATTAAAATTAATCAAGAAACCAATACTAATTTAAAGAATACATATATAGATGTAAAATGTAACGAAAAAAACAGATAAAGCAAAAAAAGGGGGAAAGAAAAAACAAAAAATAAAAAATACAAATTGAAAAATAAAAAGGAATAAAAATAAAGGAGAGATCGAAAATAATAAATTGAAAAAATAGAAATTGAAAAATACATGAAAACAAAAAAAATCCGGAATTAAAATCAAAAACAATAAATAAAATTTACGGAAAGATGGAAAAAAAAGAAGAAAATAAAAATAAAATTGGAAAAAATAAAAAATAATAAAATAATAATAATAATACAAATGAAGTGATAATAAATAAAGAAAGAAATAATATTAAAAATTGTAAAAACAAGAAATAAAAAACAAAATCAGAAATAATAATAATAATAATATAATAATAAAAACAAAAAATAATAATAATAATAATAGCAAAAATATATAAATAAATAAAAAGTAAAAATAAAAAGAAAAGGAAATCGGGAGCGGGAAAGGAGAAAGCAAAGAGAGGAAAAGAGCTCGCCTTTTGGGGAATCAGTTTATAAAGGGGATTTTCATGCCACTTTTGAGGTTTTTTTTCTTTGGGAAAAAAAAGAGAAAATCTTCTCGAAAAAGATTAGATGAACGCTACCGGAGACGTCTTCGGAAGTTCGGGGGGGAGAACAAAACCACATTCTCGAGTAGGTGGCTTGCTTGGTGGATCTTAAGGAGCACCGCCAAGTGTGGCGACGAGTGCCTTTGTCCTAACGTTCAAGTATATGAATTCTTTCTCCGATTGAGATTGTACCTCACAGAAGAATTAGGTTAGTTCCTCAATTCTACACCAATAATTGGCATGAGGCTCCAATAATCGAATTCAAGGTGTTTCATTCTTGGTGCTATGACGCATGGGTTCGTGTGAGTCTAAACATGAATAATTTGCATGAGGTTCCAATAACCGCAATTCGAGCGTTATATTCTTAGTGCTATGACACACGCGGTTGTGTGAATATAAATACGAGCAATGTGCTAATATCCATGAATCGATTTCACTATGAAAATGCATGTGTTTAGTTAATATTAAGCATGTGCTTGCCGTGGTTAGCATTTCGAGTCGAACATCTTGCATTAAGATGGTGCACGAGATACGAGTGACGAAGATACGTAAATACGAGATTTTCACCACGAATTCATAGCTCTTGATCATGGATTGCGTATGCATGGTCAATTCACAAATGCCTGGATAAGAATGAAAAGCATCTAGAATTAATAATAATATAATCGGATCATAGACATTGCATAGGTGTTCTTTTTTTTTTTATATTCAAGTCATAGTACGAAAATTGCCCGCGTATCGACCCCTAGGTCTTGGATCTCACGCTTTCTCTACAAAAGATGTGAGGGTCGTCCCTTGCCAAGACTTTCTTTGACCTCTTTCATTAGTAATCGTGAGCTCATTGGGTTCTGTTCTTGGAGCCGAACAAGGAGACGAATCACCTGCAAGGCCAAGTTGCAAGCTACAAAGAGGACTAAAAGGAATGGGCGGGTGGATATATTTTGGCACATCGCAGAAATTATCACACCCAAAGTACCGAGGACCATAAATAATTAAAGCCTTAGAGCAGGGTTCTATATGAGAATGATCCCAAAGTTCATCTCAATGAGGAAGATCTTCAGGTGATAAGGTGTTGGCAATGAACACCGGGCCCTACGGTACGCGTCAATTCTGCATGAATGAAGGCTATTCACTTCCTCTACGGGTATAGAGATACAAGGTCGATGCTTTCCGTTTCGGTCCCTACGCTCATGGTTCTTAAGGCTCCAACATCCAGGCCTCTGTTTCGCTTCCCGACTTTACACGACTCAAGAACGCGTATGCGCGAAGAAAGCTAGACCCCCGAGGTTGTGGAAGGCAATCGGGATGAATGCATCCCGACCGGCCGTTGCTAATGACATACTACATGAGCATGCCACTGCGGAAAGGGGTCACAAGCGGTGATGGGGCAGGGAGTTGTATATGCTCGTTTGACGGGGTGTGAGCCAGTTCGCACGCGGAGACCCCGACCATATGCGATCAGACGATGATGATGCAACCTTGAGCGCTAGAAAGGACGAACTCCACCTTCATATACGCATGTAACCACAGGATAGGCTAGGCTGGATTTCCGGAGCACGCGCCTCCTGTGTTCGCCACGTTGTAGCTCATTTGTGAGTCTGACCTTAGGCGGGGAAAAGAGGATCATGCTGCTACCTCGAGAGGATCGACCTCGAGCCTGTGCCTATTCCAACACTCGATGAAAGCAATCATGAAGTCTTATCTCCAGGCTCTATCCATCGAGTGATTCCACGTCAATAAGCACTGAGCTCGTGAACGTCATTCCAGAGGCTTTAAACCTTCCAAAGCGATATGGATGGATGCTGCATATATCTTGTCTACCATGCTGGGACGCGTGTGAAAGTATCATTGCAAGATTTGCCAACTGTAATTTGCAGGTGCGCAATTCTGCTGGTGGAAGAAAGCCAAGACGATAGCCATGGGGACTTGCTCGTTTTTGGTAATTACGGGCCATCTCTCGAGTGTATTAATAAAGTCCGGAAGTCCCAAAAAACGAGGAAGCTCTCGGGGTAATGGAAATGTACGATATTTCGGGCTTTGTAAGTCACTCTAGTTTCATAAGACCTGGACACTCACTCTTTGGGCAGAGCAGTGGGGATAGGCCAAATTGTCATGCATGAGTAGCTTTGAATCACTAGAACTAACATCAGCAACCAAGTAGGCTAGATGGTTAAGCTGCACATTGTACATAACCCGGTGACATCGGTTCGAGCCCTCTAGAGACCAATATCCATTTTTTAACAAGCTAGCCATCGCCCAAGCCATGCAAACCTCGTCGTACAACCCCATCGTAGACCAGAGGTTTGTCCTTAACGTTAGAAATGGAGCCCCGTTAATCCCCGAAGGGCGATGACTCGGTGGCTGGTGCTTTGTCTCCGAACCCAAGGCTCGCCTTCGAATCCAGTGCGACGCTTTGGGACACCTTCCTTTTTCCTTAACTTCCAGCGAGGTACCCCTAGACCTTACCCTAATTGCCAAAATCACCCAGGCTTTCCCTTGCCATGCCCAAATACCCATGAGCCTCCCAGCATAATTTCAAAATGCTAAATTGCCTCTCCAAGTTCCCAATTTCCAGATTGCCCCTCGAGATTTCCAAAATACCCAAGCTGTCCCACATCCCACAAATTACCATCTTGCCCCTTGCCTTTTCAAAATATACAATTCTCGTCCTCATCCCACAACTCCAAAACAATTTTTCAAATTTTCTGAAAATACAAAATTTTTAATTCTGATAAATTAATTCTTAACAAAATTTATTTTCAAAAAATTATATACAAAATTTTATTATATATTTTGTAAAGATTTAAAGAGATTAAAAATTAAAAGTTGAACCTTTATAAATAACCTAAAAAATTTTATAGTTGCTGGTGTAAAAATCAAGTATACAATTTGGTCATAATTTGGTATAATTTAATATAATTATATAATTATTATATCATATGGATGCTGTTATGCTTCTCAATTTTACAACAAATAAAATCATTCATGAGAAAGGTAACGTAAAAGCTGCTAATAATTTTAAAGACAATGAAGGTAGCTCTTATGAGTACAACTACATTAAGAGTAAGCTTGCTTTGAAAAGAAAAATTAAAAATTGACTTAAAATTAAACTAACATAGCAAAACAAGAAAAAAATCTTAAACCAAATTAAATTGAATATAAAATTGTTTCAAAAATCCTACAATGTAATGACAAAGTAGTATTTAATACTTAAAAATGAATCCATCTATACTTTGTGTGGTATACTTCTTCCTAGTTTAAAATATATATTTTATAAAATAATAATCATATTACCTAACCTTAATTTAAAACTAATCATTAAGTTTTTACAATTAAAATCATAATGAAGTAAGCACTAATAATTTCATCATCATTCCTTTAAAACATATTCATTGGAGCGTATTTTTTAATCATTGGAGGATGTCTAAGGAGTTCAAATATATATATAGATTCTAATCACGATATCTTTGCAATATCACTGAGCTTTAATCATCAATTGACGACCTTTTTCATTTCTTCAAGTCATTAACAAGAATTTAATGTTCTTCTTAGTTTTGTGATCAAGAATTATCTCACTTATCTTGTTTTCATTGAATGCTACCGCCCTTTATATACCAAACAATTTTTCTAAAATAAAAGAATACATATGTAATTAAATAGGCAAGACAAATGAGATGCATTCTAATTTATCCTAAACTTTCTAAGAATGTCATGTTATGCCCTAATCCTATTCTATTGATGATGTCTTGTAATGATGTTGAAAATGTATAAAGAAAATTAGAGAAACTGTTGGAAAATGGTTGGTCAATTAATGTGGTTTGTTTAAATACAATTTTTTTTTCAAAATCCTTGTCTTTGTTTTTTATTAATGACTAATAATTTCACCATTTTAAAATATTTCAAATTGATTAGATATCTTAATATCTATAAATATTTTTTCAAAATAATAATATTTTTCTTACATATAACAAATGTTTGTTCTTTTGAAAGTGCGATATATTCAAAAGAAGAGATATGAAAAAAGATACTACTGTTGTATCCTAAGCAAGTTAATATACTAATGTTGAGTTTTTTTAAGTGTATGATTTAACTGATGTTACTATCTTCAACTATTTAAAATTTTTCAAGATAGGTCTTGACTTCTAAAGGTCATGTCCTAATTGTCCTATTTAATGCGGAAGATTTAGTTGAATGATCAAGCAGATAAACTTTTCCACAAAACTAGTAATGGCTTCACTTTCAACTATTCTCAATGAAACATTTGTTCAAGCAACTAAGATTGGTGACACATACAGAGGTGAAATAAGTTAAAAATAAATATTTTTATGAAATAAATTGCAACCAATTTTATTTTTTGGGAACAATTGGGAAATCTATTTTTTATCTTAATATAAATAATAATCATAACAACAAAATAGGTTGAGTTGAATTATGTTTTAGAATCTATGAAACTTATCTCAGTAGTAACAACTTAAGATTGTTTTTATAAAATATGCAATGATGATAATTTTTAAAGATTTTTTTGTTCCTAATGCTATTAATAAATTAAATTAAAGCAATATTTTTATATAAATGAATAAATTACAAATAGTAAACAAAGAGAACAAATATTGGAAGATTTATTTTGATGGATTAATTCCTAAACCTACTTTTTAGTACAATGAGAAAATCAAAATCATGTAGTTTTCTAAAATAATTGTTGTTAACTAATTTAGTGTTATCAATTTATAAAAAAGTAATCCTAGAAAATGTCTGTAAAGTTACTTAATAATCTTGAACATTAATGCAAGCATTTATGGTTAATAATCTGACTAGTTATTTGCTTTGAAAGAAAAACCAAAAATTAATTTGAAATTAACCATAAAAAAATTACTAAAAGAAAATATCTTAACAAATTATTAATACAAAATTATTTTAATAAATCCATACAACATAAATGACAACAAAGGTATGATTGCCAACATCTTACCAGATGATTAAGTTCTTCATGAATCAAGTATGCGATTTCATCACTAGACTAATTCACATGCAATATTTCAAAATTATTGTTATTTAAAATTATTGTTAGTAAAAATAAGGTATCCTTTTAAAGAACACTTGTTAAAAATACAAGTCTCGGCAATAATTATCATATCAAAAATAAATAATCGAACATCTTAAGTTCTAATTAATAAACTGCCTATATTACTTATACATCTCTACTACTTATTTCTATTATGCTATAATCAATAAGATAACACAAATACTAAGATGTCATAAATTGTAGAAAACTTATAGTTATATATTTTCTATATATACATACTTAGTTTAGTTAAGTTAAGACGTATGTCTTTACTACTATTAATTATATATAATTAAAAATCCAATATATATATATAAACCAAATCAAAAAGCATACCGCATTAGATGAAAAATAAAGACTTGGCCTATATGATTTATAAAGAGAGAAATAAAAACGGATTAAGAATTGATGACATGAAAATATGTTGCTACAAAACAGTTGAAAAGAGAAAAAGTAAAACATGATAAACATTAATTTATGATTTATTTAGATCGTAAAAAGTTATTATATATGAATCCATCCTTTTTTTACTAAAACCAAGTCATAAATGTATCACATTTTTCTTTTTTTATTGGAAAATAAAAAATATTTATAAAATTTACAGAATGAAAAAATTAAAATAAAGTTTAATTTTTGAATCTTTGAAAATTTTCTTAAAAAAATTATTTCTGATGAAGCTGTAAATCAAGTGCATTTTGAATTTTTAATCAAAATTGTTTTCAGTATGTTTTAAAAATCCTTTCTCTGCAATTGCAAATGCGCAGACTCAATTTTCCATCTCTATAAATTTTGTATAAGCATATAACCTTGATTTATACTATTATGAGAGGCATATGCTTTCTTAGACTTGGCATTTACATTAGATGAGACCCGTATGCAAGGAATGTGGTTCACATGGTTTGATGAAATTGAAAATAGAATTGGAAAAAAAGTATGGTGAAATGAAGAAAATAACGAGCACCTCAATGCATAGTAATACAAGTAATGCCAAGAGGAGGAGTACAAAGCAGAATATAATTTAGATAGATATAAATGACAGACAGAGGAATACTAAAACACAGAAGGGGTCTTATTATAGTGTGTGTCTATGACCCAGCGATGAAATGAAACAGAGAGGGACATTAATGAGAAAAGCTCAATTATTAGGATTAAATGAGGAGGCTCAGGTGCCTTGATCTCAACGTAGTAAGGATCTTCAAGGACCTTGGAATCATTAGCATTCCAAACAAAAATGCCAGGAGGGAATCACTTTTGAGAAGGGTTTTGCAACCCTCGCGGAAGATCTCTTGTGGAAATATTAAGATGAATCAGTTGGATCAGTGCTGACTCCAGGCAAGGAGCTTTTCAGGAGCTGGAAGAAATCTCCAAGGCTTTTGTAGAGATTTACAAATCTCATTTGGTTTGGAGATTTTCTGATCATAGAACTGGTAGTTGACCCAGTCGTAATATTGTCATTGTTATCCTTGTACAAATCCTTGTACTTGGATAGAACAGCATCCTTGAATCAGTTGGAGAAATGGACACCTTCAATCCTATGTTCTTCACGTAATTCTAATTTCCCCTATGCACTCCACAAAGTCATCAGACTCAACATACATGATAGTTAATATCAATGCCATCAATTACCGTTTTATCACGCAACCGCAATCATCCTTGTACTTGTAGTCATTTTCAATGATTTCTTTGAGTGACTTTTTGGCATTGTCAATCCATTCTATTTTGTTTTGAGGATTGAATGGATAATCGGTGTCACTGACCTCAATGCTTATTACCACCTTCACATTCTTGTAATCTTTCTTCAGATTACTGATTGCGGCAGGACTAAAAGTAACTCACATCCCAACTTGGACTAAAGTTTCCCTTCCCTTTTTGGTATCAGGGTAATAATCCTCTGTAGTAAAGGCAAAATAAAGTGGAATTCTGAGATTCCATGATTGATTATTTTAACAGGGAATTCATTTAATTTCGGGATTGACTTGGCCAATGTATTCCTGAAAAATGTTTCCCTTCACAAACGACTTGAAAGACATTTCGCTTTTGCTTTTTCGCTTATTTTG
>JAMKYM010000018.1:0-153894 GCA_026541065.1 Canavalia ensiformis | reverse complement strand
TTTTGGGCTAAGGCTGTTATGCTATTCTCCAATTCTTAACTCCCTTTTATAGACCTACCTACTAAATCACATAATCACTTGCTCTATCAAAATTATTTTATTAAAACACACCCCGATGCATCTAAAACCCACTTGCAAGCACGTTCAATTCTTTTTTTATTAGTAACTGACTCAAATTTTAGGATACAATATTATCCGTCATTCAAATTTTAATGTTTTCCATTTCTGCATGTCTTAAATAGTATAATAATGTATATTATATCAAGGGTAGAAATATCATGCTTCTTTAATAAGCTTCAAAATAAAAGCGATTGTTATTTACTTAGATGCTTAGGTGCACTTCGGTTTCGTTCACACTATGGTTGTTAGATCATATGAGTACACCGGCTTCCATCTATTTGTATTAATTATATATATAATGAAATATATTATTTTAATATTTTATTTTTATTTCTGCATGTAATAAATATGCAATCACGACTATTACTTGTATTAGGATGACTATCTATTCTAGATTAAAAAATTATAAAGTTATATTTACATTTATTCAATATCATTTTCTCCGTTTCTTTGTTTCTTAAAGTTTATATGATAACTAAATGTTATATTATAATGTATGTTATCTTATCTTGATGATTAAAAATGATATGTTTCACTAACAAACTTCAAAATAAAACGATTGCACTTCGGTTACGTTCACACTATGGTTGTTATAGTAGATCATACTTGTAAGAGTTGCTGCCATCTGTTTGCATTAATTGTATACTTAATCAAACATCTTTCCAGAATAACAATTCTTAATTTCTGCCAATGTAATTAATATATATGCAATTGCCACTATTATATGAGATGATTATTAAATTATATTATAAAATTATTAGTTGTTCCTTCCACGTGTGGTGTTGGATAAGTTCATTCAATGGTTGTTGCGAGATTTGAAATAAGTTCATCATATATTTTTAATAAATCAGAAATTCCACATCATGTATTCTGTTTTATTTTTGCCATTTTATCTGTTTAGCTATAATGTTTATGGTCCTAAGGATTATCAAAGAGGATCAATATAGAATATATGTACTTGATATATATATCAAAAAACGATTCATCTCTGTCTCTTCATTGAGATGAAAACATAGAATGATAGAAGCTGCTTTCAAGGCGATAGGTTGGATGTGAGAAACTGAGTACTTGAGGAGTCAAATGGAAAGTAGTTTACATAATCCTTCACATGAGATGAAATTAGGAACCTCTTAACAGTGTCATAATGAATAATCCAACTCATCATGAGTCATTTGCTAATCGCTCGAGGTAATTTTCACCAGTTGTACATGTGTTATAATTAAGCAAATAGTTATCTTAACTGATATTAATAACTTCATCTGATGTATTTTAATTAATCAAATAATTAATGTTAATTTATATAATTAAACACAGAATTAATAAGTAATATAACATTTCTCTCATTTGAATAATTTGTATCAATTATTAGAAATATCTAAATCATTTAAAAAAAATACTGATCAACGTTAAAAGACTAGACTAACAATAAAAGAAATATAAACATCAATCAATACCAAAAAAATAAAATATTCAATATATGTCAATGCATTTTTATTTCATAAGAAAAAATAATGTACAAAGAAAAACATATTAAATAAGAGAACTATGCAATCTCAGAAAAGGTCTAAGCATATAAAATATAACTAAGATTAGCCTTCACATGTTTACATTAATTTTATAATAAAATACATTATTTTAAATTTTTTATTTCCACATGTAATATGTATGCAATGCCACTATATATTATAATAGAATTCTGAATATCTATTCATGAATTAGTTGTTATAAGATTTAAAATTATTTTATTATTTTTATTATTGGTGATAAAGTTAATTTTTAATCTTTATTATTGAATCCATTCAGGTATATATAATTGATTCTGTAATTTTTTATAAATTTGACTCGTTACTGATTTTATGAACTAATTTTTTCTTCTTTATTTTTTTTTATATTCCCTTATCCTAGCCAATTTCATTTCAAGTAATTTAATTTTTATCTGCATTTTTATTTTTGTAAAGATTTTAAATTAGCAAATTTTGAACAAATTTTTTGAGTTAACTTAATAAAAATTTAGAATGAAAATAATAATTTGAAACACCAATTATGTCTAAAAGGGATAAAATGAATAAAAAGATTATCCGAGCGTGTTCTACTTGTTTAAAACCTAACATGATTCAATTTATTTAAAAATAGATAGACATAAACTTATTAAAAAGTTTTTTAGATAAATAAATTAGGTTTAGATCTACAAAAAGTTTCTTTAATCTATTTAAGAGCTTATTTATCTTTATATATTATATATTTATATTTATTATATGTATTTTAATATATTATGTTTATATAATATTAATATATTTATATAATTTGTTAAAATTAAAAGTTAAAAAAGAATCCTAGATGATTTGATACTTATCCTCAAAATAGAACCTTTTTTATATAATATAATTTACTATTTTAAAGGTTGAATTGTTGAAATTTAATTGTTTTATGAGAGTTATTAAGTACTTATTTATATATATATATATATATATATATATATATATGTGTGTTTTAAACTTATTTAATAATTTTTTTTTTATTTTTGTATGTTTTAAACTTAAAAACCTTTTTAATCAATCATTTGTATATGTTTTTAAATCTATTTAGTCTTTTTGAAATATATAAATTTTAAATTAGGCCAAAACTTGACAAAAAAAACCTTGAACAAATAACGGACTTAAACAGTCCTACCTTGATTCAACCTACTTATATCTTTATATCTAAGATGAATTTTATGAATTTAATTTGTAGAAATTAAAATACTAATAATATAAATAATAATAATAATATTAATAATAATTCACTTGCTTTAGAATAATATTTAATTTATTTTTTCTTCATTTACCTATCATTTTATCTTTTTATCTATTTATTTATTTATTTATCATGTTATAATTTTTATATATTGATAAGGATGAAAGTGTAACTATCATTCATCTTTAATCCCACACATATACAGATTTAGAGTACTATTTTGCAAAATAAGCTTATTTTATTTATAGAAATATTTTTATACTAAATTTATGTAAGCAGTTATAATATATGCATGTAGTAAAAAAGTTATCAACATAATATTTTTTCCATCATATTTTTTCTGTTTTTAATATTAAAAAATATTTTTAAATTAATTTATTTTATTTATCTATAATTTAGTTTATTATTATAAATTTGATTATAATAAAATAATAATTATTATTATTTTTAATATAAATTTATTTATTATCATGATAATAATATGATGTTATTTTAATGTTTGTTATGTTAAGAAGGGGATCCTTTGGTGGTTATGTATGCTTTTTTCACTATGTTATTTTTTATTTTATTTTTATCTTTAACATGATGTTTTTATTTGATATATTTTATTTGGTTATAATATAGACGAGTAGAATTCTATTTCACCACATGGACTTATATATTTTTTTATTAAAATCAACTATTATCTTTAACTGTGATAAAAGTGTGTAATGATAATAATAAAAAAAATAACTAATTTGTTTGAAGAAAAATATCTGCAAATAAATTTAATATTTTTTATGTTTTGATATCTTCTTTATTTAGCTTATAATGTTTTACAATTTTTTTTCTAGATTACTAGGTGCTCCTTCACATGGTATTGGATAAGTTCTTGGTTGTTACGAGATTTGAAATAATTTCATCATATATTTTTAATAAATCATACATTATGTATTCTGCTTCCTTTATTTTTGCTATTTTACCTGTTTAGCTATAATGTTGATGGTTTAGGGATTATTAAAGAGGATCAATATAGAACATACTTACTTGATATACATCAAAAGTTGATCTATCTCTTTTTTCATTGAGATAAAAACATAGAATGATAGAAGCTGCTTTTTCAATACGATAGGTTGGACGTGGGAAACTGAGTACTTGAGTCTAATGGAGAGTAGTTTACATAAATTCTCAGATGAAATGAATTAGAAACCTCTTAACAGTGTCATAATGAATAATCCAACTCATAATGAGTCATTTGGCAAACGCTCAATGTAATTTTAATCAATTGGACATGTATTATAATTAAGCAAATAATTATCATAATTGATATTAATAACTTCATCTGATGTTTTCTAATTAATCAATTAATTAATGTTAATGTATATAATTAAACACAGAATTAATAAATAGTATAGCATTCTCTTATTTGGATAATTTGTATCAATCATTACAAATATCTAAATCATTTAAACGAAAATATCAATTAAAGTTAAAAGACTAGTAGACTAACAATAAAAGAAATATAAACATCAACCAAAACACTAGAAAATAAAATATTCAATAGAGATATATTATATATGTAAATATATTTTTATTTCATAAAAAAAATTATGTATAAAGGAAAACATATTAAATAAAAAAATTATCCAATCTCAAAAAAATCTAAGCATATAAAATATGAGTAAGATCAGCTTTCACATGTTTGCATCAATTTTGTAATGAAATACATTATTTTAAATTTTTTATTTCCATTTGTAATAAATATGCAATGACCCCGGTATACTATATTAGAATCCTGAATATCTATTCATAGGATGGTTGTCGGGAGATTTAAAATTATTTCATCACTTTTATTATTAATTTTTAACTTATTTTCTTATCTTTATTATCGGATTTATTCAGTTATATATAATTGATTCTGTATTTTTTTCTTTTTAAGTTTGGTTTGTTACTGATTTTATGAATTAATTTCTTTTATTGTGCTTATATTCTTTTACCGTAGTCAATTTCATCTTAAGTAATTTAATTTTTTATCTATATTTTATTTTTGTAAAGATTTTAAATTAACAAATTTTGAAAAAATATTTTCAATTAATTTAATAAAAATTTAAAATAAAAGTAACAATTTTGTATATCAATTATGTCTAAAAAGGAATAAAAATAAATAAGGTCGCCCAACCAAATCTAAACTCTACTTGTTTAATACCTAACTTGATTAAGTTTGTTTAATAAAGAAACAGACACATATTTATTAAAAAAATATTTTTTAATTAAAAATCTTTTTTAAATAAGTTAGACTTAAATCTATCAAAAAATCTGTTTAATATATTTAAAAGTCTATTTAGCTTTATATATTATATATTTATATTTATTTTAATATATTTTATTTGTATAATATTAATATATTTACATAATTTGTTAAAAATTAAAATTTTTAATTTTTAATTTCAAACAAAAGAAACCCTAGATGACTTTATCCTTATCCTCAAAACACAATACTCTTTTGCTATTTTCGTCTACCTCTACGAGACTACGACTCAACCCATAATTCCTCGTGATGTGATCTTGTGCGGAAATATATCATATATAACACATTATTTAGTATAGTATCCCAAAATAAATACTTGGAAAATTTTAAAATATTGAATAATTTTGATTTATTTTTTATACAAATGGTACTAGTAAAATGTTGAATTGATAGATTTTATAACTTAAAAGAATACTAAAATATATTTTCATAAAAGATTTTAAACTTGTGAATCTTTTATATATATATATATATATATATATATATATATATTTTATGTGTATGTTTTTAGGTTTATTTAATATTTTTTTATCTTGTATACTCAATCATTTATATATATTTTAAGCTTATTTACTGGCCGTTTTTTATAATACATACACTTTTTAAACAGAATTTGTAAATTTTATAAATTTTAAATTAGACCAAATCTTAAAAAAAAAATCTCTCACATAGAATAGGCTTAAACCTCAAACGTTAAAAAACAAGCTTATACATTCAGAGTTTATCTTATTTTAACCACTTTCATCCCTTTATCTAAAATAGATTTTTATAAATTTGATTTATAGAAATTAAAATAATAATAATATAAATAATAATTATTATTATAATTATTATTATTAATAGTAATATTAATAATAATTTATTTATGTTAAAATAATATTTAATTTATTTATTATTTATTTATCTATCTTTTTATCCTTTCACCTATTTATTTATTTATTTATTATGTTAGAATAATATTTTATAAAAAAATACTTTCATTCTAAATTTATTTCAACAAATCTTAATGTATATATATAGTTTTTTTTATTGTTAGAATGATAAGGAATGAAAGTGTAACCATCATTCACCTTCAATCCCACACACATACAGATTTAGAATATTATTTTGAAAATAAGTTTATTTTTATTTATAGAAATATTTTTATATTAAATTTATGTAATCAATTATAATATATGCAAAGTTATTCAAAAAGTTATCAATATTTTTATCATATTTTATCTTTTTTATGATTAAAAATATTTTTAAATTAACTTACTTTACTTATCCATAATTTATTTTATCATTATTAGTTTTATTGTTATAATAATAATAATAATTATTATTATTATTATTATTAACAAAAATTTATTTATTTACTTTTATTCTTTAGTGTACATTCTTTTATTTTATTATTTTTATTTATTTATTTTATTAATATTTGAAATAATTTATAAATAATAAAATTAGAATCTTAAAAATTAAAATAACAAAATAAAACTTAAAACATTAAATTTTTTCTATTACTCTACCTTTATATTATGTAAATACTTTTTTAATCTTCAAGAATTCAAACATACTTTATTCCATTAATTTATGTTATTTAATTATTAGTTTTAATCATTAATTTAATTTTAAATATTTAATTATTTTATTATATTCTTATTTTAATATAATTTTTTTTTTATTATTATTATTAATTTTAATTTAACTTGAAATCTTTACTCATATTTATTATATTTTATTTATTTTAATTTAATTTTTTTATTATTTAATATTATAATAATGTAATTTTATATTATTAATTATTGTAGGTATTGCTATGTTTCCTTGTTTGTTTTGTCTATTCATTTTTTTATTATTGTTATTTAATTATTTCATTAATTTCTATTATTTTATTATATTTTTATTTATTTATCATTGTTGATTGTTAAATTTTTTTACCTCGTTATAATTCTTATAAATTATTTTATTTTATGAATTATTGTTATCTAGTAATTTTTTATTTACCATTGTTTAGCTTATATTAATATTTACTATTCTTTTATTTTAATTTTTTAATATCATCTCCTTCATTTTATTATCTAAATATTTATTATTATAATTAGTATATTTTTTTATTATTTTGATTGATTATTTTAATTATTATAAATTGTTATGATTGTTATTTTTATTATTATTATCAAGATTATTTTATTTATTAATAATAATAATAATATTATTATTATTATTATTATTTTATTATTAACATTATTTTCATTGTTTCATGTATCATTATTATTAATAGTTATTATCATTTAATTTTTTATTAAGTATTACAATTATTTAGTTATTCTTTCATCTTCTATTATTTATATTTTCTTTTTATTTGTTAATATTTTCTCATTTTAATGGTAGGATACGTATAAATTTTATTATTTATTTATTTATTTATTTATTATTACAATTTTACCTTGTATGTTGTACTTTATTTTTTATTATCATTGTAATTATTTTTTTATCATTGTCATATCCATTGCTCATTTATACTTTTTGTAATTTTTATTTTATTTTTAAATATATAAATATAATTGTTCATCTATATGTTTTGTTAATTTAATATTTTAATTAGGAACATCTAAGTTGAAAAAATTTGATATTTTTTAATATATATATATATATATATAATTTAATTTAAACTTTTATTAAAAATAATAATTTAAATGAGATGTTTTTTTAAGATTTTAAAAAAATAAAAATCAAATAATATTTGTGATATGATACAATGTGATGTAAAAACATATAAAATATATGAATGCCTCCTACAAAAAGATGAATTCAGTAATTTGTATGTCTAGAAAAGAAGTTAATTATTTTTGTAAACATAGAAGGAATCCAGAATTTTTAAAACCTAAAAATAAGTTTTCCTAAAAAGCAGTGTACATGGGATAAAGGAGTATATAGGGATATGCCAATAGGGTCTTACACTTATATTTCTGTAAGGAATCATCTAACTTTAATTTCCAATACTTCCCTGATGTGTTGACCATGAATCCTTTTCATTTTCTATTAGAAATCTTTACATAACTATTAGTTTGAAAGTAATGAAACGTGAACTTTTTTAAACTATCTGTTGATAAAATGGATTTTTAATCTTTGGTTAAATTTATATTTTTTATAAGCATTTTCAAAAATATTTCTTTTTAAATCTAATCACCTTCCTAGCATAATTAATGGATAAAACCACACATTCATCCATTTGAATACAATCAAAATAGATGCATTATTTAAAAAAAAATTTCATAAAATCTATACCATTATGCATTAACCATTTATAAATTTTAAAACATTTTTAAATATAATAAACAAAAAAATATTTTTTAAATTTTTTAAAAGGTTTTATTAGAGTTAAAATGACCTCCAACCTTTTTTAAATGAGATAGCATGAATTATTTAAAAATAAATAAATAAAATATGTTTTAGTATTATCTATTTCTATATTTATATTATATTTTTGTGACAATCAATTTATATTTATTTTAATATTAACTATTTTTATATTTATATTAAATTTTTGTAACAACCAATTTATATTTGGATAGTAAAAATTTATTAAATAGTTTTTTTTAGCTTCAACCTTATGAATAATAGGATTTATTTTAAACTTTTAAATTATTATTTTTGAAAATATTGAAGCATTTTGTTGAAAAAATTATAATTTTTTTCAATATTATTTCATGATGACCAATTAATTTTAGTAAAAGTAAAATTTCATAAAAATGTTATTTGGACTGTAAAGTTCAATAAACGACTACTTTTTTATTTAGAATATTAAGAATAATTATATTTATTTTACTTTTAAAAGCAACTCATTAAAATAATAAAAGTATTTATTTTTAAAATATTTCAAATTTATTTCAATATTATTTCTAACCAAGAAATGACCAATTAATTTAATTTATTGATAATATTATTTGAATTGTTATGGTTTGATGGTTAACTATTTTTCTAATTCGGATTCCATATATCTTAAGATTTATTTTTTCATTTATTAAATCTTTTTTACAAAATAAAATTTAAAAAATATTTTTCAAAATTATTTTAATACATTTTTGTTAATTTATTTCAAGTCTACATCGTAGTTAATTAATCACAATGAAAATACATTGTTAACATTATTTGAATCATAAAATATTATTCAAAAATTATCTTTGCTAGTTTGAACCTATGTTAAATGGATCTATTTTATTTTAAAATTAAAATTTTTGGAAAAAATAAATAAATTATTTTTAAATTTTTAAAATTAAAAATATTTTTCTTCAAATGAAATTTATTCTATTCAAAGAATCTAAAAAATATATTTTTCAAAATTTGACAAAAAATATTTATCTTAAAAAAATAAAATTATTTTTTAATTTTTATCAAAAATACTTTTAAAGTCATTCAAAAAGTCCATTGCTTATAAGGAAATGCAACCAATCTTTATGTTTTACTGTGTAATTCAATTGAGAATTTTAACATTGGAAGTGATTTAATATATTTAAATATTTTGTTAAAAGTACTTTTTTGGATAAAATAATTTAAGTTCTTTATATTTATAATTTTTATTTAAATGGTAAATATTAAATTTTTGTTTAGATAAAGTAATTTAATTTTTACTGTATATAAAATTTTCCTTTACATATTTATGAGTTTTTCTTAATTTTTCTATTTTTTATTTCCATTGAAAAATTTTATTATATTTAATATATTCAAATACAATAACAGGATGATAAAATATAATTAAATTATCTAGTCATTAAAAGTATTGTATCTAATATGAGAGTTAGAAACGATAAGTGATAAGTGAAAGAACAATAAGAACGAGTAAAGAAAAAAACAATGAAAGAAAACAACCATAGAGATGAGGAAAAAATAACAAGAAAAAAAAAAATAAGGATAAATAGTTATGGTCTGTTAAAACATGTTGGAAAGAATTTGAAGAATTTTCAATTTTATTTGCTTTAGAAAAAATTTTAAATTCTCTATTTTGGATTTATTAAAATACTTTCTTAAAAAATATATTCAAACAAAATATTTAAATATTTAAAATTTAAAATTTTGTAAAAAATAACTTTTCCTTCTTAAAATTTTCCATCTAAATATAGGATTATGATTTTCAAAAACTATGTTTTTCAACCTTTTCCTATTATATTTTCCTTTTTTTTAATTGTTTTCATCTAAATTTTATCTTTCTTTCAAAATTTTAAAAACATATTTGTTTGAAGTGCAACATACTCTTAAAATTAATTTTTTTTTTACACAATTAGCTACAAAGTTAATCATGTGTTTCACAAGTTATTAGTACTTTCTTAACATATAATAAACTTTTGAAAATAATTTTTTTAAAATTTTCAAATATTTTATGTTATAAATTTTAATAATAGTTTTTCTATTTTTTTATTTATTTATTTACCATCTTTATTATAATCTCATTGCAACAAACACACTCACACTAATTGAAAAATAGTTTCAACATAATAACTTTTTAGTTTGATGATATGGGATGAAGATCATTCCTTGTTAAGACTTTGTCTTAAAAAATTAAAAAAGATTGAAGATTATTTAAAGTGAACTATTTTTATAAATAGTTAAAAAATTAGTCATTTATTTAAAAAGTAATAGTAAAATGTAATATAATTACATAATTTACTAAACACAGAGATATATTTTATTACAATTTAAATCCTTAATTTTTCATTCAATTGCAATAGTTATTCAAATTAAGGAAACAAATTATAAAATAAAATACTTTATCGTAGTGAAAAAAATTAATTATTCCACTCTCTAGCAATTGATATGAAGTCATAACATCGTTTCGAAACACAGGCATTTTAAAGCTTGTTACAATGAATACTAAAATCCGCATCAAGAATGCATGAATCATAACAAATGAATGCAGCCTATTTTCTTTTATCTTATTGAGGATTCAATGCAAAATTGGAAACAGAAATCATGACTGCTTACACGTTCCATCAGTGATGTAAACCATGCAACTTAAGGTAGAGCTAAGATTGATGCCTAAGAACAGGTTTACTGCCTTGTGTTTTAGGATTTTAGTTCGATCATATCAAGTATTCTTGATTTCCTATAGAGAAGCTATAAGATTCAGCCAAGAAGATCTTCAACAAGTATCAACTACAGTACCATGGATTAGCTTCCATTCTGATTAAGAATTTCGGCAGTTAACGTTCTTTTTCAATGAAATACCATGCTTCTCATGATCAGATCTATGTATACTCCTGATGTAGCATTAATGGATGAATAATTAGAAGTTACTAACCTGTCCGAACAACGTATGCGTGCTGGGAGTCTTATGCTAGCATCAATGGGGATTTTCTTCCTTCAGGATTGGTGAGGAATTGATTCATGAACGGAGGATCCATTGAAAGTTTCTGAACCTCTAGGAAAGAATCCCCCCAAGGAGGAAATTCTGGTAACTGCCTCTGTTCCCTTCTTCCTGGAAACCAAGCTCTCCCTTGGCCAGTTCCAATCCGTTTTTTCTTCTTGATCTTGGTGACCAAATTTCCCTAAAGCCAAAAGTCCGCCCCTCAGCCTAAGAACCTTCCTTTTTTATACATTCGTTTTTCTTTTCCCCCCCTTTTCTTTCTTTTTTTCTTTTCCATTTTCAGTTATTATTCTGTTTTAATTTTGTTATTTCATTTTTTTATTTTGGAAATTTAGCTTTTTCTTTTTGCTATTATTATTTCAATTTTTTATTTCTTTTTATTATTTGTTTATTATTATTATTATTATTATATTTTTTTGTTTATTTTTGCTATTTCTTATTTTCTTATTATTTTTCAATTTTGTTGTTTTTATTATATATAGATATATATTATTTAATTCATTTTTCAGTTCTCTTATTTATTTTTATTATTTAATCTATTTTTTCAGATTTTATTTTTTCTACTTTTTCTCTGTTTTCCTTTTTTTTCGCTTTTTTGTATTACTTTTCTATTTGTTTCAAATATTATTATTTTCTTTTTCTCATTTTTTTATTTGTTTTTGTTTCTATTATTTAACTTATTATTTATTTTCTTGGTAATTTAAAATGGAAGTCTCAGACATAATTGGGTGTTTACAAAAGTTTAGGAGGGCTTTAGACTGTTCACAAATAGGGGTTTTGCCTCAAGCCTCTGTAAGTCCACCAACAAGAATTAGACCCAAGACTTTTTTTATTAGTGAATAATGTTTGATCTCCTTTCATTCCTTTCATTTGTTATGCCTATGCTATACTTTGGTATAGTTTTTATATCTTGGTTTTTCTGAATTGGTTTGCCGTGACTTTTCTATAGTACACAAGCTAATTTTTTTTTCCATGTATCTTTAGTATAAAGACAGTTTATTACATGGAACCTTTTGCAACCTTGATGTTGACATTTCCTGCCATGTTACTTGAAGGCAATGGAATTCTTGAATGGATAAATACTCATCCATATCCTTGGTTGGCTCTCATCATTATTTTTAGCTCCAGGGTGTTCGGTTTCTATCGTAATTTTCTCATTTTTTAGGTGATTCACTCCTGAAATTGCTTGTAACATTTAACGTTGTTGGAAATCTTAAGGTGATCTATCGGGCATGATTCAAGCATCATGGAACCCGAATCATGCTTTTGTGTGTGAACACCAAATTATGTCAGAGATTCAAAATCCAAAATAAATTATTTCGTTTTTAAAAAGGTGATTTAGTATAAAATAGTTCAAAAATCAAAATAAAAGTAATGGAAAAAATAAAACAAAATAAATAAATAAATAAATAACCAAGTCCAATTCTTTTCATCAAATTCAAATCAAGTTTATTTTATTTGTAATCCGATCCATTGTAATTCTAAGTCTCACGCCGATGAACTTTAAATACGGGCCCCGTAGCACTTTCTGTGTTCGGTATTTAGAGATTCATATGGGTCCTAGTGCAGCCTTAGTTGTCTTGGATACACTGTGCATACGTGGACTAAGAATCTCTTGTAAGTAATAAAATATTTCAAAGCAACATCGTTTTGAGAATTCCCTTTGTAGAAAATACTGTTTTAATAATTCCAAGTCTCACATGATGGGCTCTAAATGCGACGCAACCTTAGTGCGACAAGATGATGACCTCGCTAAAATTTGAAAAATGAGCTTATGGATTAAATTGGAAGCGCCACCAAATTTTATTCAAGGAAAAATATTTGGAAAAACCACGATTCGAGAATGAGCTTCGAGTTCGGGGAGTCGGTTACAAGTAGGGAAGGTATTAGGCACCCTACTGGCCGTTAGAAGAACGGTACCCTTAAAATGAGTGTGTGATTTTGAAAATTGTTTGATCCCTTTAATTAGTGTGAAAATAAAAACTTGATGGAGGTTAGCCTGACAGGACTTGATCCTGCTCCTACGTATTCCCTGGTGCAATGGGAAACTCAAGGCTTACGTAGTTCTGGTTTGTGAAGGCTTGACCTTCGAAGAGTATTTTGAAAGAATGTTTGAAGATTTTCTATTGAAAAGTTTTATTTTAGGAGGGGTCTTTGGCCCCTCTCATGCACAAGGCTGAGGCGGCTAAGGCGGACAAGGACCTATCACGAACTTAACTACTAAATGTTGAGCAGTGTAAACCGGTTCCCCCATTTAGAGCCCACGTTATGAGACCTAGAATCATGAAAACATTTAGGAAAAGATATATATTTTTTAATTTGAAAAGGACCTCAAGTCCACTCATGCACAAGGCAGGCGGTGAGGGGCACAAGGACCTATACGAACTACTAAACGTTGAATAGCAGGTAAAACGCTAGTTCCGTTTAGAGCCCATTGCGTGAGACTTAAAAATCCCAAAATATCAAAAAAGATTCTTTAAATTTTTGAGATAGAAATAAAATTACAATTGATGTAGGTCTTTTGATAAAAGAAGACTAGATTTTTAGGCAATTTGGAATTTTAAATGTCTTATGATTTATTTTGGGATTTCTATTAATTTTCTAAACTTTTATTGCTTTTATTGTTTTTCTGTATTTTTATTGATTTTTCTGGAATTTTTAATTTTTATGTAATTTTCTGTTTTTTATTTATTTTTCTGGAATTTTTTTATTAATTTTCTGATTTTCTAGAATTTTTTATTTTCTGGAATTTTTTATTAATTTTTTTAATTTTCTAGAATTTTTTATTAATTTTTGATTTTCTGGAATTTTTTTATTAATTTTCTGATTTTCTAGAATTTTTTATTTTCTAGAATTTTTTATTAATTTTTGATTTTCTGGAATTTTTTATTAATTTTTGATTTTCTGGAATTTTTATTAATTTTTTATTTTCTGGAATTTTTTATTTATTTTTGATTTTCCTAAATTTTATTAATTTTCTTAATTTCTGTAATTTTTATTTATTTTCTATTTTCTGAAATTTTTTATTAATTTTTTATTTTCTGGAATTTTTATTAATTTTTCTATTTTCTGGGATTTTTTTATTAATTTTCTATTTTTTGTAATTTTTATTATTTTTATTAATTTTCTTAATTTCTGTAATTTTTTATTTTTAGGGTAAAATGGTAATTCTGGATGTTGGGGAATGCTTGAGGGCATTTTGGTATTTTGTGGTTGGTCTTGATTAGCTGGGCTTGTAAATGAATTGTGCAAGTTATTTTTGAAATTTTGGCGAGTGAGTAGGTATTAAAAATGAAGAAGAAAATTACATGGAACGAGAATCGAACTTGCCACACGAAGTGACGTACAGCGCTTCACCACCTAGTCTATTTAACTTTTGATACAAATTCTGTAGCTCAAAATTAATAACTCATGGAGATCGGGTCTGTTTCTTTTTATTCTGCACAACCACTAATGGTAGGTCCCACCACTTTTCTGCATGGGATTGCATGGCCTATTAACATAATAGAGTTGAAGATTAATTGGGGGGAAAGAGAAAGGGTCCAAAATGCGTCCTGGTCCATCATGGATAATCACATTCAACTTCTCATGCATGCCTTGTAATCGTGTAAGACATGAGGCCATTATGCTCTTGTACAGCAACGTCAACCATCTATATACTGGGCGGGCATACTTGCGGGTTGCATGAATAACAGTGGGTGAAAGTCTCATGGTTTGGTCTCTTAATAAGTCTATGAACCTGGCGTCATCTCTAGTGTGAACCCTGTGTGCATTCGTTTTGGCATATGTTGTGAGGGAGAATCAACATGTATGTGAGTCCTCTAACTTGGGGCTCATCCAGGTGGGGGCACAGTAACTAAAGAGGCCGTATTTGGATCAATGTCATTTATTTTAGCAACCAAATATCTGTGAGGAATCTCCCTATACCTGAACAAGTCTTTCATCATCCGTACAAGTTACTAGAGGTGGCTAAAAGTCTATATAAGACCTATTCCAAAGACATGTTTCTCTATTGACTATACCTCTCATCCACAACACTAGGCATCGCTATATCAGTATGCATTAATTGCAGTGTGCGTTGCACCCAGAATTGAACGTCAATGACTTATTGTCAGTTTGCCATTACTCAACAACCGATTCACGTCTTCAAAAGGTAATAAAAAAGCATATATCAAGCGTTGCTATCGAAACTTTACAGCTATGGGTCATTGGGTGAGTTGTATATAACAACAATTCAAATTAACTCAAGAACGACATTATGAGCAGTTCCAAGCGTTGAATCGGATAGTTGTACGCATGGTGATTTTGATTTAAAAATCTTTTTAGCACAAAATTCTACTCCTTAATCAAAACGACCGCATGGATCGGAATTCAGGGGATCCGAATCATACCCAAAAATCATTTTTGTTCAAGCAATAGAACATGAGAATAATCACAGTGTTAAACAATGTACCTGGACGTTTGCCGGAGTCTCTTTTTCCTCAAGAACCACTATCTCTCCACATCCGACCCCTTCAAATTTGCAGAGTTTCCTTCTTTTGAAGGAAGATCTTCAAGCTTCTTCCAAGAACCAATCTTTGTGGCGTGCCTGAATCCCTCCCCTTTTGCAACCACCTCGCCCTTTTTCCCAAGAAATCTCTACTTGGACGTGCTTCTCTTGAGACCACTTGAATCCTTCCTTCCCCCTCTCACAAATGACTTCTCCTCTAAAATCCCCTTAGGCCAAAGAGCCCCCCCCAGCACTTTTTTTTTTTTGAAAAACCCTTTTTTCCGTTTTTTATTTCTTTCTTTTTTTTGTTGTTTTTTTTATTTATTTAATCCAATTTATTTAATTTCTTTTTATCCATCAATTTCTAATTTTATTTTTTTTCCAGATTTAAAATTTTTTCTTCTTATTTTTTTCTAATTTTCAATTTTCTTTAACTTTTTTTCTACTTATATATTATTTTTCTTTTTTCTATTTATTTATTCCTTTTTTTTTATTGATTTTTGTTAATGTTTTTTCTTTTCAAATTATTATTTTTATCAATTTTTCAGATTTTTAAATTTTTTATTAATTTTTTTCAAATTTTAGATATTTTTTATTTTATTAAATTTTCAGATTTTAGATTTTTTATTAATTTTTTTATTCATATTTTTTCATCATTTTCTACTTTTCATTTATTTTGTTTTTGTTTTGTTTTTATTTTTTATTTCTAAGATTTTTTATTTTCCCGTTTTCATTTACTTTACTATTTTATATACAATTTTTATTTTTATTTTTATTTTTCTGTTTTAATTATTTTTCTAATTTTGATTTATATTTTTGAAATATGTATATTTTTTTGGCTTCTCTCTTAGATTTTGTTTTTATTCAATTTTATTTATTTTCTTTTTACTTTTTCCGTTTTTTTTTATTAATTTTAATGGTTGTAGGCTTCGGACATAAATGAGTGTTTACAGTTTGCCCCTCTTTACTTATTTTCCTACCCGATAATGTGAGAAATGATTCTCTGAATTATCGAGGTAGGAAATGAGTAAAGACGTGAACACCTTATGTCCGAGGCGGTTTTTTGAAGAAGTCCAAGCAGCACCAGAAGCCTTGAGCTTAAAGAGGACCCCACGGATGCTTGAGGAGCGGTGGTTGAATGACTTTACCGGCTTCGTGTGTTGTGATGCTGAAATTATAAGAGACTAAAGTATGGAGGCCCTAACAGCATCGACCTGCAAACAATAAACTAAACTGGATGGATGGCCTGACAACATAGGCCAGAAAGCAGTAAATCTAAACTACATGGCGGCCTGACAACATAGGCCTAAAAGCAGTAAATCTAACTACATGGCGGTCTGACAACATAGGCCTGAAAGCAATAAATCTAAACTACATGGCGGCCTGACAACATAGGCCTAAAAGCAGTAAATCTAAACTACATGGCGGCCTAACAACATAGGCCTGAAAGCAGTAAATCTAAACTAGAGGGTGGCCTGACAACATAGGCCTGAAAATAGTAAATCTAAACTACAGGGTGGCCTGACAACATAGGCCAGAAAGCAGTAAATCTAAACTACATGGCAGCCTAACAACATAGGCCTGAAAGCAGCAAATCTAACTACATGGCGGCCTGATAACATAGGCCTGAAAGCAATAAATCTAAACTACATGGCGGCTTGACAACATAGGCCTGAAAGCAGTAAATCTAAACTACATGGCGGCCTGACAACATAGGCCTAAAAGCAGTAAATCTAAACTACATGGCGGCCTGACCTGAAAGCAGTAAATCTAAACTACATGGCGGCCTGACAACATAGGCCTGAAAGCAGTAAATCTAAACTAGAGGGTGGCCTGACAACATAGGCCTGAAAACAGTAAATCTAAACTACAGGGTGGCCTGACAACATAGGCCTGAAAGCAGTAAATCTAAACTACATGGCGGCCTGACAACATAGGCCTGAAAGCAGTAAGGTAAACTTGAGGGGAACCTCGTTGTTGACGGGAAGAAAGAAATCCTGTTGTTGCCAGGATGAATGCAACCTGCTTGATAGGTGAACGAAAATTAAACATGCTTGAAGTCCTGTTGCTGACAGGAGAATGCAAATGAAGAAATCCTGCTGTCGCCAGGATAAATGCAAACCTACTTGACAGGTGGACAGAAAATTAAACGTGCTTGAAGTCCTGTTGTTGACAGGAAAATGCAAATGAGGTCCCACTGTTGCCGGGAAGATGCAAATGATGACATCCTACTGTTGCTAGGAAAAATGCAAACCTGCTTGACAGGTGACAGAAGAAAGACATGCTCGAGGTCCTGTTGTTGACAGGAAAATGCAAATGAGGTCCCGCTGTTGTCGGGAAGATGCAAATGATGAAATCCTGCTGTTGCCAGGATAAATGCAAACCTGGCTTGAAGGTGACAGAAAAAAACATGCTTGAGATCCTGTTGTTGACAGGAAAGATGCAAGCCTGCTAGACAGGCAAAGGGGAATGAAAGAAACTTGTTAAGACATGTAAAAGGAAAAAGATCCTGTTGTTGCCAGGAAAGATGCAAGCCTGCTAGGCAGGCAAAGGAAAAGTAAGATGATTTGTTTAAAACAGGCGAAGTAAAAAGAAGGAAACCTGTTAAGACAGGATAAATGCAGATGGACTCTTAATAGAAAAACAAGCTTGGTAGACAGGAAAAAGGAAAGATAAAAGCCTGTTAAGACAGGCAAAAACAAAAAGATCCTGTTGTTGACAGGAAAGATGCGATCCTGCTGGACAGGCAAAGGAAAAGATGACAAGAATCTATGAGGACAGGTATCGAAGAAAAGCCCTGTTGTTGACAGGAAAGAAATGCGCCTGTTAAGACAGGCAGGAATCATGCGGAGGTCCTCTTGTTGCTAGAGTGGAATGAAGATAGATACTTGAGAAAGATGGCAGCCTGTTAATGCAGGCGAGAGAATGACCTGTGACGACAGGTATGGAAAATAATCTTGATGTGCCTTGGGGTGGCACGTGCAGAGGGGATATGGACTTCTTCATTAGCTACCCCGGACGACTTATTTTGAAAGTGTTATTCTTGAATTAAAACAAATAGCTTATCCTACTATGGACCCGAAGGTTTTTAAGTACTTGACATTTTCTCTTGAAGAAACTTGGGCAACCATTTTGCCCCAGTTTAGAAGATTCTTGAATTTTCTGGGCAACTTGCCCTATTGAACTTGATTGGAGTTGAGGAATTGAGGATTGCCTCAAATTGACTTCTTGGACAAATGTTTGCCCCAGTTTTGAGCTTGACTCTGAGTTTGTGGATGATTGCAATTTGATATTTTGTGGGCAGGAATTTGCCCCAGTTTGGACTTGATCCATGATCTCACATTTGTAATTTTGTGTGGGCAAGCGTTTGCCCCAATTTGAACCTGTTTTTGAGGATAACCTTAAATGGAATTTTTGTGGGCAAACATTTGCCCCAGTTTGATTCCCCTGGCGCTGAGGAATTAGGGATTGCCTCAACTTGAATTTTCTGGGCAAGTTTTTGATCCAATTTTGTTCTTGGTTCAGAATTCGAGAATGGTCTCGAATTAAATTTTAGTGGGCAGGCGTTTTCCCCTGTTTGAACTTGATTCTGAGGGTGACCTCAAATTGAATCGTGTGGGCAAGCATTTGCCCCAGTTTGATTTTTCTAACGTTGAGGAATCGAGGATTGCCTCAACTTGAATTTTCTGGGCAAGTGTTTGCCCCAATTTTGTTCTTGGTTCAGAATTTGAGGATGGCCCCAAATTAAATTTTAATGGGCAGGCGCTTGCCCCACTTTGAGCTTAACTCCGAATTCGAGGATGACCTCAAATTGAATTTTTGTGTGGGCAAGTATTTGCCCCAATTTGGAAGTCTTTTAATTATGATCAACTCGGGCAATTTTACCTAGGTCTTAATTAGTTTTTGAAAGATGAGTTATGAAATGCTTGAATGACAAAATACTTATTGCGATGTTTGAATGAATGAAAAAGAATATGGTGTTTGTGATGCTTGGATGCATGCAGAAATGATGTGGGGTTCTTATTTTGATGCTTTGAAATAGTTATTTGATGAAACAGATGCTGTGGGATAAATGCAAACTATGAAATGAAAATGTTCTTGTTTCTCTTGATTTTTGATTTTTCTGACACATCCTTCCTCGACAACTCCATAGTGGGTGTGAAAAGAATCAAGAGTCCGGACGAGTTGGATTGACTCAACTTCGAAGTTTTCTTGGTCAATTCTGTAAATTTGCTTTTGTCAGGATCTTTGAGGCCCAACAGTGGTCAGTATTATTGAATAAGACACACTCCTTACGTCTTGATGGCTTTGTGGCTGGTAGGAAGATGAATCTTTGGGAAACAATCCTATTGTGTTGCAACGGTTGAGGATTCATCCGACTTGTCATGACTTTTCAAAATTAATCTTTTTTATTTTTACATTTTTCACATCTCTTTTGGCATGTGCGCTATCAAGGTGTGCGAAGTGATTCTGGATGGTTAATGAAAAATATAGAGAAAGTTTGCAAAGGATGTTTGAGATAGTACTTGAAAGGAAAAATGACAAAAGGTGTAGGTTTGATTGCCCAAATGGCACCTTTTGATGAAGAATGTCAGTGCTGCTTTTCATAATCTTGATTGTCAAATTAGCCAAACTTGAGAAATGACAAAATTTTGCCCCAGTTTTAGGAAGATGTGAGGTGCAGAACTGTTATGTTGCCTTGGGATTCCTGAATTGACCTGAATTTTTACCTGGGTTGTTCTTTTGAGTTTTTAACCCAGCAGGTCTTTTGTTTTGCCCTGACTTTTGCCTAGGTCGCCCTTACGGGTTTTTGACCTAGCGGGTCTTCTGCTTGATTGTGCCCTAACTTTTGCCTAGGTCGTTCTTGAGGATTGTTGACCTAGCGGGCTTCTGCTTGGTCGTGCCCTAACTTTTGCCTAGGCCGTCCTTTGAGGGTTGTTGACCTAGCGGGCTCTTGTTTGATCGTGCCCTAACTTTTGCCTAAGTCATTTTGATGATGTTTGACCTAGCAAGCTTTTCTTTAAATGTGCCCTAACTTTTGCCTAGGTCATTAGGATTGTCGACCTAGCGGGCTTCTGCTTGGTCGTGCCCTAAATTTTGCCTAGGCCGCCCTTTGAGGGTTGTCGACCTAGCGGGCTTTTTGCTTGATCGTGCCCTAACTTTTCCTAGGTCTCTTTTGAGGGTTGTCGACCTAGCGGACTTTTGTTTGATCCTGATTTTTGCCTGAATTGTTGTTGGAAACCGGCAAGACCTTTTCTGATCATGACTTTGTCAATTCATTATTTTGAACTTTAACCCTACTGGATTATTTTTGGCTTTTAATCCAACGGGCTTCTCTTCTTCTTGAATTTTATGTTTCGACCTTGATTTTGCCTGGATTATTTTTTACTTTAATCCAGCGGGTCTTCTCCTTTTTCTTGAATTTTGTGTAGTTGAATATTGATCTTGCCGGGATCATTTAAGGCTTCCAATTCAGCGGATCTTTTCTTCCATCCCTAATTTTGCCTGGATTTAAACTTGGTTCCAGCGGGATATTTTTACTTTGAATGGTGATGTAGAATCCCTGGTTGTTTATTCTGCCTCCTCATTGGGTTTTTCTTTTTTAGCTTGACTAATTCGATGTTCAAGATTACTTATTACAGCACTGGCACCCTCACCAATTGGTATTTATTGTTTGGTGTAGGAATAAGAAATAGGTTGAGTGATGAAAAGGATGATAAATTTTAGAAGTAAAGCCAAAATGTAAAGCACGTGCTCAAGAAACATGAAAATGTAATTTTTGTATTATTCATTGAGATTTATTTACAAAATATTAATTTTGAAAAGTACGACAATTTTGGATGAGTATCCTCAATCTCAATTTGTACAAAGAGACTCATCGTGTTGTTCCCATTTCGATCAGCTGGTCGATGGGTTTTCGTGATTTGGCAACGGATTGCTTTCTGTATTAGGAGCGAGTCTCCCAAAATCGAGCCATTTTGCATCAATCAAGCTTTGTACTTTTCGCTTCAACGCTAGGCAATCCTCAGTAGAATGACCAATGAATCCTGCATGGTAATCGCATCTGGTGTTAGCATCGTACCATTTAGGATATGGTGGCTCTTGAGGCTTTAGAGGATAAGGTGCAACCAGAGAGTTTTGAATCAGCCGAGGTAGCAGCTCAATGTAGGAGATTGGAATAGGGTCAAATTGGACGGGCTTCTTCTCTTTTTTCTGGTTTTGGTTGGTATTTTGGCTCATGGCTTGTGTTTAGGCCGTATATGGTGTTGGTGGTCGGACTTGTGTTGGATAGTTGTAAGTAGGAGGGTATGGTGTTTGGTATGTAGCTGCAATGTAAGGATATGGTAAGTAAGGTGTGTATGGTGTATATGGTGGTGGTTGAAAGCCAGCTGGACCATACTGTGCCATTTGAGGAATGTATTGGCCTTGACCAGAAGCCACATTGTAGGTTTCACCTGCCTTTTTCTTCCCGGATCCACTGGAAGCGTTGACTACGCCTGCGGACTTTTGCATGATCTTTCCACGATGCATGCCACCTTCAATCCTTTCTCCAATGATGACGACATCAGAGAAGCTAGAAGTCACACTTCCAATCATCTTGTCATAGAAAGGATTTTGGAGTGTGTCCACGAACATGCTAACCATCTCTTTCTCGGATAAAGGAGGTTGTACCTGAGCAGCTAACTCCCTCCATCTTTGAGCGTACTGCTTGAAGGTTTCTTCTTCTTTCTTGGCCATATTTTGAAGCTGAGTTCGATCAAGAGCCATCTCTGTATTGTACTGATACTATCTTGTGAAAGCCTCAGCGAGGTCTCTCCATGAACGGATGCGTGTCCGCTCAAGTTGAGTGTACCAGTTTGCAGCTGTCCCGGTTAAGCTGTCTTGAAAGAAATGGATGAGCAGCTTCTCATCGTAAGTACATGCAGACATCTTCCTACAGTACATAGTCAGGTGTTTCTTTGGACAGCTGGTTCCTTGATATTTCTCAAATTCAGGAACCTTGAATTTGGGAGGGATGCCCACGTCGGGAACCAGGCACAGATCAGCTGCATCTTTGGCTTCATAAGCATTTCCCTCAATTGCCCGGACCTTGTCCTCTAGACCCTTCCATTTTTCTGTATCCTCAATTGAAGGATGGCTTGGGTATTCCTCAGGCATGTGGTGGGGATAAGAAGATGGCATGTATACAGGGCGAGGCCCTTGGGTGAACATAGGGTGCGTTCCCCCAACGGCTGCTTGGTAGGCTTGTGGAATGGTGTTTGGAGGTGGGTTATGTGTTTGGGTTTGTATTTGGGCTTGTGTTTGGGTTTGTGTTTGGTTGTATAAGGGTGCATGCCCATGAGGATACCCGTAATGAACTCCTTCGGTTAGCGGAGGCATAGTTGATGGTGGAGTGAACCCAGGAGGATATGACGGGTCTGTTGGTTCTTTCGACAAAGATTTCGTCGCCTCCTTCTGTTTAGACTGTTGGATGGCCTCCATTAGCTTGGCCATCTGTTCCTTCAGTGATTTGACCTCATTTCTTAGCTCCTCATTTTGTCTCTCCAGCTCATCCATGATTCTTGATTGTGCTCGAGTTCTATAAGAATGTCGAGGAAGCTGTGTTTCTCCAATTTTCTGGTGAAGTTAAAAATTAATTTTTGTGAAATAATTTGAATGCAACAAAACGTGAATGATAAAGATGTTGATGCACAATGAGTGTGAATGTGTAAAATCCTTTTTTTTTAGATCTATGAATGAATGAATGAATCAATGCTATGTGCAAATAATTTTAAGAGATTTGAAGTTTGACTATTTGAAAATAAATGAGAGTTGTTTTATTTATTCATCCTTGATTTTTAACAACTTTATGTTTTTAGGAGTTTTGGCATTTTTTATTTTGCTAAAAAGCCTTTAGTTTTGTTTTGAAAATCTTTTATCTTTACTGAAATCTTTCTAGAAAGCGTTCTTTAGGTTTTCAAAATTTCGTTTTCTCTCCTATTAAATCTTTTTATATTTTCAGTATTTTCAAAAGATTATTTTCCTAATTTTCTATTTCTAAAACGTCTTTTTAAGTCTTTTTTTTTTGGAGTCTTTTCAATATTTTCAAAATATTTTTCTAATTTTTCCTAGGAATTTTCTCCTTCTATTTTGTTTTCTTGATTTTTATCTTGATTTCAAACTTTTATTTGATTTCGGTTTTTAATTTTTGTATTTCCCCAATTTTAGCTTTTAGCTTCCTTTTGTTGCTTCATATTGTTTGATTCAAATAAGTGCCTATGAGCGGTGAACCTTGTATCTTGAAAAAGGTGTGTGTGCCCTCTTTTCTTCTTATGCGGGTTACTTGTCCTAAGGATCTATGGCCTTTTGTATGAACCTCTCAAAGGTGGTTATTAATCCTAAGGTGTATAGGACACTAGAGCCAAGTTCCAATCCATAATGCTTGCCACAACAGTAGAAGTAGCCACTAGTTGTGGGACATTACAAATAGGACGCACTCTAGCCGGGGTTTTCGTGATAGCCAATCAGGACGTAGGCCCCAGAGTGACACCACTAGATCCCTCTGTCCTAGGTAGCACTCAAACCCGGGTATAGGGCCCCACTCATGAAAAATGCGTATGCAAAGTGTGGAGGGCACACAATTTTGGGATACCTGCAATTGGGAAAATTATACAGATATATATAGCAATTTATTGTTTGTCTACCCTAAGGTTGTATAATGAATAAAAAAACAAACAAACAGATAATAAATAAAAAAAATCGTGCAAATAAACAAATCGTGCAAATAAATAAGAAAGGGATCGAATATGGTACACTCGATTGAACGGGCTTGACTCTCTAAGGTCCCCAGCGGAGTCGCCATCTGTCGCAACCTTAATTCCGACTAGACAATGAACTCGCTAAAATTTGAAAAATGAGCTTATGGATTCTGTGGAGCCGCCACCAAATTTTTATTCAAGGGAAAAATATTTGGAAAAACCCTGACTTGAGAATGAGCTTCTAAGTTCGGGAGTCGGTTACAAGTAGGGAAGGTGTTAGGCACCCTACTCGCCCGTTCCGAAGAACGGTACCCTTAAACTGAGTGTGTGATTTTGAAAATTGTTTGATCCCTTTAATTAGTGTGAAAATAAAAACTTGATGGAGGTTAGCCTGACAGGACTTGATCCTGCTCCTACGTATTCCCTGGTGCAATGGGAAACTCAAGGCTTACGTAGTTCTGGTTTGTGAAGGCTTGACCTTCGAAGAGTGTTTTGAAAGAATGTTTGAAGATTTTTCTATTCGAAAAGAAGTTTTATTTTTAGGAGGGGTCTTTGGCCCCCTCATGCACAAGGCCCGAGGCGGCTAAGGCAGCACAAGGACCTATACGAACTACTAAATGTTGAACAGCAGGTAAACCGCCAGTTCCCCATTTAGAGCCCATTGCATGAGACCTAGAATCCCAAAACATTTAGGAAAAGATATATATTTTTTAATTTGAAAAGGACCTCAAGTCCACTTATGCACAAGGCCCGAGGCGGCTAAGGCAGCACAAGGACCTATACGAACTACTAAACGTTGAATAGCAGGTAAACCGCCAGTTTCCCATTTAGAGCCCATTGCGTGAGACTTAAAAATCCCAAAATATCAAAAAAGATTCTTTAAATTTTTGAGATAGAAATAAAAATACAATTGATGTAGGTCTTTTGATAAAAAAAGACTAGATTTTTAGGCAATTTGGAATTTTAAATGTCTTATGATTTATTTTGGGATTTCTGTTGATTTTCTAAACTTTTATTGCTTTTATTATTTTTCTGTATTTTTATTGATTTTGCTGGAATTTTTAATTTTTATGTAATTTTCTGTTTTTTATTTATTTTTCTGGAATTTTTTTATTAATTTTCTGATTTTCTAGAATTTTTGATTTTCTGGAATTTTTTTATTAATTTTCTGACTTTCTAGAAATTTTTATTAATTTTTGATTTTCTAGAAATTTTTATTACTTTTTGATTTTCTGGAATTTTTTATTAATTTTTGATTTTCTCGAATTTTTTATTAATTTATTATTTTCTGGAATTTTTTATTTATTTTTGATTTTTTGGAATTTTATTAATTTTCTTAATTTCTGTAATTTTTATTTATTTTCTATTTTCTGAAATTTTTTATTAATTTTCTATTTTCTGGAATTTTTATTAATTTTTCTATTTTCTGGGATTTTTTTTATTAATTTTCTATTTTTTGTAATTTTTATTATTTTTATTAATTTTCTTAATTTTTGTAATTTTTTATTAATTTTCTTAATTTCTGTAATTTTTTATTTTTAGGGTAAAATGGTAATTCTGGATGTTGGGGAATGCTTGAGGGCATTTTGGTATTTTGTGGTTGGTCTTGATTAGCTGGGCTTGCAAATGAATTGTGCAAGTTATTTTGAGCTGTGGCAGTGAGCTTTGGGTATTAAAAATGAAGAAGAAAATTACATGGAACGAGAATCGAACTTGCCACACGAAGTGATGTACAGCGCTTCACCACCTAGTCTATTTAACTTTTGATACAAATTCTGTAGCTCAGAATTAATAACTCATGGAGATCGGGTCTGTTTCTTTTTATTCTGCACAACAACTAATGGTAGGTCCCACCACTTTTCTGCATGGGATTGCATGGCCTATTAACATAATAGAGTTGGAGATTAATTAGGGGGAAAGAGAAAGGGTCCAAAATGCGTCCTAGTCCATCATGGATAATCACATTCAACTTCTCATGCATGCCTTGTAATCGTGTAAGACATGAGGCCATTATACTCTTGTACAGCAACGTCAACCATCTATGTACTGGGCGGGTATACTTGCGGGTTGCATGAATAACAGTGGGTGAAAGTCTCATGGTTTGGTCTCTTAATAAGTCTATGAACTTGGCGTCATCTCTAGTGTGAACCCTGTGTGCATTCGTTTTGGCATATGCTGTGAGGGAGAATCAACATGTATGTGAGTGCTCTAACTTGGGGCTCATCCAGGTGGGGGCACAGTAACTAAAGAGGCCGTATTTGGATCAATGTCATTTATTTTAGCAACCAAATATCTGTGAGGAATCTCCCTATACCTAAACAAGTCTTTCATCATCCGTACAAGTTACTAGAGGTGGCTAAAAGTCAATATAAGACCTATTCCAAAGACATGTTTCTCTATTGACTATACCTCTCATCCACAACACTAGGCATCGCTATATCAGTATGCATTAATTGCAGTGTGCGTTGCACCCAGAATTGAACGTCAATGACTTATTGTCAGTTTGCCACAACTGCTCTAACCTTCAGTTACAGCGGCTTCCAAGGTAATAAAAAAGCATATATCAAAGCGTTGCTATCAGCTTTCGCTATGGGTCATTGGGTGAAGTTGTATATAACAACAATTCAAATTAACTCAAGAACGACATTATGAACAGATTCCAAGCGTTGAATCGGATAGTTGTACGCATGGTGATTTTGATTTAAAATCTTTTTAGCACAAAATTCTACTCCTTAATCAAAGGCACGACCGCATGGACCGGCGGTTACAGGATCCGAATCATACCCAAGAATCATTTTTGTTCAAGCAATAGAACATGAGAATAATCACAGTGTTAAACAATGTACCTGGACGTTTGCAAGTCTCTTTTTCCTCAAGAACCACTATCTCTCCACATCCGACCCCTTCAAATTTGCAGAGTTTCCTTCTTTTGAAGGAAGATCTTCAAGCTTCTTCCAAGAACCCAATGCTGTGGCGTGCACAGAATCCCCCTCCCCTTTTTCTGCAACCACCTCGCCCTTTTTCCCAAGAAATCTCTACTTGGACGTGCTTCTCTTGAGACCACTTGAATCCTTCCTTCCCCCTCCAGAAAACAGCGAGCTTCTCCTCTAAAATCCCCCTTAGGTCAGAGAGCCCTCCCAGCCTTTTTTTTTTTTAGAAAAAACCCTTTTTTCCGTTTTTATTTCTTTCTTTTATTTTGTTGTTTTTTTTATTTATTTAATCCAATTTTTTTAATTTCTTTTTATCCATCAATTTCTAATTTTATTTTTTCCAGATTTAAAATTTTTTCTTCTTATTTTTTTCTAATTTTCAATTTTCTTTAACTTTTTTTCAACTTATTTATTATTTTTATTTTTTCTATTTATTTATTCCTTTTTTTATTGATTTTTGTTAATGTTTTCTTTTCAAATTATTATTTTATCAATTTTTCAGATTTTAAATTTTTTATTAATTTTTTCAAATTTTAGATATTTTTTATTTTATTAAATTTTCAAATTTTAGATTTTTTATTAATTTTTTTATTAATATTTTTTCATCATTTTCTGCTTTTCATTTATTTTGTTTTTGTTTTGTTTTTATTTTTATTTCTAAGATTTTTTATTTTCCCGTTTTCATTTACTTTAATATTTTATATACAATTTTTATTTTTATTTTTATTTTTCTGTTTTAATTATTTTTCTAATTTTGATTTATGTTTCTGAAATATGTATATTTTTTTGGCTTCTCTCTTAGATTTTGTTTTTATTCAATTTTATTTATTTTCTTTTTACTTTTTCTGTTTTTTTTTTGATTAATTTTAATGGTTGTAGGCTTCGGACATAAATGGGTGTTTACAAATACGAACTGGTAGCTTTTTCTGCTGTTCAGTATTTAGAGATTCATATGAGTCCCAGGGCAGCCGTAGTTGTTTTGGACCTGTGCATATGTGGACTGAGAATCCCTTTTTTAGAAAATACCGTTTTAATAATTTCAAGTCTCACGCGATGGGCTCTAAATATGAATTGTAGCTTTTTCTGCTGTTCGGCATTTAAAGATTCATATGGGTCCTAGTGCAGCCGTAGTTGTCTTGGACCCTATGCATATGTGGACTGAGAATCCCCTTTTTAGAAAATACCTTTTTAATAATTCCAAGTCTCATGCGATGGGCTCTAAATACGAACTGGTAGCTTTTTCTGTTGTTCAATGTTAAGAGATTCATATGGATCCCAGTGCAGCCGTAGTTGTCTTCGATCCTGTGCATATGTGGACTAAGAATTATGCAAAAATATCGAAAATACTCTCAAAATCATCTTCCTTTTCACTCTGAAGGTCAAGCCTTCAAACCAGAACTACGTAAGCCTTGAGTCTTCCTTTGCACCAGGGAATACATAGGAGTAGGATCAAGTCCTGTCAGGCTATCTTCCATCAATCTATTTATTTTCACTCTAATTAAAGGGATCAAAAAGTTTTCAAAAAATCACACACTCAGTTTAAGGGTGTGTAAACACTCAATTATATCTGAGATCCTCAATTATTAAAATTAATCAAGAAACCAATACTAATTTAAAGAATACATATATAGACAAACAGAAAGTAGAAAAACAGATAAAGCAAAAAAAGGGGGAAAGAAAAAACAAAAAATAAAAAATACAAATCCTGAAAAATAGAAAGGAATAAAAATAAAGGGAGAATCGAAAATAATAAATTGAAAAAATAGAAATTGAAAAATACATGAAAACAAAAATCCGGAATTAAAAATCAAAACAATAAATAAAATTTCTGGAAAAGATGGAAAAAAGATAAGAAAATAAACTGAAAATTGGAAAAAATAAAAAATAATAAAAATAAAAATAATAATACAAATGAAGTGATAATAAATAAAGAAAGAAATAATATTAAAAATTGTAAAAACAAGAAATAAAAAACAAAATCAGAAATAATAATAATAATAATAATAATATAATAAAAACAAATAATAATAATAATAATAATAGCAAAAATATATAAATAAATAAATAGAAAGGAAATCAGGAGCGGGAAAGGAGAAAGCAAAGAGAGGAAAAGAGGCTCGCCTCTGGGGAATTAGTTTATAAAAGGGATTTTCATGCCACTTTGAAGGGTTTTTTTTTTTCTTTGGGAAAAAAAAAGAGAAAATCTTCTGAAAGATTAGATGAACGCTCTGGGAGCATCTTCAGAGTTCGGGGGGGGGGGAGAACAAAACCACATTCTGAGTAGGTGGCTTGGCGTGGTGGATCTTAAGGAGCACCGCCAAGTGTGGCGGCGGAAGTGCCTTTGTCCTTAACGTTCAAGTATATGAATTCTTTCTCCGATTGAGATTGTACCTCTAGAAGAATTAGGTTAGTTCCTCAATTCTACACCTGAATAATTGGCATGAGGCTCCAATAATCGAATTCAGTGTTTCATTCTTGGTGCTGTGACGCATGGGTTCGTGTGAGTCTAAACATGAATAATTTGCATGAGGTTCCAATAACCGAATTCAGCGTTGTATTCTTGGTGCTATGACACACGCGATTGTGTGAATATAAATCTGAACAATGTGCTAATATCCATGAATCGATTTCACCATGAAAATGCATGTGTTTGGTTAATATTAAGCTTGTGCTTGCCGTGTTAGCATTTCGAGTCGAACATCTTGCATTGGTTAAGATGGTGCACGAGATCTGGTGAGCAGAAGATACGTAAATGCAAGAGATTTTCACCACGAATTCATAGCTCTTGATCATGGATTGCGTATGCATGGTCAATTCACAATGCCTGGATAAGAATGAAAAGCATCTAGAATTAATAATAATATAATCGGATCATAGACATTGCATAGGTGTTTTTTTTTTATATTCAAGTTATAGTACAAAATTGCCCGCGTATCGACCCCTAGGTCTTGGATCTCACGCTCTTTCTACAAAAGATGTGAGGGCCGTCCCTTGCCAAGACTTTCTTTGACCTCTTTCATTAGTAATCGTGGCTTATTAGATTCTGTTCTTGGAGCCGAACAAGGAACGAATCACTGCAAGGCCAAGTTGCAAGCTACAAAGAGGACTAAAAGGAATGGGCGGGTGGATATATTTTGGCTGTCGCTGAAATTATCACACCCAAAGTACCAAGGACCATAAATAATTCTGAAAGCACTGAGCAGGTTCTATATGAGAAGGTCCCAAAGTTCATCTCAATGAGGAAGATCTTCCAGTATAAGGTGTTGGCAATGAACACCAGGCCCTACGGTACGCGTCAATTCTGCATGAATGAAGCTATTCCCTTCCCCTACGGGTATAGAGATACAAGGTCGATGCTCTGTTTGGTCCCTACTGCCTCATGGTTCTTAAGCCCCCAACATCTAGGCCTCTATGTTTCTTCCCCTAACTTTACACAGCTCTGAGAACGCCGTATACGCGAAGAAAGCTAGACCCCCAGGTTGTGGAAGGCACTGGGATGAATGCATCCCCGCCCTGACCGTTACAACTGACAATACAAACATCTGCTACTGGAAAAGGGGTCACAACAGTGATGGGGCCAGGGAATTGTATATGCTCATTTGATGGGGTGTGAGCCAATTTACACGCGGGAGACCCCAACCATATGCGATCAACTGATGATGATGCAACCTTGAGCTAGAAAGGACGAACTCACCTTCATGTACGCATGTAACCACAAGGATAGGCTAGACTAGATTTCCAGGGCAAGCGCCTCTGTGTTCGCCACGTTGTAGCTCATTTGTGAGTCTGACCTTAGGCCAGGGAAAAGAGGATCATGCTGCTACCTCAGAGGATCGACCTCAGGCATAGCCTATTCCAACATCGATGAAGCAATCTTGAAGTCTTATCTCCAGCTCTATCCATCGAGTGATTCCACATCAATAAGCACAGAGCTCATGAACGTCATTCCCGAGAGGCTTTAAACCTTCCAAAGCGATATGGATGGATGCCTATATATCTTGTCTACCATGCAGGAGCCGCGTGTGAAAGTATCATTGCAAGCTGCCAACAGAGCTGGGGTGCCGTAATTCACGCAGTGGAAGAAAGCCAAGACGTAGCCATGGGGACTTGCTCGTTTTTGGTAATTACAGGCCATCTCTCGAGTGTATTAATAAAGTCTGGAAGTCCCTAAAGAAACGAGGAAGCTCTCGAGGTAATGGAAATGTACGCATTTTCAGGCTTGTAAGTCACTCTAGTTTCATAAGACCTGGACACTCACTCTTTGGGCAGAACGTGGGGATAGGCCCAATTGTCATGCATTAGTAGCTTTGAATCATAGAACTAACGTCAACAACCAAGTAGGCTAGATGGTTAAGCACATTGTACATAACCTCAGTGACATCGGTTCGAGCCCTCTAGAGACCAATATCCATTTTTAAACAAGCTAGCCACTGCCCAAGCCATGCAAACCTCATGCAACCCCACGCAGACCAGAGGGTTTTCCTTAACGTTAAAATGGAGCCCCATAATCCCCAAAGGGGCGATGACTCAGTGGCTGGTGCTTTGTCTCTCAAACCCCAAGGCTCGCCTTCGAATCCCAGGTGCAGCCTTTGGGACACCCCCCACCTTTTTCTTCCTTCTATTTCACCCCAACCTTCCTAACTTCCAGAATTACCCCTAGACTTTCCCCTAATTACCAAAATCACCCCGACTTTCCCTTGCCAAAATACCCAAACAGCCCCCAATAATGTCCAAAATGCCCAAACAGCCCCCAATAATTTCCAAAATGCCCAAATTCCCCTCCAAATTCCCAATTTCCAGAATTGCCCCTCTGAATTTCCAAAATACCCAAACTGTCCCACATCCCACAAATTACCATCTTGCCCCTTGCCTTTTGCATAAAGACCATTCTGTCCCTCATCCCACAAATTACCATTTTACCCCTCACTCTTCTGTAATTGCTAATAAATCCCCAAAAATTTCATAAATCCCCAAAATATCATAATTGCTAATAAATCTCAAAAGAAATTTCATAATTAATTCCCAAAAATATCATAATTGCTAATTAAGTTTCAAAAATTCCATAATTACGGATAAATCCCCAAAATTCCATAATTGCTAATAAATCCCCAAACCTTAAATAAAATTGCTTCCTTCCCGAAAGCACTCCCTGCTTCTGATTGTCAAAATAAATTTTCCTTTTTCCCCTTTAAAAATCTTTTTTTTTTCTTTTAAAATATTTTAGGATCCTTGGTCTCACGCAACGGGCTCTAAATGGGGGATTGGCGGTTCACCTGCTGTCCAACGTTTAGTAGTCTGTATAGGCCCCCATGCTGCCATAGCCGCCTCGGGTCTTGTGCATGAGTGGACTAGAGGTCCCTTCAAAAATAAAAACTCTTTTTCAAATATTTGGGATTCTTGGTCTCACGCAACGGGCTCTAAATGGGGGACTGGCGGTTCACCTGTTGTCCAACGTGTAGTAGTCTGTATAGGCTCCCGTGCTGCCGTAGCCGCCTCGGGTCTTGTGCATGAGTGGATCAAAGGTCTTGTCAAAATGAAAACCTTTTCAAAATGTCATCTTTCCCTTAAACACCTCCCAAGGTCAAGCCTTCACAAACCAGAATTACGTAAGCCTTGAGTTTCCCATTGCACCGAGGAATACGTAGGAGTAGGATCAAGTTTTGTCAGGCTAACCTCCATCAATTTATTTATTTTCACTCTAATTAAAGGGATCAAACAATTTTCAAAAATCATGCACTCAGTTTAAGGGTACCGTTCTTTGGAACGGGCGAGTGGGGTGCCTAACACCTTCCCCACTCGTAACCGACTCCCGAACTTTGAATTTCATCTTCAAGTTAGGGTTTTTCCAAACTTTTTCCCTTAAATAAATATTTGGTGGCGACTCCACACATTAATCAAATAAAATTCTTTTTTTAAAATTTTAGCGAGTTCGTCGTCTCGTCGGAATTACGGTTGCGACAGGGTACCATTGTCCGTAACGGGTGAGTGAGGTGCCTAACACCTTCCCCACTCGTGACCGACTCCCAAACTTAAATCTCTTCCTCACGTTTTTCCAAGTATTTTCCCTTAAATAAAAATTTGGTGGCGACTTCACATAATCCAATAAATTTATTTTAAATTTTAGCGAGTTCGTCGTCCTATCGTAATTACGGTTGCGGCATTGTGTAGGTTGCAGTTGTTGTCCTTATTTCTTTGGTGATATTTAGGAACGCAATTTCATATTTAAATGTTGTTGGATGTGTCATGACTCTAGTGGGATGTACATTCTATGGTTATGTCAGGCTCATGCTCTCGCAACAGCCAGCAATCCTTGGGACTCCTTGAACACCCATGACCCCTCGGAGTAAAATGGAGTTGCTTCCTCTTGTGAATGATAAATTAGAAGATAAGGTCTAATTGATTTAGATATGTATGAGGCTCCTGCCTTTTGGAAGGCAATGACAACCATAGATGCCAAAATGATTGGTTATTTATTGTGTTAGATTACCCCATAATTTTTAATACACGTTTGTAAACACCCAATTATGTCCGAGGCCCATTTTAAGGTGATTAATGTATAAAAGAAATTCAAAATAAATTAGAATTATAATTAAAGAAAAGATTCAAATTCAAAACAAACAAAAAAACAGAAAACAGCAAACAGAAAACAGAATAAACAGAAAACAGACGAAAATTTAAAAAAAAATAATAAAATCAGAATTTAAAAATAAAGAAAGTTTAATAAAAAACTAAAATCTGGAAATTTAATAAAAAAAAAGTCTTAAATCTAAATTTAATGTTCCCTTAAAATCTAAATAAAAAAAAATAAAAAAAATAAAAAAAAAATAAAAAAAACAACAGGATCAAAACAAATAAAGAAATCAGACAATCAAGATTTAATTTTGAATAAAAAAATATAATAATAAAAATAATAAAATAAGAAATAAAAAAATATTAAAGTCACAAAATAAAAGCAAAACGCAAAAACGACAAAAGGTTTTGAATCAGGATTTAAAATGAAAAACGACAAAAGGTTTTGAATCAGAAAGCAAAATGCAAAAACGACAAAAGGTTTTGAATCAGGATTTAAAATGAAAAACGACAAAACTTCTGTTAAAGGGATGAAAAAGCTATATAAAAGGGTCTTGGGGCTCAGGTAGAGGTTTTGGTTAGAAGTCTCTTCTGGAAAAGGATCCAAAACCAACTTCTGAGAGTCACCGGAGAAGAAAACCCAGAGAGTGTGAATTTTTGAGGGGTCTTTGGAAAAGGAATCGCGTCCCTGGGAAAGGAATTCTCTGTGAAGAAATCAAGAAATCTCACCATAGATCCGATCGTTTTACTTAAGAATTGTGCATGATAGGATCGGTTTCTTGCCTGAAAATCGCGCGTGGTCAGAATCAGTTTCTTGCTTAATTGTATTGGTTTCTTGCTTAAGAATCGTGCATGATGGAATTGGTTAGTGCCTAAGGGTTGCATATGAATGAATCCGATTCTTCGCTCAAGGATGGTGTATCGGAGTACTGACTTTGGGCATGGACCTGGTTTCTCTCAAGACTGCTAGGAGGAGATAGTCGATTTTATCATGAGGATAGTGGTCGATGATGATCAGTAAACAGTTTAAGGAACGACCTCAATAAACCACCTTCCCCTGAATGACCAACAACATCACTGACATTAGGAATCGGGCCTGAGTTAGGGTACCTCATCCTGCACTCCCTCAAAACATAATGGCCTTTGAGAACCTGCAGAGGGCCTGGAACCAACTTCGAGAAGCCACGAGGTGGAAAAACCTTGCACAATCCTCTTAACCATACACTCTGTTGCACTCTGTTCTCAAGAGCACGTGCTCTGTTCACGAACGCAGTGGAGAATCTCTTGAATGGAGATCACAGAATTCCCTCACACCGCATGCATGAGTTGATAAGTACTCAAGCAATAGCCCTTAGGATGGAAGCCTACCATACACGATGTTAGCCAGCAAATAACCTTGGGTTGTTTGACCCTAAATGGCTCTGACCAAGAACTGTGAATCTCCACCTGACACTAACCATAACCTGATCAAAGGGGAAGGGGAATTAGACATTAAGCGGGTCTTAGCTGAAGAAATTGAGGAGTAGAGAAGCTTGTAAGGTCACCTTGATTACCAAAGAATGAGGAATTATATTATTGAAAAAGGAAATATCGAGGGTCCAAGGCCCAGACCCCTACGATGTTCTGAGGCCAATTAATAAGTTGGCCATGCAAAGCCTGAATTTGGGAGCTTGTGAAGTGGTCTCTTTGTAAATTAGTCGAATACGTCGAATAGCATGAGCAAGAGCTCGGTCTAGTGGTGGGAGAAGCATGGTCTTTGAGTCTTCGGTAAGGGGTTCGAATCCCTTACACGCTGTTTTCAAGAGAAATTTGGATTTAAATAAGGATCACCTTATAAGCATAATAAGCATGTAGTCATAAACACAATCGGATACGGCTTAGTGGCTAGACGTGTCACTACCCACGCCTGGGTCGAAGGTTCGAGCCTGCCAGGGAACAAATTTCCCCTTTTATGCCACAAACCTCTTGCATACTAGGGAAATGACCACACTGCCCCTTAGGAAACCCCATAATTCCTAACAGATCCTTACTGAGAAATGACCACACTGCCCCTTAGGAAACCCCATAATTCCTAACAAGTCCCTACTGGGAAATTACCATACTGCCCTTAGGAAACCCCATAATTCCTAACAAGTCCCTACTGGGAAATTACCACACTGCCCTTCCGGAAACCCCATAATTCCTAATAGGTCCCATGTCCTGAAATTACCATTCTACCCTTAGAGAATTCAAGTAATCCCTATTCTGTCTCCATTTTACAGAAAAATTAGATTAATAAAAAATTTACGAAAATAAAATTAATGAAAAATTACAGAAATTAGAAAAAATAAAAAATTACAGAAAATAGAAAAATTAAAAATTTCAGAAATAGAAAAATTAACAAAAATTTCCAAAATGCAGAAATTAATAAAAAATTACAAAAAATAGAAAAATTAATAAAAATTCAGAAAAATCCATAAACATTAATAAACATTCAAAATTTCATAAAATTTATAAAATACAGAAAATTTCTGAAAATATAGTAAAAACAGTAAAAATGAAGAATCTTTTATTATATTCAAGCTTTCTTTTAATCAAAGCTTGATATCCTTTACAAATTATTTCTATCTCTTTTGATGTTTTGGGGATTCTAAGTCTCACGCAATGAGCTCTAAATGGGGAACTGGCGGTTTACCTGCTGTTCAACATTTAGTAGTTCGTATAGGTCCTTGTGCTGCCTTAGCCGCCTCGGACCTTGTGCATGAGTGGACTTGAGGTCCTTTTCAAACAAAAGATATCTTTTCTTAAATGTTTTGGGGATTCTAAGTCTCACGCAATGAGCTCTAAGTGGGGAACTGGCGGTTTACCTGCTGTTCAACATTTAGTGGTTCGTATAAGTCCCTGTGCTGCCTTAGCCGCCTCGGGCCTTGTGCATGAGTGGGCCAAAAATCCCTCCCAAAAATAAAATTTCTTTTCGAATAGCAAAATCTTCAAACATTTTCTCAAAAAAAAATATAAGAGCTTTAAGATAATCTTTTCTTAAGCATTTTTGAAGGTCAAGCCTTCACAAACCAAATAATCTTCTCTCAAGCACTTTTGAAGGTCAAGCCTTCACACACTAGAACTACGTAAGCCTTGAGTTTCCCATTGCACCGGGGAATACGTAGGAGCAGGATCAAGTCCTGTCAGGCTAACCTCCATCAAATTATTTTTCACATTAAAGGGATCCAAACAGTTTTCAAAATCACACACTCAGTTAAGGGTGCCGTTCTTTGGAATGGGCAAGTGGGGTGCCTAATACCTTCCCCACTTGTAACCGACTCCCGAATCTCGAATCTCATTTTCTAGTTAAGGTTTTTCCAAACTTTTCCCTTAAATAAAAATTTGGTGGCGACTCCACATTAATTCAAAACAATATCATTTAAAAATTTTAGCGAGTTCGTCGTCTCGTCGGAATTAAGGTTGCGACAACGTTCTTTTGTTTTTCTTGAACTCTATCTTTGTTAATTATTTTTTCATTTCTTTTTTTTTTCTATCGTAGAGTTGTTTAGCCTTCATTTTACTTTTCCTTGTTTCATTGTATGCACTGTAAACATAGACAAATATTAATTTATTGTTATTATTTGTGTAAGTGAAATCAAATTGGATGAGAGTGAAACATTATTTTGGTCATGAAGAGATTTGAAGTTTGTTATATACAATATTTTAAAGATAAAGATTATTATTTTTTTATAGATATAAAAAGATATCAATCATTTTAATTACTAGCTTCAGAAACAAAAATAACAACATACTAATATGATCCACTACAAAAGGTTCATGGCCGAAATTGCATGCTTCTTTAGTTCAACGCGAACTATGTGGGGAATTGTTAGGAAATGATTCGACTCCATGTGACTATAATACAAAAATAGATAGATTTTAACGTTAAATTGATATAGTAGGTTACTTATTTATATTATCAGTGTAGTTACCAATAAAAGGTGCTGGAATGATGCTCACTGAACCCTTATAATAACTTTCGCTACTAGCTCAGTACTCAAGAACCTAAATGAAAGAGAGAGATTTGGATCGCCTCGGTAGTTGGAGAGAAGTTAATCTCTACCTTTTATTGTATTATTCAAAATTTATATAATTAATAAAAAAAAATTGCACCCGTAGATCTTAATTGTGGCAGCCAATCGAGACCCAAAATTCTTCTCCAGCAATCTTTAAGGTCAACAGTTATCAGTGGTTTGAGCTTCAGCACCTTAATTATCACATATCCTCCAATGGCTAAGCAGATAAAGTGGACACAGGATCAAATAGTGGAAATATGAAATCCAACTTTTGGAAAAGAAAAAAAGATGTGTTTACTATATAATCCAAACAAGTTTTTAATACGATGATGGAATGGCAAAGGTGAGTAAGAGAGAATGCGTGTGGGGTACGGGTGAGAGAGAGTGAAATGAAGAGAGATCGTGGTGAGAGAGTGGGTAGATTGTAGGCGAGTTTGTTATCAAACGTGACATTTAACGCTACACTTCAGCACGCCATTAACAGAAAATGAGACCAAGGATTAACGTGAAACACAGAGTAAAATGTGAGGAACTAACAATAATCTTTTCAAGTCAGGGACTAGATTGAAACGCGTTAACAAAGTGAAGGAATAAAGTAACCATTCACTCTAAATATATCCATTTTGTTTTATTGAAAAATAAAATAAAAATTTTATAAATTTTCAAGATAAAAAATTTAAATAAAGTTTAACTTTTGAATCTTTTAAAATATTCTTCAAAAATATTTCTGATCAAGCAAATCAAACCACTTTCAATTTTAATCAAAGTTATTTTCAGTATCTTTCAAAAATTCTTTTCTTTCAAGCAAATCCAGCCAATTTTCCATCTTATAAATTTTTTACAAGTATATAACTTTGATTTTCTTATTATGAAAGACCATAAGCTTTCTTAGAGTTCATAGATACATTAAATGAGCTCATTTTGCATAACCCTATTATAACAAACACATTCATATTTACTGAAAAATTGGTTTAACATAATAATTTTCTACTTTGACATTATGAAACAGAAGTCACATTTTATTATCAGTTTCTCTTTCAAAAAAATAAAAAATAAAAAATCATTAAAAGTTAACTTTTTATGAATAACTAAAAAATTATAGTCACATATTTAAAACAGTACAATGTATTTTAATTACATAATTTGTTATATATATGTATATATTTATTGTAAGCTTTCATTTTTCAATCAATTTCAAGTTATTCAACTTAAGGAGATTAATTATAAAATAATAGATTTTATTTTAGTAAAAATAAATTACTTCCTCCACATTGTAGCTATTCTACGTTCCTTTGTTTTTACTTTTTATTTTTTAAATTAATTTTGAATTTTTTTAAAATTTTTAATTTTAATCCAATAAAGTCAAGTTTTTTTATCTTTTTTCTTCCTATTTCACTTTTAATAAATAATTTATTAATTAATTAAGAATTCTAATAAAAAATAATGTAAATAATTAAAAATAATAAATTAACCTAGTATATAAATCAATTTTTTAAAATATTTTTTAATTATTTAAATTTTATTTCTATCTGTACAATAACCCAATAATTTTAATTGAGTAGAAATTCAATGTTAATATTATTTAAATCGTAATGGTTTATTAGATAACTACTTTGCTAAACTATACACTGTACATGAAAGGAATGAGTTTTCTTTTCATTAAATAAATCCTTAATTTTTTTAAATTATTTTAAATATATGTAATATTTAATTTTATGCATATCTATAAATTTTAATTAAGTAGAAATCGAAATGTTGATATTATTTAAATCGTAATGATTTATTTGACAACCATTTTTTTTAAATTGGATTGAGTATACTGAATTTTTTTATTTTAATAAATCTATATTTAAATTTTTTAAATATTATTTCCAACCATGCAATGACAAATTCATTTTAATGGAATAGAAATTTATCGTTGATGTTATTTGCATCGTAATGGTTCATTTGATACTATTATTAGTAATTTGGTTTCTATCCTTCATAAGGCTTATTTTTCCTTTCATTAAATCTGTCATTTTAAAATATATAAAAAATAGTTTTTAAATATTTTTTAATACATTTTCCTTAAATCTATTTAAATCTATGGAGCAGTTAATTAATCTCAATGGAAATACATTTTTTACATTATTTGAATTGTAAAAAGTTATTGAGAACTATCTTTACTAGTTTGAAACCATGCGTAAAAGGATCTATTTTCTTTTAAAATTAAAATTTTGGAAAATAAATCAGGGTCTAATAGGACTTTCTGTCTTGACTCATGCCAACATAATGGTGACTTACATTTTCTACCATACACGGCTTCATAGGCTGTCATTCTTATGTTAACATGATAGCTATTTTGGTAAGCAAACTCTATCACATATAACTACTTATCCCAACTCTTCAATTGATCTAGCACATAAGTTCTAAGCATGTCTAAAGTTTGGGTTGCTCTCCCAGGTTGTCCATTAGTTTGAGGATGATAGGTTGTGCTTAATTGCAATTTTGTTTTGAATGCCTTTTGTAAGGCTCCCTAAAACCTAAAGGTGAACCTGAGATCTCTATCCGATACTATGAACGATGACGTTCCATGTATCCTTAGGATCTCTCGAATGTATATTTGTGTCGGTCATTCCAAAGAATATACTACTCCTAAGTTCATGTCTCTAAAACTTCTTATGAGATCCATCTCTTTCACAATCAACCAAGAGGCATGCAATGTTTTTATAGTCAATATATCATTTACCATGTTGACCTATCTAGGATGGTAGTTCAATCCAAAATCATAATCCTTTAAGAACTCCATCCACCTATGTTGTTTTATGTTCAACTTTTTCTGATCAAACAAATATGTCAAACTCTTGTGATAAGAAAATACCTCAAATCTTATTCCATAAAAATAGTGCCTCCATATCTTAAAGGCAAACACTACTGTTGCTAGTTTCAGGCCATGAGTTGGGCAATTGGTCTCATGAGTTTTTAATTGCTTAGAGGCGTAGGCCAATATGTTTCTCTCTTGTGTGAGTGCACAACCTAGACCTCTACCTGATACATCATAATATACTTCAAAAGTTCCATTAGGGTCTGATAATACTAACATTAAGGTTGTGGTCAACCTCTCTTTCAATTCTTGAAAACTCTTCTCACACCCCTAAGAGTTTAAAAAAAATGAGTGTTCTTCCTAGTGAGCTTAGTTAAAGGTAGGGCTATTTGAAAAAATTATTGGATAAATAATAAAATAAGAGACTTTAATTCAGTAAAAAAATTAATTATTCTACTATCTTGTTATTCTAATTTTCTTTCTTTTATTTATATTTTTTAAATTTAACTATAACTTTTCGTTTCATTTATCTTTTACCTTTAAATCAATGAAATCAATTTTTTCTCTTCTTTATTTCTAAATTATTTTAATAAATAAATTAATAATTGATTAAATTATAATTAAAAATAAAATAAATAATTAAAAAGAATGAATAGAACCAGTAGATAATTAAATTGAAGGAGTGAGGTGTGTACGCATCTCATAGATGCTTAGGATAAAGAAGGAAAACAAAATAATAAAAAAAAGTTAAGAGAAAGAAAGAGAAAAAGTGAAAAGAGAAAAACGTTTAATAAAATAATTACAAAATTGTGAAAAAAGAAAAACTAAAACATGATAACATGATAACATGATAAATTTTAAAATAAAAAAAAAAATTCAAATGAAGTTTAATTTTTTAAAATTCTAAAATATTTTTTCAAATTTTCTTGAAAAATACAAAATTTTAATTTGATAAATTAATTTTAAATTAAAATTTATTTAAAAATTATATACAAAATTTTATTATATATTTTGTAAAAGATTAAAGAGATTAAAAATCATTAAAAGTGAACCTTTTATAAATAACTAAAAAATTATAGTTGCTTATGTAAAACTTAAGTATACAATTTAATATAATTATATAATTTAATATAATTATATAATTTATTATATATATGGATATATGTGTTATAAGCTTTCAATTTTCATGAAACAAAATAAAATCATTCATGAGAAAGGTAACGTAAAGTTACTTAATAAATTTTAAAACATTAATGAAGGTAGCCTTTATGGTTAACAATCCATACTAGTTATGCTTGCTTTGAAAGAAAAATTAAAAATTAATTTAAAATTAAACTAACATAAAAGAAACAAGAAAAAAAAAATCTTAAACTAAATTTAAATTAATATAAAATTATTTCAATAAAACCGTACAATGTAAATGACAATAAAGGTAGTAGTTGTAACACTTAAAAAATGAAATCCATCTTTACACTTAAGTCGTGTACACAATTTCATTCCTAGTTTAAAATATAGTATATTTTATAAAATAATAATCTATATTGCATCGAACCTAAGTTAATATAAAACTAATCAATAAGTTTTTACAATTAAAATCATAATGAAGGTATACCAACTGCTCAATCTCTACCATCATTCCTTTAAAACATATTTCATTGGAGCGTATTTTTTAATCATTGGAGTGATGTCTAGATGGAAGAGTTCAAAATATATATAGGTAGGATTCCAATAACTGCTGATATCTTTTTGCAAGCATCAATTGAGCTTCTTTAATCATCAATTGACTAATCTCTTTCACTCTCTTCAAGTCATTGCAAATAACAGTAACTTTAATGTTCTTCTTTAGCTTAGATGCACTGCTAGAATTATCTCGAATCTTATCTGTTTCTTGCTATTGAATGCTACCAGACCCTTTTAGTATACCAAACAAATTTTCTAAAACAAAAGAATACATATGCAATTAAATAGGCAAGACAAAACGAGATGCATTCTAATTTATCCTAAACTTTCTAAGAATGTCATGTTATGCCCTAATCCTATATCTATTGATGATGTCATGTAATGATGCAAGTTGAAAATGTATAAAGAAAAATTAGAGAAACTAAGTTGGAAAATGGTTGGTCAATTAATAGGGTTTAGTTCAAATACAATTCTTTTTTCAAAATCCTTGTCTTTGTTTTTATATTAATGGACTAATAATTTCACCATTTTAAAATATTTCAAATTGACGAGATATCTTAGGAATATTCTATGCAAATATTTTTTTTCAAAATAATAATATTTTTTCTTATAAAATAACAAATATGCTTATTCTTTTCAAAGTGCATGATATATTCAAAAGAAGAGATATGAAAAAAGATACTGCTGTTGTATCCTAAGCAAAAGAATAATACTAAATGTTGAGTTTTTTTTAAGGGTATGACTCTAACTTGGATAGTTACTATCTTCAACTATTTGTGCAAATTTTTCAAGATAGGTCTTGACTCCTAAAGGTCATAGTCCTTAAATTGCCCTCATTTAAAGAGTGAAGATTTAGCTCATGAATTGATCACAAGCAGGGATAAACTCTTTCCCACAAAACTAGTAACAAGGCTTCACTTTCTAACTATTCTCAATGAAGTCATCAAGTGTCACAACTAAGATTGTGACATGAAGGCAGAGAAAAGAAATAAGTTAAAAAATAAATATTTTTAAAAATAAATTGCAACCAATTTTATTTTTTAGGGAACAATTGGGAAATCCATTTTTTATCTTAATATAAAATAAAATAATCTACAACAACAAAATAGGTTTGAGAGTTGAATTATATTTTGAGAAGGATGAAAACTTTATCCCGCAGCTTCCTAACAAATCAATCCTAAGATTACCTTTAGTAAAATTATGCAAATTGATAATAATTTTTAAAATATTTGTTTTATTCCTTTTAATACATAAGAAGAAATTAAATCAAAGCAATATATTTTTACATAAATGAATAAATTAATAAATAGTAAACAAAGAGAACAAATATTGTGAAAATTAATTTTGACTTGATGGATTAATTCCTAAACCTACTTCCTTTAGTACAATGAGAAAATCAAAATCATGTAGTTTTCTAAAAATAATTGCGTGTTAACTAATTTAGTAAAAAAGACAATTTATAAAAAAAAATAAAATCCTTATGAAAAATGTAATGTAAAGCTACTTAATAAATCTTGAACATTAATGAAGGTAGCATTTATGGTTAACAATTCGTACTAGTTATGCTTGCTTTGAAAGAAAAAACCAAAAATTAATTTGAAATTAAACTATAACATAAAAAAAATTACAGAAAAGAAAACATCTTGAACCAAATTTAAGTTAATACAAAATTATTTTAATAAATCCATACAACATAAATGACAACAAAGGTAGCAGTTGTAACATCTTACAAATGAAGTCCGTTCTTACACTTAAATCAAGTATGCGATTTCATCACTAGACGGTTAATTCATGATGCAGAATATTTCAAAAATTATTGTTATTTAAAAATTATTGTTAGTAAAAATAAGGTATCCTTTTTAAAAGAACACTTGGTTAAAAATACAAGTCTCGACGCAATAATTATCATATCGAAAAAATAAATAATCGAACATCTTAAGTCGCGTTTAAATGAAGTCCATTCTTACACTTAAATCAAGTATGCGATTTCATCACTAGACTGTTAATTCATGATGCAGAATATTTCAAAAATTATTGTTATTTAAAAATTATTGTTAGTAAAAATAAGGTATCCTTTTTAAAAGAACACTTGGTTAAAAATACAAGTCTCGAAGCAATAATTATCATATCGAAAAAATAAATAATCGAACATCTTAAGTCGCGTTTAATTAATAAATCGTCTATATTACTTATACATCTCTACTACTTATTTCTATTATGCAGAATCACAAGATAACACAAATACTAAGATGTCATAAATTGTAGAAAACTTATAGTTATATATTTCATATATATACATACTTAGTTGAGTTAAGTTAAGACGTATGTCTTTACATACTTAATTATATATATATATATATATATATATATATATATATATATATATATATATATATATATATATATATATATATATATATATATATATATATATATATATATATACGTCATATACAATATAATACAAGATGATATACTACTTAATTATATTACAATTATTCAACTATATTACAAAATATACATTATGGATATGATTTCAAACATCTTGTGCAAAAAGGTCCACACAAACACTTCGATTAAAGGGGTCACGAAGTATCATCGATTATTATATGGATTAAATAGATATTTATTTTAATTAAATTTATTCTAAGATTGATAGATAAAAGAAATTTTTTTAATAAAATAAGAAAACAAAAATTAATTAAAAAATATAATATATTAAAAAATATATTTTTTAAAACTTAAATTAGTTTAAAATAAATCAGTAAATCTTTATGATTAAAATAATAACTATAATAGTATTTAATTTTTCTAAAATAATAATTAAAAATCCAATATATATATATATAAACCAAATCAAAGCATACCGATTAATTAGAAAATAGGAACACGGCCTATATGATTTATGAGAGAAATAAAAATGGATCAAGAATTGATGACATGAAAATATTTATTACAAAACAGTGAAAAGAGAAAAAGTAAAACATGATAACATGATTTATGATTTATTTAGATTGTTAAAAGTTATTATATAACTATCCTTTTTTAACTAAAACCAATTCATAAATGTATCCATTTTCTTTTATTGGAAAATAAAAAAATATTTATAAATTTACAGAATAAAAAAATTAAAATAAAGTTTAATTTTTGAATCTTTGAAAATTTTCTTAAACATTATTTCTGATGAAGCAAATCAAATCATTTTGAATTTTAATCAAAATTGTTTTCAGTATGTTTTAAAAATCCTTTTCTCTCAAGCAAATGCAACCAATTTTCCATCTTATAGATTTTGTATAAGTATATAACTTTGATTTTCTTATTATGAGAGAGCATATGCTTTCTTAGACTTGATATTTACATTAGATGAGCTCATATGCAAGGAATGTGGTTCACATGGTTTGATGAAATTGAAAATAGAATTGGAAAAAAAGTATGGTGAAATGAAGAAAATAACAGCACTCATTGCATAGTAATACAAGAATACAAGAGGAGGAGTACAAAGCAGAATATAATTTAGATAGATATAAATGACAGACAGAGGAATACTAAAAACAAGAAGGGGTCTTATTATAGTGTGTGTCTATGACCCAGCATGAAATGAAACTGAGAGAAATTAATGAGAAAAGCTCAATTATTAGGATTAATGAGGAGGCTCTGTGCCTTGATCTCAACGTAGTAAGGATCTTCAAGGACCTTGGAATCATTAGCATTCCAAACAAAAATGCCAGGGAGGGAATCACTTTTGAGAAGGGTTTTGCAACCCTCAAGGAAGATCTCTTGTGGTATATTAGATGAATCAGTTGGATCAGTGCTGACTCCAGCAAGGAGCTTTTCAGAGCTGAAGAAATCTCCAAGGCTTTTGTAGAGATTTACAAATTCATTTGGTGTGGAGATTTTCTGATCATAGAACTGGTAGTTGACCCAGTCAATATTGTCATTGTTATCCTTGTACAAATCCTTGTACTTGGATAGAACAGCATCCTTTGAATCAGTTGGAGAAATGGACACCTTCAATCCTATGTTCTTCACGTAATCTATAATTTCCCCTATGCACTCCACAAAGTCATCAGACTCAACATACTGATAGTTAATATCAATGCCATCAATTACCGTTTTATCACCGCAACCGCAATCATCCTTGTACTTGTAGTCATTTTCAATGATTTCTTTGAGTGACTTTTTGGCATTGTTAATCCATTCTATTTTGTTTTGAGGATTGAATGGATAATCGGTGCCACGACCTCCAATGCTTATTACCACCTTCACATTCTTGTAATCTTTCTTCAGATTACTGATTGCGGCAGGACTAAAGTAACTCACATCCCAACTTGGACTAAAGTTTCCCTTCCCTTTTTTGGTATCAGGGTAATAATCCTCTGTGGCAAAGGCCAAAATAAAGTGGAATTCTGAGATTCCATGATTGATTATTTTAACAGGGAATTCATTTAATTTCGGGATTGACTTGGCGCCAATGTATTCCCGAAAAATGTTTCCCTTCACAAACGACTTGAAAGACATTTCTGCTTTTGCTTTTCTCGCTTATTTTGGGCTAAGGCTGTTATGCTATTCTCCAATTCTTAACTCCCTTTTATAGACCTACCTACTCAATCACATAATCACTTGCTCTATCAAAATTATTTTATTAAAACACACCCCGATCACACATCTATGAAACCCAATTGCAAGCACGTTCAATTCTTTTTTTATTAGTAACTGACTCAAATTTTTAGGATTACAATATTATCCCGTCACTAACTCATTCAAATTTTAATGTTTTCCATTTCTGCATGTCTTAAATGTGCAATAATGTATATTATATCAAGGGAATGAAATATCATGCTTCACTAATAAACTTCAAAATAAAAGCGATTGTTATTTACTTAGATGCTTGGGTGCACTTCGGTTTCGTTCACACTATGGTTGTTAGATCATATGAGTACACCGGCTTCCATCTATTTGTATTAATTATATATATAATGAAATATATTATTTTAATATTTTATTTTTATTTCTGCATGTAATAAATATGCAATCACGACTATTACTTGTATTAGGATGACTATCTATTCTAGATTAAAAACAATTATAAAGTTATATTTACATTTATTCAATATCATTTTCTCCGTTTCTTTGTTTCTTAAAGTTTATATGATAACTAAATGTTATATTATAATGTATGTTATCTTGATGATTAAAAATGATATGTTTCACTAACAAACTTCAAAATAAAAACGATTGCACTTCGGTTACGTTCACACTATGGTTGTTATAGTAGATCATACTTGTAAGAGCTGCTGCCATCTGTTTGCATTAATTGTATACTTAATCAAACACATCTTTCCAGAATAACAATTTTAATTTCTGCCAATGTAATTAATATAAGTATGCAATTGCCACTATTATATGAGGATGATTATTAAATTATATTATAAAATTATTAGTTGTTCCTCCACGTGGTGTTGGATAAGTTCATTCAATGGTTGTTACGAGATTTGAAATAAGTTCATCATATATTTTTAATAAATCAGAAATTCCACATCATGTATTCTGTTCTTTATTTTTGCTATTTTATCTGTTTAGCTATAATGTTTATGGTTTAAGGATTATCAAAGAGGATCAATATAGAACATATGTACTTGATATATATATCAAAACGTGATCTATCTCTGTCTCTTCATTGAGATGAAAACATAGAATGATAGAAGCTGCTTTCAATATGATAGGTTGGATGTGAGAAACTGAGTACTTGAGGAGTCAAATGGAAAGTAGTTTACATAACTTTTCACATGAGATGAAATTAGGAACCTCTTAACAGTGTCATAATGAATAATCCAACTCATCATGAGTCATTTGCTAATCGCTCAAGGTAATTTTCACCAGTTGTACATGTGTTGTAATTAAGCAAATAGTTATCTTAACTGATATTAATAACTTCATCTGATGTATTTTAATTAATCAAATAATTAATGTTAATTTATATAATTAAACACAGAATTAATAAGTAATATAACATTCTCTCATTTGAATAATTTGTATCAATTATTAGAAATATCTAAATCATTTAAACAAAAATACTGATCAACGTTAAAAGACTAGCTAACAATAAAAGAAATATAAACATCAATCAATACCAAAAAAATAAAATATTCAATATATGTCAATGCATTTTTATTTCATAAGAAAAATAATGTACAAAGAAAAACATATTAAATAAGAGAACTATGCAATCTCAGAAAAGGTCTAAGCATATAAAATATAACTAAGATTAGCCTTCACATGTTTGCATTAATTTTATAATAAAATACATTATTTTAAATTTTTTATTTCCACATGTAATATGTATGCAATGCCACTATATATTATAATAGAATTCTGAATATCTATTCATGAATTAGTTGTTATAAGATTTAAAATTATTTTATTATTTTTATTATTGGTGATAAAGTTAATTTTTAATCTTTATTATTGAATCCATTCAGGTATATATAATTGATTCTGTAATTTTTTATAAATTTGACTCGTTACTGATTTTATGAACTAATTTTTTCTTCTTTTATTTTTTTTTTATATTCCCTTATCCTAGCCAATTTCATTTCAAGTAATTTAATTTTTATCTGCATTTTGATTTTTGTAAAGATTTTAAATTAGCAAATTTTGAATAAATTTTTTGAGTTAACTTAATAAAAATTTAGAATGAAAATAATAATTTGAAACACCAATTATGTCTAAGTAGGGATAAAAGTGAATAAGATTATCCGACATGTTCGACTTGTTTAAAACCTAACATGATTCAATTTATTTAAAAAATAGATAGACATAAACTTATTAAAAGTCTTTTTAGATAAATAAATTAGGTTTAGATCTACAAAAAAGTTTCTTTAATCTATTTAAGAGCTTATTTATCTTTATATATTATATATTTATATTTATTATATGTATTTTAATATATTATGTTTATATAATATTAATATATTTATATAATTTGTTAAACATTAAAAGTTAAAAAAGAATCCTAGATGATTTGATACTTATCCTCAAAATAGAACCTTTTTATATAATATAATTTACTATTTTAAAGATTAAATTGTTGAAATTTAACTGTTTACGAGAGTTATTAAGTACTTATTTATATATATATAAATATATATATATATATATATATATATATGTGTGTTTTAAACTTATTTAATATTTATTTTTATTTTGTATGTTTTAAACTTAAAAACCTTTTTAATCAATCATTCGTATATGTTTTTAAATCTATTTAATCTTTTGGAATATATAAATTTTAAATTAGGCCAAAATTTGACAAAAAAAACCTTAACAAATAACAGACTTAGACAGCCTACCTTAGTTCAACCTACTTATATCTTTATATCTAAAATAAATTTTTATGAATTTAATTTGTAGAAATTAAAATACTAATAATATAAATAATAATAATAATATTAATAATAATTCACTTGCGTTAGAATAATATTTAATTTATTTTTTCTTCATTTACCTATCATTTTATTTTTTACCTATTTATTTATTTATTTATCATGTTATAATTTTTATATATTGATAAGGATGAAAGTGTAACTATCATTCATCTTTAATCCCACACATATACAGATTTAGAGTACTATTTTGCAAAATAAGCTTATTTTATTTATAGAAATATTTTTATACTAAATTTATGTAAGCAGTTATAATATATGCATGTAGTAAAAGTTATCAACATAATATTTTTTCCATCATATTTTTTCTGTTTTTAATATTAAAAAATATTTTTAAATTAATTTACTTTATTTATCTATAATTTAGTTTATTATTATAAATTTGATTATAATAAAATAATTATTATTATTATTTTTAATACAAATTTATTTATTATCATGATAATAATATAATGTTATTTTAATATTGGTTGTGTTAAGAAGGGGATACTTTGGTGGTTATGTATGCTTTTTTCACCATGTTATTTTTTATTTTATTTTTATCTTTAACATGATGTTGCTATTTGATATATTTTATTTGGTTATAATATAGATTAGTAGAATTCTATTTCATCACATGGACTTATATATTTTTTTATTAAAATCAACTATTATCTTTAACTGTGATAAAAGTGTGTAATGATAATAATAAAATAAATAACTAATTTGTTTGAAGAAAAATATCTGCAAATAAATTTAATATTTTTTATGTTTTGATATCTTCTTTATTTAGCTTATAATGTTTTACAATTTTTTCTCTAGATTACTAGTTGCTCCTTCACATGGTGTTGGATAAGTTCTTGGTTGTTACGAGATTTGAAATAATTTCATCATATATTTTTAATAAATCATAAATCATGTATTCTGTGTCCTTTATTTTTTCTATTTTACCTATTTAGCTATAATGTTGATGGTTTAGGGATTATTAAAGAGGATCAATATAGAACATACGTACTTGATATACATCAAAAGTTGATCTATCTCTTTTTTCATTGAGATAAAAACATAGAATGATAGAAGCTGCTTTTCAATACGATAGGTTGGACGTGGGAAACTGAGTACTTGAGTCTAATGGAGAGTAGTTTACATAAATTCTCAGATGAAATGAATTAGAAACCTCTTATCAGTGTCATAATGAATAATCCAACTCATCATGAGTCATTTGACAAACGCTCAATGTAATTTTAATCAATTGGACATGTATTATAATTAAGCAAATAATTATCATAATTGATATTAATAACTTCATCTGATGTTTTCTAATTAATCAATTAATTAATGTTAATGTATATAATTAAACACAAAATTAATAAATAGTATAGCATTCTCTTATTTGGATAATTTGTATCAATTATTAAAAATATCTAAATCATTTAAACGAAAATATCAATTAAAGTTAAAAGACTAGTAGACTAACAATAAAAGAAATATAAACATCAACCAAAACACTAGAAAATAAAATATTCAATAGAGATATATTATATATGTAAATATATTTTTATTTTATAAAAAAAATTATGTATAAAGGAAAACATATTAAATAAAAATATTATACAATCTCAAAAAAATCTAAGCATATAAAATATGAGTAAGATCAGCTTTCACATGTTTGCATCAATTTTATAATGAAATACATTATTTTAAATTTTTTATTTCCACTTGTAATAAGAATGCAATGACCCCGGTATACTATATTAGAATCCTGAATATCTATTCATAGAATGGTTGTCGGGAGATTTAAAATTATTTCATCACTTTTATTACTAATTTTTAACTTATTTTTTTATCTTTATTATCGGATTTATTCAGTTATATATAATTGATTCTGTATTTCTTTTTCTTTTAAGTTTGGTTTGTTACTGATTTTATGAACTAATTTCTTTAATTTCTTTTATTGTGCATATATTCTTTTACTGTAGTCAATTTTATCTTAAGTAATTTGATTTTTTATCTATATTTTATTTTTGTAAAGATTTTAAATTAACAAATTTTGAAAAAATATTTTCAATTAATTTAATAAAAATTTAAAATAAAAATAACAATTTCGTATATCAATTATGTCTAAAAAGGGATAAAAATGAATAAGGTCGTACAACAGAATCTAAACTCGGCTTGCTTAATACCTAACTTGATTAAGTTTGTTTAATAAAGAAACAGACACATATTTATTAAAAAAATAATTTTTGATAAATAAGTTAAACTTAAACCTATCAAAAAGTCTATTTAATGTATTTAAAAGTCTATTTATCTTTATATATTATATATTTATATTTATTTTAATATATTTTATTTATATAATATTAATATATTTACATAATTTGTTAAAAATTAAAATTTTTAATTTTTAATTTCAAACAAAAGAAACCCTAGATGACTTTATCCTTATCCTCAAAACACAATACTCTTTTGCTATTTTCGTCTACCTCTACAAGACTACGACTCAACCCACAATTCCTCGTGATGTGATCTTGTGCGGAAATATATCATATATAACACATTACTTAGTATAGTATCCCAAAATAAATAGTTTGAAAATTTTCTAATGTTGGATAATTTTGATTTATTTTTTGTACAAATGGTACTAGTAAAATGTTGAATTGATAGGTTTTATAACTTAAAAGAACACTAAAATATATTTTTATAAAAGATTTTAAGCTTGTGAACCTTTTATATATGTTGAATTTTTAATTTTTAATTTCGAACAAAAGAAACCCTAGATGACTTTATCCTTATCCTCAAAACACAGTACTCTTTTTCTATTTTCGTTTACCTCTACAAGACTACGACTCAACCCATAATTCCTCGTGATGTGATCTTGTGCGGAAATATATCATATATAACACATTACTTAGTATAGTATCCCAAAATAAATAGTTGGAAAATTTTCTAATGTTGGATAATTTTGATTTATTTTTTGTACAAATGGTACTAGTAAAATGTTGAATTGATAGGTTTCATAACTTAAAAGAATACTAAAATATATTTTCATAAAAGATTGTAAGCTTGTGAACATTTTATATATGTTGAATTTTTAATTTTTAATTTCAAACAAAAGAAACCCTAGATGACTTTATCCTTATCCTCAAAACACAGTACTCTTCTTCTATTTTCGTCTACCTCTACAAGACTACGACTCAACCCATAATTCCTCGTGATGTGATCTTGTGCGGAAATATATCATATATAACACATTACTTAGTATAGTATCCCAAAATAAATAGTTGGAAAATTTTCTAACGTTGGATAATTTTGATTTATTTTTTGTACAAATGGTACTAGTAAAATGTTGAATTGATAGGTTTTATAACTTAAAAGAATACTAAAATATATTTTCATAAAAGATTTTAAGCTTGTGAACCTTTTATATATGTTGAATTTTTAATTTTTAATTTCAAACAAAAGAAACCCTAGATGGCTTTATCCTTATCCTCAAAACACAATACTCTTTTTCTATTTTCGTCTACCTCTACAAGACTACGACTCAACCCATAATTCCTCGTGATGTGATCTTGTGCGGAAATATATCATATATAACACATTACTTAGTATAGTATCCCAAAATAAATAGTTGGAAAATTTTCTAATGTTGGATAATTTTGATTTATTTTTTGTACAAATGGTAATAGTAAAATGTTGAATTGATAGGTTTTATAACTTAAAAGAATACTAAAATATATTTTCATAAAAGATTTTAAGCTTGTGAACCTTTTATATATGTTGAATTTTTAATTTTTAATTTCAAACAAAAGAAACCCTAGATGACTTTATCCTTATCCTCAAAACACAATACTCTTTTGCTATTTTCGTCTACCTCTACAAGACTACGACTCAACCCATAATTCCTCTTGATAGGTTTTATAACTTAAAAGAATACTAAAATATATTTTCATAAAAGATTTTAAGCTTCTGAACCTTTTATATATATATATATATTATGTGTATGTTTTTAGGTCTATTTAATATTTTTTTATCTTGTATACTCAATTATTTATATATATTTTTAGCTTATTTAGTGGCCGTTTTTTATAATACATACACTTTTAAGCAGGGCTTGTAAAGTTTGTAAATTTTAAATTAGACCAAATCTTGAAAAAAAAAAAAAATCTATCACGTAGAATAGGCTTAAACCTCAAACGTTAAAACAAGTTTAAACATTCAGAGTTTATCTTATTTTAACCTACTTTCATCCCTATATCTAAAATAGATTTTTTTAAATTTGGTTTATAGAAATTAAAATAATAATAATATAAATAATAATAATAATAATTATTATTATTATAGTAATATTAATAATAATTTATTTATGTTAGAATAATATTTAATTTATTTATTATTTATTTACCTATCTTTTTATCCTTTCACCTATTTATTTATTTATTATGTTAGAATAATATTTTATAAAAATACTTTCATTCTAAATTTATTTCAACAAATCTTAATGTATATATATATATATATATAGTTTTTATTTATTGTTAAATGATAAGGAATGAAAGTGTAATCATCATTCACCTTCAATCCCACACACATACAGATTTAAAATATTATTTTGAAAATAAGCTTATTTTATTTATAGAAATATTTTTATACTAAATTTATATAATCAATTTATAATATATGCATGTTATTCATAAAAGTTATCACCACAATATTTTTTTTATCATATTTTATCTTTTTTTATGATTAAAAATATTTTTAAATTAACTTACTTTATTTATCCATAATTTATTTTATCATTATTAGTTTTATTGTTATAATAATAATAATAATTATTATTATTATTATTAACAAAAATTTATTTATTTATTTTTATTTTTTAGTGTACATTCTTTTATTTTATTATTTTTATTTATTTATTTTATTAATATTTGAAATAATTTATAAATAATAAAATTAGAATCTTAAAAATTAAAATAACAAAATAAAACTTAAAACATTAAATTTTTTCTATTACTCTACCTTTATATTATGTAAATAATTTTTTAATCTTCAAGAATTCAAACATACTTTATTCCATTAATTTATGTTATTTAATTATTAATTTTAATCATTAATTTAATTTTAAATATTTAATTATTTTATTATATTCTTATTTTAATATAATTTTTGTTTTATTATTATTATGAATTTTAATTTAACTTTAAATCTTTACTCATATTTATTATATTTATTTATTTTAATTTAATTTTTTTATTATTTAATATTATAATAATGTAATTTTATATTATTAATTATTGTAGGTATTGCTATGTTTCCTTGTTCGTTTTGTCTATTCATTTTTTTATTATTGTTATTTAATTATTTCATTAGTTTCTATTATTTTATTATATTTTTATTTATTTATCATTGTTGATTGTTAAATTTTTTTACCTCGTTATAATTCTTATAAATTATCTGTTGATAAAATGGATTCTTAATCTTTGGTTAAATTTACATTTTTTATAAGCTTTTTCAAAAATATTTCTTTTTAAATCTAATCACCCTCCTAGCATAATTAATGGATAAAACCACACATTCATCCATTTGAATACAATCAAAATAGATGCGTTATTAAAATTTTTTTTCATAAAATCTATACCCTTATGCATCAACCATTTATAAATTTAAAAACATTTTTAAATATAATGAAAAAAAAATATTTTTTAAAATTTTTAAAGGGTTTTATTAAAGTTAAAATGACCTTCAACCTTTCTTAAATAAAAACAAATCAAGATAGCATAAATTATTTAAAAATAAATAAAGAAAATATATTTTAGTATTATTTATTTCTATATTTATATTATATTTTTGTGACAATCAATTTATATTTATTTTAATATTATCTATTTTTATATTTATATTAAATTTTTGTAACAACCAATTTATATTTGGATAGTAAAAATTTATTAAATAGTTTTTTTTTAGCTTCAACCTTATGAATAATAGGATTTATTTTAAACTTTTAAATTATTATTTTTGAAAATATTGAAACATTTTGTTGAAAAAATTTTAATTTTTTTCAATATTATTTCATGATGACCAATTAATTTTAGTAAAGTAAAATTTCATAAAAATGTTATTTGGACTGTAAAAGTTCAATAAACGACTACTTTTTTATTTAGAATATTAAGAATAATTATATTTATTTTACTTTTAAAAGTAACTCATTAAAATAATAAAAGTATTTATTTTTAAAATATTTCAAATTTATTTCAATATTATTTCTAACCAAGAAAATGACCAATTAATTTAATTTATTGATAATATTATTTGAATTGTTATGGTTCGATGGTTAACTATTTTTCTAATTCGAATTCCATATATCTTAAGATTTATTTTTTCATTTATTAAATCATTTTTTACAAAATAAAATTTAAAAATATTTTTCAAAATTATTTTAATACATTTTTGTTAATTTATTTCAAGTCTACATCGTAGTTAATTAATCACAATGAAAATACATTGTTAACATTATTTGAATCATAAAATATTATTGAAAAATTATCTTTGCTAGTTTGAACCTATGTTAAATGAATCTATTTTATTTTAAAATTAAAATTTTGGCAAATAAATAAATTATTTTTAAATTTTTAAAATTAAAAATATTTTTCTTCAAATGAAATTTATTCTATTCAAAGAATCTAAAAATATATTTTTCAAAATTTGATAAAAAAATATTTATCTTAAAAAATAAAATTATTTTTAATTTTTATCAAAAACACTTTTAAAGTCATTCAAAAGTCCATTGCTTATAAGGAAATGCAACCAATCTTTATGTTTTACTGTGTAATTCAATTGAGAATTTTAACTTCAATCTTTTACACAATCTAGTATCCTTTCCAGGCTGAGGGGACGAAGCGGTAACTAGAAGGGAGGAGCTCATAGTCGGATAGCTCGCCCTCTCCTTACTCCAATCCTTTGGTGAAGACCTGTTTCAGCCGGTGAAAGAGTAAGCGCTGTTGGTAGGTTAATAAAACTGGCATACCAGGATGATAAAATATAATTAAACTATCTAGTCATTAAAAGTATTGTATCTAGAACAATTAAAATGAGTAAAAAAGAAAAGAACAATGAAAGAAAACAATCATAGAAAGAATTTGAAGAATTTTCAATTTTACTTGCTTTAGAAAAAATTTTAAATTCTCTATTTTAGATTTATTAAAATACTTTCTTAAAATAATATATTCAAACAAAATATTTAAATATTTAAAATTTAAAATTTTATAAAAAGTAACTTTTCCTTCTTAAAATTTTTCATCTAAATATAGGATTATGATTTTCAAAAACTATGTTTTCAACCTTTTCCTATTATATTTTCCTTTTTTTTAATTGTTTTCATCTAAATGTTATCTTTCTTTAAAAATTTTAAAAACATATTTGTTTGAAGTGCAACATATTCTTAAAATTAAATTTTTTTTACACAATTAGCTACAAAGTTAATCATGTGTTTCACAAGTTACTAATACTTTCTTAACATATAATAAACTTTTGAAAATAATTTTTTTAAAATTTTCAAATATTTTATGTTATAAATTTTAATAATAGTTCTTCTATTTTTTTATTTATTTATTTACCGTCTTTATCATAATCTCATTGCAACAAACAAACACTAATTGAAAAAATAGTTTCAACATAATAACTTTTTAGTTTGATGATATGGGATGAAGATCATTCCTCGTTAAGACTTTGTCTTAAAAAATTAAAAAAGATTAAAGATTATTTAAAGTGAACTATTTTTATAAATAGCTAAAAAATTAGTCATTTATTTAAAAAGTAATAATAAAATGTAATATACTTACATAATTTACTAAACACAGAGATATATTTTATTATAATTTAAATCCTTAATTTTTCATTCAATTGCAATAGTTATTCAAATTAAGGAAACAAATTATAAAATAAAATACTTTATCGTAGTGAAAAAAAATAATTATTCCACTCTCTAGCAATTGATATGAAGTCATAACATCGTTTTGAAGCACAGGCGTTTTAAAGCTTGTTACAATGAATACTAAAATCTGCATCAAGAATGCATGAATCATAACAAATGAATGCAGCCTATTTTCTTTTATCTTATTGAGATTCAATGCAAAATTGGAAAAAGAAATCATGACTGCTTACACGTTCCATCAGTGATGTAAGCCATGCAACTTAAGGTAGAGCTAAAATTGATGCCTAAGAACAGGTTTACTGCCTTGTGTTTTAGGATCTTAGTTCGATCATATCAAGTATTCTTGATTTTCTATAGAGAAGCTATAAGATTCAGCCAAGAAGATCTTCAACAAGTATCAACTACAGTACCATGGATTAGCTTCTATTCTGATTAAGAATTTCGGCAGTTAATGTTCTTTTTCAATGAAATACCATGCTTCTCATGATCAGATCTATGTATACTCCTGATGTAGCATTAATGGATGAATAATTAGAAGTTACTAACTTGCCCGAACAACGTATGCGTGCTGGGAGTCTTATGCTAGCATCAATGGGGATTTTCTTCCTTTAGGATTGGTGAGGAATTGATTCATGAATGGAGGATCCATTGAAAGTTTCTGAACCTCTAGGAAAGAATCCCCCTAACGAGGAAATTCTGGTAACTGCCTCTGTTCCCTTCTTCCTGGAAACCGAGCTCTCCCTTGGCCAGTTCCAAATCGTTTTTTCTTCTTGATCTTGATGACCAAATTTTCCTAAAGCCAAAAGTCCCCGCCTCAACCTAAGAACCTTCCTTTTTTATGCATTCGTTTTTCTTTCCCCCCCCCCCCCCCCCCGCCCCCTTTTCTTTCTTTTTTTCTTTTTTTTTCTTTTCCGTTTTCAGTTATTATTCTGTTTTAATTTTGTTATTTCATTTTTTTATTTTGGAAATTTAGCTTTTTGTTTTTACTATTATTATTTCAATTTTTCATTTCTTTTTATTATTTGTTTATTATTATTATTATTATTATTATTATTATTATTATTATTATATTTTTTGTTTATTTTTGCTATTTCTTATTTTCTTATTTTCTTATTATTTTTCAATTTTGTCTTTTTTATTATATATAGATATATATTATTTAATTTATTTTTCAGTTCTCTTATTTATTTTTATTATTTAATCTATTTTTTCAGATTTTATTTTTTCTACTTTTTCTCTGTTTTCCTTTTTTTTTGCTTTTTTGTATTACTTTTCTATTTGTTTCAAATATTATTATTATTTTTTTCTCATTTTTTTTATTTGTTTTTGTTTCTATTATTTAACTTATTATTTATTTTCTTGGTAATTTAAAATGGAAGTCTCGGACATAATTGGGTGTTTACAAAAGTTTAGGAGGGCTTTAGACTGTTCACAGATAGGGGTTTTGCCTCAAGCCTCTGTAAGTCCACCAACAAGAATTAGACCCAAGACTTTTTTTATTAGTGAATAATGTTTGATCTCCTTTCATTCCTTTCATTTGTTATGCCTATGCTATACTTTGGTATAGTTTTTATATCTTGGTTTTTCTGAATTGGTTTGCCATGACTTTTCTATAGTACACAAGCTAATTTTTTTTCCATGTATCTTTAGTATAAACACAGTTTATTACATGGAACCTTTTGCAACCTTGATCTTGACATTTCCTGCCATGTTACTTGAAGGCAATGGAATTCTTGAATGGATAAATACTCATCCATATCCTTGGTTGGCTCTCATCATTATTTTTAGCTCCAGGATGTTCGCTTTCTATCGTAATTTTCCCATTTTTTAGGTGATTCACTCCACCATTGCTGTAACATTTAACATTGTTGGAAATCTTAAGGTGATCTATCAGGCATGATTCAAGCATCATGGAACCCAGAATCATGCTTTTGTGTGTGAACACCGAATTATGTCCGAGGATTCAAAATCCAAAATAAATTATTTCATTTTTAGCTAAAAGGTGATTTAGTATAAAATAGTTCAAAAATCAAAATAAAAGTAATGGAAAAAATAAAACAAAATAAATAAATAAATAAATAAACAAGTCCAATTCTTTTCATCAAATTCAAATCAAGTTTATTTTATTTGTAATCCAGTACATTTGTAATTCTAAGTCTCACGCAATGAACTTTAAATACGAACTGGTAGCTTTTTCTGCTGTTCAGTATTTAGAGATTCATATGGGTCCTAGTGCAGCCTTAGTTGTCTTGGACCCTGTGCATACGTGGACTAAGAATCTCTTGTAAGTAATAAAATATTTCAAAGCAACATCGTTTTGAGAATTCCCTTTGTAGAAAATACTGTTTTAATAATTCCAAGTCTCACACGATGACTCTAAATACGAATTGGTAGCTTTTTCTGCGGTTCAGTATTTAGAGATTCATATGGGTCCCATGATGTGCATATGTGGACTAAGAATTATGCAAAAATATCGAAAATACTCTCAAAATCATCTTCCTTTTCACTCTGAAGGTCAAGCCTTCAAACCAGAACTACGTAAACCTTGAGTCTTCCATTGCACCAGGGAATACATAGGAGTAGGATCAAGTCCTGTCAGGCTATCTTCCATCAATCTATTTATTTTCACTCTAATTAAAGGGATCAAAAAGTTTTCAAAAAATCACACACTCAGTTTAAGGGTGTGTAAACACTCAATTATATCTGAGATCCTCAATTATTAAAATTAATCAAGAAACCAATACTAATTTAAAGAATACATATATAGACAGAAACAGAAAGCAGAAAAACAGATAAAGCAAAAAAAGGGGGAAAGAAAAAACAAAAAATAAAAAATACAAATCCTGAAAAATAAAAAGGAATAAAAATAAAGGGAGAATCGAAAATAATAAATTGAAAAAATAGAAATTGAAAAATACATGAAAACAAAAATCCGGAATTAAAAATCAAAACAATAAATAAAATTTCTGGAAAAGATGGAAAAAAGAGAAGAAAATAAACTGAAAATTGGAAAAAATAAAAAAATAATAATAATACAAATGAAGTGATAATAAATAAAGAAAGAAATAATATTAAAAATTGTAAAAACAAGAAATAAAAAACAAAATCAGAAATAATAATAATAATAATAATATAATAAAAACAAAAAATAATAATAATAATAGCAAAAATATATAAATAAATAAAAAGTAAAAATAAAAAGAAAGGAAATCAGGAGCGGGAAAGGAGAAAGCAAAGAGAGGAAAAGAGGCTCGCCTTTGGGGAATCAGTTTATAAAGGGGATTTTCATGCCACTTTGAAGGGTTTTTTTTTCTTTGGGAAAAAAAAAGAGAAAATCTTCTGAAAGATTAGATGAACGCTCTGGGAGCATCTTCGTAGTTCGGGGGGAGAACAAAACCACATTCTGAGTAGGTGGCTTGGCGTGGTGGATCTTAAGGAGCACCGCCAAGTGTGGCGGCGGAAGTGCCTTTGTCCTTAACGTTCAAGTATATGAATTCTTTCTCCGATTGAGATTGTACCTCTAGAAGAATTAGGTTAGTTCCTCAATTCTACACCTGAATAATTGGCATGAGGCTCCAATAATCGAATTCAGTGTTTCATTCTTGGTGCTATGACGCATGGGTTCGTGTGAGTCTAAACATGAATAATTTGCATGAGGTTCCAATAACCGAATTCAGCGTTGTATTCTTGGTGCTATGACACACGCGATTGTGTGAATATAAATCTGAACAATGTGCTAATATCCATGAATCGATTTCACCATGAAAATGCATGTGTTTGGTTAATATTAAGCATGTGCTTGCCGTGTTAGCATTTCGAGTCGAACATCTTGCATTGGTTAAGATGGTGCACGAGATCTGGTGAGCAGAAGATACGTAAATGCAAGATATTTTCACCACGAATTCATAGCTCTTGATCATGGATTGCGTATGCATGGTCAATTCACAATGCCTGGATAAGAATGAAAAGAATCTAGAATTAATAATAATATAATCGGATCATAGACATTGCATAGGTGTTTTTTTTTTATATTCAAGTTATAGTACAGAATTGCCCGCGTATCGACCCCTAGGTCTTGGATCTCACGCTCTTTCTACAAAAGATGTGAGGGTCGTCCCTTGCCAAGACTTTCTTTAACCTCTTTCATTAGTAATCGTGGCTCATTAGATTCTGTTCTTAGGCAACAAGGAACGAATCACCCAAAGGCCAAGTTGCAAGCTACAAAGAGGACTAAAAAGGAATGGACGGGAGTATATTTGGTCACAAATTATCACACCCAAAGTACCAAGGACCATAAATAATTCTGAAAGCACTGAGCAGGTTCTATATGAGAAGGTCCCAAAGTTCATCTCAATGAGGAAGATCTTCCAGTATAAGGTGTTGGCAATGAACACCAGGCCCTACGGTACGCGTCAGTGCCGCATGAACGGAAGTTATTCCCTTCCCCTACGGGTATGAGACACAAGGTCGATGCTGTTTTGGTCCCTACCGCCTCATGGTTCTTAAGCTCCCAACATCCAGGCCTCTATGTTTCTTCCCTAACTTTACAGCTACGAGAACGCCAGATACGCGAAGAAAGGCTTAGACCCCCGTGTGGAAGGCAACGGGATGAATGCATCCCCGCACGATCGTTACAACTAACAATACAAACATCTGCTGCGGAAAAAGGGTCTGCGGGATGGGGCCAGGGAATTGTATATGCTCATTTGATGGGGTGTGAGCCAATTTACACGTGGGAGACCCCAACCATATGCGATCAACTGATGATGATGCAACCTTGAGCTAGAAAGGACGAACTCACCTTCATGTACGCATGTAACCACAAGGATAGGCTAGACTGGATTTCCAGGGCAAGCGCCTCTGTGTTCGCCACGTTGTAGCTCATTTGTGAGTCTGACCTTAGGCCAGGGAAAAGAGGATCATGCTGCTACCTCAGAGGATCGACCTCAGGCATAGCCTATTCCAACATCGATGAAGCAATCTTGAAGTCTTATCTCCAGCTCTATCCATTGAGTGATTCCACATCAATAAGCACAGAGCTCATGAACGTCATTCCCGAGAGGCTTTAAACCTTCCAAAGCGATATGGATGGATGCCTATATATCTTGTCTACCATGCAGGAGCCGCGTGTGAAAGTATCATTGCAAGCTGCCAACAGAGCTAGGGTGCCGTAATTCACGCAGTGGAAGAAAGCCAAGACATAGCCATGGGGACTTGCTCGTTTTTGGTAATTACAAGCCATCTCTCGAGTGTATTAATAAAGTCTGGAAGTCCCTAAAGAAACGAGGAAGCTCTCGGGGTAATGGAAATGTACGCATTTTCAAGCTTGTAAGTCACTCTAGTTTCATAAGACCTAGTCACTCTAGTTTCATAAGACCTGGACACTCACTCTTTGGGCAGAACGTGGGGATAGGCCAAATTGTCATGCATTAGTAGCTTTGAATCATAGAACTAACATCAACAACCAAGTAGGCTAGATGGTTAAGCACATTGTACATAACCCTAGTGACATCGATTCGAGCCCTCTAGAGACCAATATCCATTTTTAAACAAGCTAGCCACTGCCCAAGCCATGCAAACCTCATGCAACCCCACGCAGACCAGAGGGTTTTCCTTAACGTTAAAATGGAGCCCCATAATCCCCAAAGGGGCGATGACTCAGTGGCTGGTGCTTTGTCTCTCAAACCCCAAGGCTCGCCTTCGAATCCCAGGTGCAGCCTTTGGGACACCCCCCACCTTTTTTCCTTCTATTTCACCCCAACCTTCCTAACTTCCAGAATTACCCCTAGACTTTCCCCTAATTACCAAAATCACCCCGACTTTCCCTTGCCAAAATACCCAAACAGCCTCCAATAATTTTCAAAATGCCCAAATTGCCCTCCAAATTCCCAATTTCCAGAATTGCCCCTCTGAATTTCCAAAATACCCAAACTGTCCCACATCCCACAAATTACCATCTTGCCCCTTGCCTTTTCCAAATAAACCATTCTGTCCCTCATCCCACAAATTCTAAAATATTTTTTCAACTTTTCTTGAAAAATACAAAATTTTAATTTGATAAATTAATTTTAAATTAAAATTTATTTAAAAATTATATTCAAAATTTTATTATATATTTTGTAAAAGATTAAAGAGATTAAAAATCAATAAAAGTGAACCTTTTATAAATAACTAAAAAATTATAGTTGCTTATGTAAAACTTAAGTATACAATTTAATATAATTATATAATTTATTATATATATGGATATATGTGTTATAAGCTTTCAATTTTCATGAAACAAAATAAAATCATTCATGAGAAAGGTAATTTAAAGCTACTTAATAAATTTTAAACATTAATGAAGGTAGCATTTATGGTTAACAATCCGTACTAGTTATGTTTGCTTTGAAAGAAAAATCAAAAATTAATTTAAAATTAAACTAACATAAAAGAAACAAGAGAAAAAAAAATCTTAAACCAAATTTAAATTAATATAAAATTATTTCAATAAAACCGTACAATGTAAATGACAATAAAGGTAGTAATTGTAACACTTAAAAAATGAAATCCATCTTTACACTTAAGTCATATAAACAATTTCATTCCTAGTTTAAAGTATAGTATATTTTATAAAATAATAATCTATATTGCATCGAATCTAAGTTAATATAAAACTAATCAATAAGTTTTTACAATTAAAATCAAAATGAAGGTATACCAACTGCTCAATCTCTACCATCACTCCTTTAAAACATATTTCATTGGAACGTATTTTTTAATCATTGGAGTGATGTCTAGATGGAAGAGTTCAAAATATATATAGGTAGGATTCTAATAACTGCTGATATCTTTTTGCAAGCATCAATTGAGCTTCTTTAATCATCAATTGACTAATCTCTTTCACTTTCTTCAAGTAATTACAAATAACAGTAACTTTAATATTCTTCTTTAGCTTAGATGCACTGCTAGAATTATCTCGAATCTTGTCTGTTTCTTGCTATTGAATGCTACCAGACCCTTTTAGTAGACCAAACAAATTTTCTAAAACAAAAGAATACATATGCAATTAAATAGGAAAGACAAAACGAGATGCATTCTAATTTATCCTAAACTTTCTAAGAATGTCATGTTATGCCCTAATCCTATATCTATTGATGATGTCATGTAATGATGTAAGTTGAAAATGTATAAAGAAAAATAAAAGAAACTGAGTTGGAAAATGGTTGGTCGATTAATAGGGTTTAGTTCAAATACAATTCTTTTTTCAAAATCATTGTCTTTGTTTTTATATTAATGGACTAATAATTTCACCATTTTAAAATATTTCAAATTGACAAGATGTCTTGGGAATATTCTATGCAAATATTTTTTTTCAAAATAATAATATTTTTTCTTATAAAATAACAAATATGCTTATTCTTTTCAAAGTGTATGATATATTCAAAAGAAGAGATATGAAAAAAGATACTGCTGTTGTATCCTAAGCAAAAGAATAATACTAAATGTTGAGTTTTTTTTAAGGGAATGACTCTAACTTGGATAGTTACTATCTTCAACTATTTGTGCAAATTTTTCAAGATAGATCTTGACTCCTAAAGGTCATAGTCCTTAAATTGCCCTCATTTAAAGAATGAAGATTTAGCTCATGAATTGATCACAAGCAGGGATAAACTCTTTTCCACAAAACTAGTAACAAGGCTTCACTTTCTAACTATTCTCAATGAAGTCATCAAGTATCACAACTAAGATTGTGACATGAAGGCAGAGAAAAGAAATAAGTTAAAAAATAAATATTTTTAAAAATGAATTGCAACCAATTTTATTTTTTAGGGAACAATTGGGAAATCCATTTTTTATCTTAATATAAAATAAAATAATCTACAACAACAAAATAGGTTTGAGAGTTGAATTATATTTTGAGAAGGATGAAAACTTTATCCCGCAGCTTTCTAACAAATCAATCCTCAATCCTAAGATTACCTTTAGTCAAATTATGCAAATTGATAATAATTTTTAAAATATTTGTTTTATTCCTTTTAATACATAAGAAGAAATTAAATCAAAGCAATATATTTTTACATAAATGAATAAATTAATAAAATAGTAAACAAAGAGAACAAATATTGTGAAAATTAATTTTGACTTGATGGATTAATTCCTAAACCTACATTTCCTTTAGTACAATGAGAAAATCAAAATTATGTAGTTCTCTAAAAATAATTGTGTGTTTACTAATTTAGTGAAATAAGACAATTTATAAAGAAAAATAAAATCCTTATGAAAAATGTAATGTAAAGCTACTTAATAAATCTTGAACATTAATGAAGGTAGCATTCATGGTTAACAATTCATACTAGTTATGCTTGCTTTGAAAGAAAGAACCAAAAATTAATTTGAAATTAAACTATAACATAAAAAAAATTACAGAAAAGAAAACATCTTGAACCAAATTTAAGTTAATACAAAATTATTTTAATAAATCCATACAACATAAATGACAACAAAGGTAGCAGTTGTAACATCTTACAAATGAAGTCCGTTCTTACACTTAAATCAAGTATGCGATTTTATCACTAGACTGTTAATTCATGATGCAGAATATTTTAAAAATTATTGTTATTTAAAAATTATTGTTAGCAAAAATAAGGTATCCTTTTTAAAAGAACACTTGGTTAAAAATACAAGTCTCGACGCAATAATTATCATATCAAAAAAATAAATAATCGAACATCTTAAATCGCGTTTAATTAATAAATTGTCTATATTACTTATACATATTTACTACTTATTTCTATTATGCAGAATCACAAGATAACACAAATACTCATAAATTGTAGAAAACTTATAGTTATATATTCATATATATACATATTTAGTTGAGTTAAGTTAAGACGTATGTCTTTATATACTTAATTATATATAATTAAAAATCCAATATATATATATAAACCAAATCAAAGCATACCGATTAATTAGAAAATAGGAACACGGCCTATATGATTTATGAGAGAAATAAAAATGGATTAAGAATTGATGACATGAAAATATTTATTACAAAACAGTGAAAAGAGAAAAAGTAAAACATGATAACATAATTTATGATTTATTTAGATTGTTAAAAGTTATTATATAACTATCCTTTTTTTACTAAAACCAATTCATAAATGTATCCATTTTCTTTTATTGGAAAATAAAAAAAATATTTATAAATTTACAGAATAAAAAAATTAAAATAAAGTTTAATTTTTGAATCTTTGAAAATTTTCTTAAAAATTATTTCTGATGAAGCAAATCAAATCATTTTGAATTTTAATCAAAATTGTTTTCAGTATGTTTTAAAAATCCTTTTCTCTCAAGCAAATGCAACCAATTTTCCATCTTATAAATTTTGTATAAGTATATAACTTTGATTTTCTTATTATGAGAGAGCATATGCTTTCTTAGACTTGATATTTACATTAGATGAGCTCATATGCAAGGAATGTGGTTCACATGGTTTGATGAAATTGAAAATAGAATTGGAAAAAAAGTATGGTGAAATGAAGAAAATAACAGCACTCATTGCATAGTAATACAAGAATACAAGAGGAGGAGTACAAAGCAGAATATAATTTAGATAGATATAAATGACAGACAGAGGAATACTAAAAACAAGAAGGGGTCTTATTATAGTGTGTGTCTATGACCCAGCATGAAATGAAACTGAGAGAAATTAATGAGAAAAGCTCAATTATTAGGATTAATGAGGAGGCTCTGTGCCTTGATCTCAACGTAGTAAGGATCTTCAAGGACCTTGGAATCATTAGCATTCCAAACAAAAATGCCAGGGAGGGAATCACTTTTGAGAAGGGTTTTGCAACCCTCAAGGAAGATCTCTTGTGGTATATTAGATGAATCAGTTGGATCAGTGCTGACTCCAGCAAGGAGCTTTTCAGAGCTGAAGAAATCTCCAAGGCTTTTGTAGAGATTTACAAATTCATTTGGTTTGGAGATTTTCTGATCATAGAACTGGTAGTTGACCCAGTCAATATTGTCATTGTTATCCTTGTACAAATCCTTGTACTTGGATAGAACAGCATCCTTTGAATCAGTTGGAGAAATGGACACCTTCAATCCTATGTTCTTCACGTAATCTATAATTTCCCCTATGCACTCCACAAAGTCATCAGACTCAACATACTGATAGTTAATATCAATGCCATCAATTACCGTTTTATCACCGCAACCGCAATCATCCTTGTACTTGTAGTCATTTTCAATGATTTCTTTGAGTGACTTTTTGGCATTGTTAATCCATTCTATTTTGTTTTGAGGATTGAATGGATAATCGGTGCCACGACCTCCAATGCTTATTACCACCTTCACATTCTTGTAATCTTTCTTCAGATTACTGATTGCGGCAGGACTAAAGTAACTCACATCCCAACTTGGACTAAAGTTTCCCTTCCCTTTTTTGGTATCAGGGTAATAATCCTCTGTGGCAAAGGCCAAAATAAAGTGGAATTCTGAGATTCCATGATTGATTATTTTAACAGGGAATTCATTTAATTTCGGGATTGACTTGGCGCCAATGTATTCCCGAAAAATGTTTCCCTTCACAAACGACTTGAAAGACATTTCTGCTTTTGCTTTTCTCGCTTATTTTGGGCTAAGGCTGTTATGCTATTCTCCAATTCTTAACTCCCTTTTATAGACCTACCTACTAAATCACATAATCACTTGCTCTATCAAAATTATTTTATTAAAACACACCCCGATCACACATCTATGAAACCCACTTGCAAGCACGTTCAATTCTTTTTTTATTAGTAACTGACTCAAATTTTTAGGATTACAATATTATCCCGTCACTAACTCATTCAAATTTTAATGTTTTCCATTTCTGCATGTCTTAAATGTGCAATAATGTATATTATATCAAGGGAATGAAATATCATGCTTCACTAATAAACTTCAAAATAAAAGCGATTGTTATTTACTTAGATGCTTGGGTGCACTTCGGTTTCGTTCACACTATGGTTGTTAGATCATATGAGTACACCGGCTTCCATCTATTTGTATTAATTATATATATAATGAAATATATTATTTTAATATTTTATTTTTATTTCTGCATGTAATAAATATGCAATCACGACTATTACTTGTATTAGGATGACTATCTATTCTAGATTAAAAACAATTATAAAGTTATATTTACATTTATTCAATATCATTTTCTCCGTTTCTTTGTTTCTTAAAGTTTATATGATAACTAAATGTTATATTATAATGTATGTTATCTTGATGATTAAAAATGATATGTTTCACTAACAAACTTCAAAATAAAAACGATTGCACTTCGGTTACGTTCACACTATGGTTGTTATAGTAGATCATACTTGTAAGAGCTGCTGCCATCTGTTTGCATTAATTGTATACTTAATCAAACACATCTTTCCAGAATAACAATTTTTAATTTCTGCCAATGTAATTAATATAAGTATGCAATTGCCACTATTATATGAGGATGATTATTAAATTATATTATAAAATTATTAGTTGTTCCTCCACGTGGTGTTGGATAAGTTCATTCAATGGTTGTTACGAGATTTGAAATAAGTTCATCATATATTTTTAATAAATCAGAAATTCCACATCATGTATTCTGTTCTTTATTTTTGCTATTTTATCTGTTTAGCTATAATGTTTATGGTTTAAGGATTATCAAAGAGGATCAATATAGAACATATGTACTTGATATATATATCAAAACGTGATCTATCTCTGTCTCTTCATTGAGATGAAAACATAGAATGATAGAAGCTGCTTTCAATATGATAGGTTGGATGTGAGAAACTGAGTACTTGAGGAGTCAAATGGAAAGTAGTTTACATAACTTTTCACATGAGATGAAATTAGGAACCTCTTAACAGTGTCATAATGAATAATCCAACTCATCATGAGTCATTTGCTAATCGCTCAAGGTAATTTTCACCAGTTGTACATGTGTTGTAATTAAGCAAATAGTTATCTTAACTGATATTAATAACTTCATCTGATGTATTTTAATTAATCAAATAATTAATGTTAATTTATATAAGTAAACACAGAATTAATAAGTAATATAACATTCTCTCATTTGAATAATTTGTATCAATTATTAGAAATATCTAAATCATTTAAACAAAAATACTGATCAACGTTAAAAGACTAGTAGACTAACAATAAAAGAAATATAAACATCAATCAATACCAAAAAAATAAAATATTCAATATATGTCAATGCATTTTTATTTCATAAGAAAAATAATGTACAAAGAAAAACATATTAAATAAGAGAACTATGCAATCTCAGAAAAGGTCTAAGCATATAAAATATAACTAAGATTAGCCTTCACATGTTTACATTAATTTTATAATAAAATACATTATTTTAAATTTTTTATTTCCACATGTAATATGTATGCAATGCCACTATATATTATAATAGAATTCTGAATATCTATTCATGAATTAGTTGTTATAAGATTTAAAATTATTTTATTATTTTTATTATTGGTGATAAAGTTAATTTTTAATCTTTATTATTGAATCCATTCAGGTATATATAATTGATTCTGTAATTTTTTATAAATTTGACTCGTTACTGATTTTATGAACTAATTTTTTCTTCTTTTATTTTTTTTTATATTCCCTTATCCTAGCCAATTTCATTTCAAGTAATTTAATTTTTATCTGCATTTTGATTTTTGTAAAGATTTTAAATTAGCAAATTTTGAACAAATTTTTTGAGTTAACTTAATAAAAATTTAGAATGAAAATAATAATTTGAAACACCAATTATGTCTAAGTAGGGATAAAAGTGAATAAGATTATCCGACATGTTCGACTTGTTTAAAACCTAACATGATTCAATTTATTTAAAAAATAGATAGAAATAAACTTATTAAAAAGTCTTTTTAGATAAATAAATTAGGTTTAGATCTACAAAAAAGTTTCTTTAATCTATTTAAGAGCTTATTTATCTTTATATATTATATATTTATATTTATTATATGTATTTTAATATATTATGTTTATATAATATTAATATATTTATATAATTTGTTAAAAATTAAAATTTAAAAAAGAATCCTAGATGGTTTGATACTTATCCTCAAAATAGAACCTTTTTATATAATATAATTTACTATTTTAAAGGTTGAATTGTTGAAATTTAATTGTTTATGAGAGTTATTAAGTACTTATTTATATATATATATATATATAAATATATATATATATATGTGTGTTTTAAACTTATTTAATAATTTTTTTTTATTTTGTATGTTTTAAACTTAAAAACCTTTTTAATCAATCATTTGTATATGTTTTTAAATCTATTTAGTCTTTTGAAATATATAAATTTTAAATTAGGCCAAAACTTGACAAAAAAACCTTGAACAAATAACAGACTTAAACAGTCTACCTTGATTCAACCTACTTATATCTTTATATCTAAGATGAATTTTTATGAATTTAATTTGTAGAAATTAAAATACTAATAATATAAATAATAATAATAATATTAATAATAATTCACTTGCTTTAGAATAATATTTAATTTATTTTTTCTTCATTTACCTATCTTTTTATCTTTTTATCTATTTATTTATTTATTTATCATGTTATAATTTTTATATATTGATAGGGATGAAAGTGTAACTATCATTCATCTTTAATCCCACACATATACAGATTTAGAGTACTATTTTGCAAAATAAGTTTATTTTATTTATAGAAATATTTTTATACTAAATTTATGTAAGCAGTTATAATATATGCATGTAGTTATTCATCAAAAGTTATCAACATGATATATTTTCCATCATATTTTTCTGTTTTTAATATTAAAAAATATTTTTAAATTAATTTATTTTATTTATCTATAATTTAGTTTATTATTATAAATTTGATTATAATAAAATAATAATTATTATTATTTTTAATACAAATTTATTTATTATCATGATAATAATATGATGTTATTTTAACATTTGTTGTGTTAAGAAGGGGATACTTTGGTGGTTATGTATGCTTTTTTCACCATGTTATTTTTTATTTTATTTTTATCTTTAACATGATGTTCCTATTTGATATATTTTATTTGGTTTTGATATATTTTATTTGGTTATAATATAGACTAGTAGAATTCTATTTCACCACATGGACTTATATATTTTTTTATTAAAATTAACTATTATCTTTAACTGTGATAAAAGTGTGTAATGATAATAATAAAAAAAATAACTAATTTGTTATAAGAAAAATATCTGCAAATAAACTTAATATTTTGTATGTTTTGATATCTTCTTTATTTAGCTTATAATGTTTTACAATTTTTTCTCTAGATTACTAGTTGCTCCTTCACATGGTGTTGGATAAGTTCATGGTTGTTACGAGATTTGAAATAATTTCATCATATATTTTTAATAAATCATAAATCATGTATTCTGTTTTCTTTATTTTTGCTATTTTACCTGTTTAGCTATAATGTTGATGGTTTAGGGATTATTAAAGAGGATCAATATAGAACATACGTACTTGATATACATCAAAAGTTGATCTATCTTTTTTTTTCATTGAGATAAAAACATAGAATGATAGAAGCTGCTTTTCAATACGATAGGTTGGACGTGGGAAACTGAGTACTTGAGTCTAATGGAGAGTAGTTTACATAAATTCTCAGATGAAATGAATTAGAAACCTCTTAACAGTCTCATAATGAATAATCCAACTCATCATGAGTCATTTGGCAAATGCTCAATGTAATTCTAATCAATTGGACATGTATTATAATTAAGCAAATAATTATCATAATTGATATTAATAACTTCATATGATGTTTTCTAATTAATCAATTAATTAATGTTAATGTATATAATTAAACACAGAATTAATAAATAGTATAGCATTCTCTTATTTGGATAATTTGTATCAATTATTAAAAATATCTAAATCATTTAAACGAAAATATCAATTAAAGTTAAAAGACTAGTAGACTAACAATAAAAGAAATATAAACATCAACCAAAACACTAGAAAATAAAATATTCAATAGAGATATATTATATATGTAAATATATTTTTATTTCATAAAAAAAATTATGTATAAAGGAAAACATATTAAATAAAAAAATTATGCAATCTCAAAAAAATCTAAGCATATAAAATATGAGTAAGATCAGCTTTCACATGTTTGCATCAATTTTATAATGAAATACATTATTTTAAATTTTTTATTTCCACTTGTAATAAGTATGCAATGACCCCGGTATACTATATTAGAATCCTGAATATCTATTCATAGAATGGTTGTCGGGAGATTTAAAATTATTTCATCACTTTTATTACTAATTTTTAACTTATTTTCTTATCTTTATCATCGGATTTATTCAGTTGTATATAATTGATTCTGTATTTTTTTTTTCTTTTAAGTTTGGTTTGTTACTGATTTTATGAATTAATTTCTTTTATTGTGCTTATATTCTTTTACTGTAGTCAATTTAATCTTAAGTAATTTGATTTTTTATCTATATTTTATTTTTGTAAAGATTTTAAATTAACAAATTTTGAAAAAATATTTTCAATTAATTTAATAAAAATTTAAAATAAAATTAACAATTTCTTATATCAATTATATCTAAAAAGGGATAAAAATGAATAAGGTCGCCCAACCAAATCTAAACTCAGCTTGTTTAATACCTAACTTGATTAAGTTTGTTTAATAAAGAAACAGACACATATTTATTAAAAAATTTTTTTTTGATAAATAAGTTAGACTTAAATCTATCAAAAAGTCTGTTTAATATATTTAAAAGTCTATTTATCTTTATATATTATATATTTATATTTATTTTAATATATTTTATTTGTATAATATTAATATATTTACATAATTTGTTAAAAATTAAAATTTTTAATTTTTAATTTCAAACAAAAGAAACCCTAGATGACTTTATCCTTATCCTCAAAACACAATACTCTTTTGCTATTTTCGTCTACCTTTACAAGACTACCACTCAACCTATAATTTCTCGTCATGTGATCTTGTGAAATATATCATATATAACACATTACTTAGTATAGTATCCCAAAATAAATAGTTGGAAAATTTTCTAATGTTGGATAATTTTGATTTATTTTTTTACAAATGGTACCAGTAAAATGTTGAATTGATAGGTTTTATAACTTAAAAGAATACTAAAATATATTTTCATAAAAAATTTTAAACTTGTGAATCTTTTATATATATATATATATATATATATATATATATTTTTTATGTGTATGTTTTTAGGCCTATTTCATATTTTTTATCTTGTATACTCAATCATTTATATATATTTTAAGCTTATTTAGTGGCCGTTTTTTATAATACATACACTTTTAAACAGAATTTGTAAATTTTATAAATTTTAAATTAGACCAAATCTTAAAAAAAAAAAAAAATCTCTCACATAGAATAGGCTTAAACCTCAAACGTTAAAACAAGCTTATACATTCAGAGTTTATCTTATTTTAACCTACTTTCATCCCTTTATCTAAAATAGATTTTTATAAATTTGATTTATAGAAATTAAAATAGTAATAATATAGATAATTATTATTATTATTATTATTATTATTATGATAATAGTAATATTAATAATAATTTATTTATATTAAAATAATATTTAATTTATTTATTATTTATTTACCTATCTTTTTATCCTTTCACCTATTTATTTATTTATTTATTATGTTAGAATAATATTTTATAAAAATACTTTCATTCTAAATTTATCTCAACAAATCTTAATGTATATATATATAGTTTTTTTTATTGTTAGAATGATAAGGAATGAAAGTGTAACCATCATTCACCTTCAATCCCACACACATACAGATTTAGAATATTATTTTGAAAAATAAGCTTATTTTATTTATAGAAATATTTTTATACTAAATTTATGTAATCAATTATAATATATGCATGTTATTCATAAAAGTTATCAACACAATATTTTTTTTTATCATATTTTATCTTTTTTTATGATTAAAAATATTTTTAAATTAACTTACTTTACTTATCCATAATTTATTTTATCATTATTAGTTTTATTGTTATAATAATAATAATAATAATTATTATTATTATTAACAAAAATTTATTTATTTACTTTTATTCTTTAGTGTACATTCTTTTATTTTATTATTTTTATTTATTTATTTTATTAATATTTAAAATAATTTATAAATAATAAAATTAGAATCTTAAAAATTAAAATAACAAAATAAAACATAAAACATTAAATTTTTTCTATTACTCTACCTTTATATTATGTAAATACTTTTTTAATCTTCAAGAATTCAAACATACTTTATGCCATTAATTTATGTTATTTAATTATTAGTTTTAATCATTAATTTAATTTTAAATATTTAATTATTTTATTATATTCTTATTTTAATATAATTTTTGTTTTATTATTATTATTAATTTTAATTTAACTTTAAATCTTTACTCATATTTATTATATTTTATTTATTTTAATTTAATTTTTTTATTATTTAATATTATAATAATGTAATTGTATATTATTAATTATTGTAGGTATTGCTATGTTTCCTTGTTTGTTTTGTCGATTCATTTTTTTTATTATTGTTATTTAATTATTTTATTAATTTCTATTATTTTATTATATTTTTATTTATTTATTATTGTTGATTGTTAAATTTTTTTACCTCGTTATAATTCTTATAAATTATTTTATTTTATGAATTATTGTTATCTAGTAATTTTTTATTTACCATTATTTAGCTTATAATAATATTTACTATTCTTTTATTTTAATTTTTTAATATCATCTCCTTCATTTTATTATCTAAATATTTCATATTATAATTAGTATATTTTTTTATTATTTTGATTGGTTATTTTAATTATTATAAATTGTTATGATTGTTATTTTTATTATTATTATCAACATTATTTTATTTATTAATAATAATAATAATATTATTATTATTATTATTTTATTATTAACATTATTATCATTGTTTCATGTATCACTATTATTAATAATTATTATCATTTAATTTTTTATTAAGTATTACAATTATTTAATTATTCTTTCATCTTCTATTATTTATATTTTCTTTTTATTTGTTATTATTTTTTTATTTTAATGGTAAGATACATATAAATTTTATTATTTATTTATTTAATTATTTTTTTATTACAATTTTACCTTGTATGTTGTAATTTATTTTTTATTATCATTGTAATTATTTTTTATCATTGTCATATTTATTGCTCATTTATACTTTTTGTAATTTTTATTTTATTTTTAAATATATAAATATAATTGTTCATTTATATGTTTTGTTAATTTAATGTTTTAATTAGGAACATCTAAGTTAGAACAACTTGATATTTTTTAATATATATATATATATAATTTAAATTTTTATTAAAAATAATAATTTAAATGAAATGTTTTTTTAAGATTTTAAAAAAATAAAAATTAAATGATATTTATGATATGATATGATACAATGTGATATAAAAACATATAAAATGTATGAATGTCTCCTAAAAAAGATGAATTCAATAATTTGTATGTCTAAAAAAGAAGTTAATTATTTTTGGAAACATAGAAGGAATCCAGGATTTTTAAAACCTAAAAATAAATTTTACTAGAAAGTAGTGTACATGGGATAAAGGAGTATATAGGGATATGCCAATAGGGTCTTGCACTTATATTTCTGTAAGGAATCATCTAACTTTAATTTCCAATACTTCCCTGATGTGTTGACCATCTTATGTATAATCCTTTTCATTTTCTATTAGAAATCTTTACATAACTATTAGTTTGAAAGCAATGAAACGTGAACTTTTTCAAACTATCTGTTGATAAAATGGATTCTTAATCTTTGGTTAAATTTACATTTTTTATAAGCTTTTTCAAAAATATTTCTTTTTAAATCTAATCATCCTCCTAGCATAATTAATGGATAAAACTACACATTCATCCATTTGAATACAATCAAAATAGATGTATTATTTAAAAAAAAATTCATAAAATCTATACCTTTATGCATCAACCATTTATAAATTTAAAAACATTTTTAAATATAATAAACAAAAAAATATTTTTTAAATTTTTAAAGGGTTTTATTAGAATTAAAATGACCTCCAACCTTTCTTAAATGAGAACGAATCAAGATAGCATGAATTATTTAAAAATAAATAAATAAAATATATTTTAGTATTATCTATTTCTATTTTTATATTATATTTTTGTGATAATCAATTTATATTTATTTTAATATTATCTATTTTTATATTTATATTAAATTTTTGTAACAACCAATTTATATTTGGATAGTAAAAATTTATTAAATAGTTTTTTTTTAGCTTCAACCTTATGAATAATAGGATTTATTTTAAACTTTTAAATTATTATTTTTTAAAATATTGAAGCATTTTGTTGAAAAAATTATAATTTTTTTCAATATTATTTCATGATGACCAATTAATTTTAGTAAAGTAAAATTTCATAAAAATGTTATTTGGACTGTAAAAGTTCAATAAACGACTACTTTTTTATTTAGAATATTAAGAATAATTATATTTATTTTACTTTTAAAAGTAACTCATTAAAATAATAAAAGTATTTATTTTTAAAATATTTCAAATTTATTTCAATATTATTTCTAACCAAGAAATGACCAATTAATTTAATTTATTGATAATATTATTTGAATTGTTATGGTTCGATGGTTAACTATTTTTCTAATTCGGATTCCATATATCTTAAGATTTATTTTTTCATTTATTAAATCTTTTTTTACAAAATAAAATTTAAAAATATTTTTCAAAATTATTTTAATACATTTTTGTTAATTTATTTCAAGTCTACATCGTAGTTAATTAATCACAATGAAAATACATTGTTAACATTATTTGAATCATAAAATGTTATTGAAAAATTATCTTTGCTAGTTTGAACCTATGTTAAATGGATCTATTTTATTTTAAAATTAAAATTTTGGCAAATAAATAAATTATTTTTAAATTTATAAAATTAAAAATATTTTTCTTCAAATGAAATTTATTCTATTCAAAGAATCTAAAAATATATTTTTTAAAATTTGACAAAAAAATATTTATCTTAAAAAATAAAATTATTTTTAATTTTTATCAAAAATACTTTTAAAGTCATTCAAAAGTCCATTGCTTATAAGGAAATGCAACCAATCTTTATGTTTTACTGTGTAATTCAATTGAGAATTTTAACATTGGAAGTGATTTAATATATTTAAATATTTTATGTTAAAAGTACTTTTTTGAATAAAATAATTTAAGTTCTTTATATTTATAATTTTTATTTAAATGGTAAATATTAAATTTTTGTTTAGATAAAGTAATTTAATTTTTACTGTATATAAAATTTTTCTTTACATATTCATGAGTTTTTCTTAATTTTTTTATTTTTTGTTTCCATTGAAAAATTTTATTATACAAATATTTTTATTTGCATGTTATGTAGCATATTTAATATATTCAAATACAATAAAAGGATGATAAAATATAATTAAACTATTTAGTCATTAAAAGTATTGTATCTAAATATAAGAGTTAGAAACGATAAGTGAAAGAACAATAAGAACAAGTAAAAAAAAATAACAATGAAAGAAAACAACCATAGAGATGAGGAAAAAATAACAAGAAAGAAAATAATAACCACAAATAGTTGTGGTATGTTAAAGCATGTTGGAAAGAATTTGAAGAATTTTCAATTTTACTTGCTTTAGAAAAAATTTTAAATTCTCTATTTTGGATTTATTAAAATATTTTCTTAAAAAAAATATATTCAAACAAAATATTTAAATATTTAAAATTTAAAATTTTATAAAAAATAACTTTTCCTTCTTAAAATTTTCCATCTAAATATAGCATTATGATTTTCAAAAACTATGTTTTTCAACCTTTTCCTATTATATTTTTCTTTTTTTTAATTGTTTCCATCTAAATTTTATCTTTCTTTAAAAATTTTAAAAACATATTTGTTTGAAGTGCAACATACTCTTAAAATTAAATTTTTTTTTACACAATTAGCTACAAAGTTAATCATGTGTTTCACAAGTTACTAGTACTTTCTTAACATATAATAAACTTTTGAAAATAATTTTTTTAAAATTTTCAAATATTTTATGTTATAAATTTTAATAATGGTTCTTCTATTTTTTATTTACTTATTTACCATCTTATCATAATCTCATTGCAACAAACACACTCACACTAATTGAAAAAATAGTTCCAACATAATAACTTTTTAGTTTGATGATATGGGATGAAGATCATTCCTTGTTAACACTTTGTCTTAAAAAATTAAAAAAGATTAAAGATTATTTAAAGTGAACTATTTTTATAAATAGCTAAAAAATTAGTCATTTATTTAAAAAGTAATAGTAAAATGTAATATAATTACATAATTTACTAAACACAGAAATATATTTTATTACAATTTAAATCCTTAATTTTTCATTCAATTGCAATAGTTATTCAAATTAAGGAAACAAATTATAAAATAAAATACTTTATTGTAGAGAAAAAAAATTAATTATTCCACTATCTAGCAATTGATATGAAGTCATAACATCGTTTCGGAGCAAAGGCGTTTTAAAGCTTGTTACAATGAATACTAAAATCCGCATCAAGAATGCATGAACCATAATAAATGAATGCAACCTATTTTCTTTTATCTTATTGAGGATTCAATGCAAAATTGGAAATAGAAATCATGACTGCTTACACGTTCCATTAGTGATGTAAGCCATGCAATTTAAGGTAGAGCTAAGATTGATGTCTAAGAACAGGTTTACTGCCTTGTGTTTTAGGATCTTAGTTCGATCATATCAAGTATTCTTGATTTCATATAGAGAAGCTATAAGATTCAGCCAAGAAGATCTTCAACAAGTATCAACTACAGTACCATGGATTAGCTTCTATTCTGATTAAGAATTTCGGCAGTTAATGTTCTTTTTCAATGAAATACCATGCTTCTCATGATCAGATCTATGTAGACTCCTGATGTAGCATTAATGGATGAATAATTAGAAGTTACTAACCTGCCCGAACAACGTATGCGTGCTGGGAGTCTTATGCTAGCATCAATGGGGATTTTCTTCCTTCAGGATTGGTGAGGAATTGATTCATGAACGGAGGATCCATTGAAAGTTTCTGAACCTCTAAGAAAGAATCCCCCCAAGGAGGAAACTCTGGTAACTGCCTCTGTTCCCTTCTTCCTGGAAACCGAGCTCTCCCTTGGCCAGTTCCAGTCCGTTTTTTCTTCTTGATCTTGATGACCGAATTTCCCTAAAGCCAAAAGTCCCCCTCAGCGTTTTTCTTTCCCCCCCCCCTTTCTTTCTTTTTTCTTTTTTTTTCTTTTCCGTTTTCAGTTATTATTCTGTTTTAATTTTGTTATTTCATTTTTTTATTTTGGAAATTTAGTTTTTTGTTTTTACTATTATTATTTCAATTTTTCATTTCTTTTTATTATTTTATTATTATTATTATTATTATTATTATTATATTTTTTGTTTATTTTTGCTATTTCTTATTTTCTTATTATTTTTCAATTTTGTTGTTTTTATTATATATAGATATATTATTTAATTCATTTTTCAGTTCACTTATTTATTTTTATTATTTAATCTATTTTTTCAGATTTTATTTTTTCTACTTTTTCTCTGTTTTCCTTTTTTTTTCGCTTTTTTGTATTACTTTTCTATTTGTTTCAAATATTATTATTTTCTTTTTCTCATTTTTTTTATTTGTTTTTGCTTCTATTATTTAACTTTTTATTTATTTTCTTGGTAATTTAAAATGGAAGCCTCGGACATAATTGGATGTTTACAAAAGTTTAGGAGGGCTTTAGACTGTTCACAGATAGGGGTTTTGCCTCAAGCCTTTGTAAGTCCACCAACAAGAATTAGACCCAAGACTTTTTTTATTAGTGAATAATGTTTGATCTCCTTTCATTCCTTTCATTTGTTATGCCTATGCTATACTTTGGTACAATTTTTATATCTTGGTTTTTCTGAATTGGTTTGCCATGACTTTTCTGTAGTACACAAGCTAATTTTTTTTCCATGTATCTTTAGTATAAACACAGTTTATTACATGAAACCTTTTGCAACCTTGATCTTGACATTTCCTGCCATGTTACTTGAAGGCAATGGAATTCTTGAATGGATAAATACTCATCCATATCCTTGGTTGGCTCTCATCATTATTTTTAGCTCCAGGGTGTTCGCTTTCTATCGTAATTTTCCCATGTTTTAGGTGATTCACTCCACCATTGCTATAACATTTAACGTTGTTGGAAATCTTAAGGTGATCTATCACGCATGATTCAAGCATCATGGAACCCAGAATCATGCTTTTGTGTGTGAACACCAAATTATGTCCGAGGATTCAAAATCCAAAATAAATTATTTCGTTTTTAGCCAAAAGGTGATTTAGTATAAAATAGTTCAAAAATCAAAATAAAAGTAATGGAAAAAATAAAACAAAATAAATAAATAAATAAATAAACAAGTCCAATTCTTTTCATCAAATTCAAATCAAGTTTATTTTATTTGTAATCCAGTCCATTTGTAATTCTAAGTCTCACGCAATGAACTTTAAATACGAACTGGTAGCTTTTTCTGCTGTTCAGTATTTAGAGATTCATATGGGTCCTAGTGCACCCTTAGTTGTCTTGGACCCTGTGCATATGTGGACTAAGAATCTCTTGTAAGTAATAAAATATTTCAAAGCAACATCGTTTTGAGAATTCCCTTTGTGAAAATCTTTGTTTTACCCAATAATTCCAAAGTCTCACATGATGGGCTCTAAATACTGTCGCAACCTTAATTCCGACAAGATGATGACCTCGCTAAAATTTGAAAAATGAGCTTATGGATTCTGTGGAGCCGCCACCAAATTTTTATTCAAGGGAAAAATATTTGGAAAAACCCTGACTCGAGAATGAGCTTCTAAGTTCGGGAGTCGGTTACAAGTAAGGGAAGGTATTAGGCACCTACTCGCCCGTTAGAAGAGCAGTACCCTTAAAATGAGTGTGATTTTGAAAATTGTTTGATCCCTTTAATTGGTGTGAAAATAAAAACTTGATGGAGGTTAGCCTACAGACACACCAGATCTCGCTCCATTGTATCCTCTGTATACCTGGGAAACCCAAGGCTTTTTACGAGGTTCTGCAGTTTGCATATTTCACCTTCAAGAGTATTTATAATGTTTGAAGATTTTTCTATTCTAAAAGAAGTTTATTTTGTAGGACTTTGGTCTCTCATGACAAGGTCTAAAGGCGAGCATAAGACTGAGACAATTGACAACAGCGAACAATAAACCGCCAGCTCACTAGAGCCCATTACATGAGACCCAGAATCACAAACATTAGGAAAAGATATATTTTAATCTGAAAAGGACCTCAAGTCCACTCATGACAAGGCCTCAGGCTACTGAGGTGCACATTGTTAGACCTATATTTGACACAACGCTTTAATGTTAGGTAAACCCGCTGGTTCCCCGTTTAGAGCCCATTTATGAGACTTAAAAATCCCAAAATATCAAAAAAGATTCTTTAAATTTTTGAGATAGAAATAAAATTACAATTGATGTAGTCTTTTGATAAAAGAAGACTAGATTTTTAGGCAATTTGGAATTTTAAATGTCTTATGATTTATTTTTGGGATTTATTAATTTTCTAAACTTTTTTATTGCTTTTATTGTTTTTCTGTATTTTTATTGATTTTTCTGGAATTTTAATTTTTATGTAATTTCTGTTTTTTATTTATTTTCTGGAATTTTATTAATTTTCGATTTTTAAATTTTTTATTTTCTGGAATTTTTTATTAATTTTTTTAATTTTCTAGAATTTTTTTATTAATTTTGATTTTCTGGAATTTTTATTAATTTTCTGATTTTCTAGAATTTTTATTTTCTAGAATTTTATTAATTTTTGATTTTAAATTTTTTTATTAATTTTTTGATTTTCTGGAATTTTTTATTAATTTTTTATTTTCATAAAATTTTTTTTATTTATTTTTTTGATTTTCTAAATTTTATTAATTTTTCTTAATTTCTGTAATTTTTTATTTTTCTATTTTCTGAAATTTTTTATTAATTTTTTATTTTTCTGGAATTTTATTAATTTTTCTATTTTACGGGATTTTTTTGATTAATTTGCTATTTTTTTTGTAATTTTTATTATTTTTATTAATTTTCTTAATTTCTGTAATTTTTTATTTTTAGGGTAAAATGGTAATTCTGGATGTTAGGGGAATGCTTGAGGGCATTTTATATTTTGTGGTTGCATTGGCATTAATGGGCTTGTAAATGAATTGTGCAAGTTATTTTGAGGCGTGTGATGAGCTTTAGGTATTAAAAATGGGAAAAGAAAATTACATGGAACGAGAATCGAACTTGCCACACGAAGTGACGTACACGCTTCACCACCTAGTCCTATTTAACTTTTGATACAAATTACGTAGTCAAAAATTAATAACTCTGTGATCGTCTACATTTCTTTATTCTCAGCCAACTTCACTAATGGTAGGTCCCACCACTTTTCGCATGGGATTGCATGGCCTATTAAGATGGTCAGAGTTGAAGATTAATTTGGGAAAGAGAAAGTGGTCCAAAAATGGCAATGTCCATCAAAGGGATAACACATTCATCCTCTGCACGATGCTCTGAACGGTATAATGAATATGTTATGCCTTTCAGATAAAGCACTGCCAACTATCTATATATCAAGGTAATACTTCAGTGGTTTAAAGGAATACCTAAAGAAAGTCTCATGAGCCTGAATGCTGATTAAGTTCATGAACCTAAGCAGTTATCTCTAGCAAGAACTCTGTATCTGCTGGTATATTGCCAGAATGGGAGACCCATTTACGTGAGTCTCAACTCTGGGCTTCATCCAGTGGGGCACAAAGAGAATTAAAGAGAAATGATGATCAATGCTCATTTATTTTAAAACTGAAATATTCCTGAGAAATCTCCCTGGCGACTAAAGGCCCTTCATCATCCGTATAATAAGTTACTGTAGGCTAAAAGTCTATATAAGACCTATTCCAAAGACATGTTTCTCTACACTATACCTCTCATCCACAAACACTGTGGTGATTGCTAGTATCAAGAGTGTAGACACTGGTGTTGGTGGGTGCAAATTGCAGACTTAACGCCAATGACTTATTGTCATTATTGCCAACCGCTCAACCTTCTCACACAACAACAAGGCACAAAAGCATATCAAAGCTGCTATCGTCAAATTTTCACATGGTCATTTGTAGTTGTATATAACAATAATCAAACAACTAAGAACTATATTATAAGAAATGTATTCAAGCGTTTGAATCTGGAGAGTTAAAAATGTTATGGTAAGATTTGATGAAAATTTTGTTAATAAAATTTACCTTAATTGTGCACACCGCATAGATCGCTGCTGCGACAGATCCGAATCATACCAAAAATCATTTTTGTTCAAGCACATCACGAGAATAATCTAAGTTAAAACAATGTACCTGGACGTTATTTTTAGTCTTTTTCAGAACCACTATTCTCCATGATCCACCTCTTCCAATTTGTGTATTTCTTTTGAAGTGAAGATTTCAAGTTTCTTCAGAATCAATGCCAAGGCACGTAATCCTCCCCCTTTTCTGCAAATCCACTCCTCGCCTTTTTCCCAAGAAATCTCTACTTGGACGTGCTTCTCTTGAGACCACTTGAATCCTTTCCTTCCCTCCGTAAAACAGCGAGCTTCTCTCTAAAATCCCCCTTAGGCTAAAGAAATTTCCCTCACTTAGAAAACCCTTTTTTCCGTTTTTATTTCTTTCTTTATTTTGTTGTTTTTTTTATTTATTTAATCCAATTTATTTAATTTCTTTTATCCATCAATTTCTAATTCTTATTTTTTCCATTTAAAATTTTTCTTCTTATTTTTTTCAATTTTCAATTTTCTCAACTTTTTCTTACTCATATATTATTTTTCTTTCTATTTATTATTCCTTTTTTTATTGATTTTTATAATGCTTTTTCAAATTATTATTTTTATCAATTTTTTTTCCAGATTTTAAATTTTTTATTAATTTTTTCTGCAATTTTAGATATTTTTTATTTTATTAATTTATCTTAGATTTTTATTAATTTTTTGTTCCATTTTTCATCATTACTTTTACGTATTTCTTGAGTTTGTTTTGTTTCTATTTTTTATTTCTAAGATTTTTCATTTTCCGCTTTTCATTTATTTCAATATTTATATAATAATTTTTATTTTTTATTTTGTTTCTTCTGTTTTAATTATTTTCCAATTTTGATTTATATTTTTTGAAATATGTATATTTTTTTGGCTTTCTTCCTTGTAGATTTTGCTTTTATCTCAATTTTATTTATTTTCTTTACTTTTCCGTTTTTTTATTAATTTTAATGGTTGTAGTTTTATATAAATGAAGAGTGATAGCTTGGTTCTCTTATTTATTTCATCCATAATAGGAAATGATTCTCTGAATATATTTGAGAGAAACAGCAAAGACGGAACACCTTGTGTCCCAGGCGCTTTGAAGAAGTCCACACACTGTAAGCCTCAGGCTTAAAAGAGACCCATTTGGAGGCCGAGATGTGGTTGAATGACTTCACTGCCAGGTGTTGTGATGCTGAAATTATAAGAGACTAAAGTGACAAGGAGGTCTCTCACCAAGATCAATTAAAACAATAAATCCAAATCAGATGACGTTCACTACTAAAAGTTTAGTGCAGAATCTAAACCAATGCTGAAGTTCATAATATAGGCACCAAAGTAATTCAACTCACAAGGTTCACAACATAGGGCCCAAAAGCACAATTCAACGTATACATGCCTGATAAACATAGGTCAAAAGAAGAATCTAAACTACACGGCACAACACAGGGCCCTGAAAAGCAGTAAATCAAACTGTAGGGTGGCCCGACAACATAGGCTCCCAGAAAATATAAATCTAGAAACTGCTGTGGTACTCACAACATAGGCCAAAGCAAAGAATCTAAACCATGGCAGCCTAACAACACAGGTCCAAAGCAAAAGAATCTAATGATATGAAGTGGCCTGATAATACAGGCCCTAAGCAATAAATCTAAACTACATGTATGTGTTATCAAAGACAGTCTCAGTAAAGCAGAAACTAACCACACATGTGCCTGGACAATGATAGAAGCTCAAAAGCAAAGAAATCTAAAACTATATTTTAAGGCCTCACCAAAGCAACAGGTAATTCAACTGCATGGAAGGCCTCATAACATACCCGTGCAAAGAACGAAACTGTAGGGTGGCCTGGACATAGCCCGGAAATGCAGAACTTAACCACGGGTGGTGGTGGCCTGACAACATAGCCTGGAAGCAGAATCTGGGTGTATCTTACATGGTTGCCTGACAACATAGGCCTGAAAGCAAGAAGGCAAACTGAGGGGAACCGCCTTCGTTGACTGACAAGAACTCGCTATTGCTGGTGGATGACAACTCACGATGCGTGAACGAAAATTGCAAACATGCTTGAAGTCCTGGTTATTGATAAAGAGAATGCAACGAAGAAACCGCCACGTGATAAATGCAAACCTACTTCTGGCGTGGACAGAAAATTAACGTTTGGTGTCCGTCGGTTTACGAGAGGCAACGTAAACGAAGTCCGTTCGCCACGGAAGATGCCAATGATGACATCCTACCGCAGCAGAAGGTACGCAAACCCGCTGATGGTATACGCTGTAAGAAAGAGATGGCTTTCAGGTCCGCGGTTGACAGAAATGAGGTCCCATCATACCGAAAGATGCAACGATGAAATCCGCCGGCTGCCAGATAAATGCAAACCATTTTGACAGACAAAAACATGCTGGAGAGATCCCTGCAGCAGAAGATGTAAGCCCGCGACAGTGCAAAAGTGGAATGAAAAGAAACTTGTTAAGCACATGCAGGTAAGGCGCAAGATCCGTTGAGCGTCAGTGAGAATGTTGTCTGAAGGAAAAAGAAAAAGGGAAAAAGTAAGATGATTTGTTTTAAACAAAGCAAGTAAAAGAAGGAAACCTGCAGACAGTGGATAAATGCGCGTGATGGACCTTAATAGAAACAAGCTGTGGACAGAAAAAGGAGATAAAGCCTGCGGCGACAGCAACAAAAGATCCGCTGCTGACAGGAAAGATGCGATCCTGTCGGATGGTGCAAAGGAAAAAGATGACAAGAATTCCATGAGGACAGTATCGAAGAAAGCCCCGTCGCTGACAAAAGAAGAAATGCGCCGTTAAGACAGCAGAATCATGCGAGGTCCTCTTGTTGCTGTAGGAAACGAAGATAGATACTGAGAGCATTTGGCAACATAATTAGGCAGAGAATGACTCAGACGACAGTGTATGGAAAATAATCTCGATGTGCCTTGGGTGGCACGGGCAAGAGCGGGGATATGGACTTCTTCATTGAAGCACCTACCATCACTATTACTTTGAAAGTGTTATTCTTCAATTAAACAAATAACATCCTATCAGGACCTGGAAGGTTTTTAAGTACTTGACATTTTCTTTCTTTGAAGAAACTTGGGCACCATTTGCCTGTGCTAGAAGATTTTAATTTTCTAAAATCTCGTTTATTGAACGGATTTGGAGCTGAGACCCGAGAGCTGTGCTCTGTAATCGACTTTCGACAAATGTTTGCCCCAGCTTTTGGAGCTTGACTTCCTGAAGCTGTGGATGATTGCAATTTGATATTTGTGGCGCAGACTGTTCTAGCTAATTGATCCCATGATCTTATTTAGGATTTTGTGTGGGCAAGCGTTTGGTCTGACTAGAACTGTTGAGGATAACTTAATGATCTGTAAAACATTTGTCTCAGTTGACTTCCATACTTATAATAGGGACTGCCTCAACTTGAATTTTCTGGGCAAAGTTTTTGATCCAATTTTGTTCTTGGTTCAATTCTAATTGGTCTCAATTAATTTTATGTGGGCAAAAAGCTCTGTTTAACTTTGGAGTCTCCAGGTGACCTCAAATTGACTGTAAAAGCATTTTTGTTCTCAGCTTGATGCTTAATGCTGAGGAATCGAGGATTGCCTCAACTTGACTTCTTTCTGCAAGGTTTGCCCCAATTTTACTTCCTGGGTCCAATTCCGAGGAATGCCTCAAATTAAATTTTAATTTATGCCTGCCTGGGTCTCAGCTTAACTCGACCCGAGGATGACCTCAAATTGAATTTTGTGTGGCAAAGTAAGTATTTGCCCCAATCTGGAAGCTCCTTTTTAATTATGATCAACTTCAAAAATTTTATCAGGCCTTGACTATAGCTTGCAGATGAGTTATGAAATGTTTAATACAAAAATACTATTACATGTTTGAATGAATGAAAAGAATAGCAGGTTTCGTGGATGTTTGATGGCAAGTAAAATGATGGTTCTATTTTGATGCTTGAAATAGTTATTTGATGAAACAGATGCTGTATAAATGCAAACTGGTGAAATGAAATGTTCTTGTTTTCTTGATTTTTGATTTTTTCATATCCTTCCTCACAACTCCACACAAGTGGAAAAGAATCAAGTAGTCCCATCTAGGCCGATTTGATCAACTTCAAGTTTTCTTTATCATTCTGTAAATTTGCTTTTGCTGATCTTTTGAGGCCCAACAAGGGTCAGATATTGAATAAGACACACTTCCACGCCTTGATGGGTAGTTTGTGGTCAGAAGATGATGAATCTTTCGGGAAACAACTTATCAGGTTGCAACTGGCCAGGATCTGTCCCACTTGTCATGACTTTTCAAATTAATCTTTTTATTTTTACATTTTTCACATCTCTTTTTGGCATGTGCGCTATTAAGGTGTGCCATGATTCTCGATGGTTAATGAAGAATATAGAGAAGGTTTGCAAAGGATGTTCTTATATATATCAGCGAAAAACGATTGGTGGTCGTAGTAGGTTTGATCGCCTAAATGGCACTGCAAGACCGCCGTTGTCGCTTCTCTATAATCTTTTGATTGTCAATTAGCTAAACCGTAGAAAATGCATAAAATTTTAGTTCCGCCTAGGAAGATGCGAAAAGGTAACCCATGTTGCCTCGGATTCCAATTGACCTGAATTTTTACCCACGTTTTCTTTTTCGGTTTTAAACTCACAAATTTTGTTTTGTCGATTTCTTGCTCTGTGGCTCTCTTACGGCTTTTTGACTCATAGTTCCTTCGCTACATCAGGTCTGAATTTCTTGTTCACAGTCGTTTCTAGATCATCGAAGTGCTTCGCTGTCGTATTCTAACTTTTGCTTAGTCAGTCTCTTCTGTTGACACCTAATGCTCTGTTTTATCGTGCCTCAACTTCGCATTGTTTACTTTGATGATGTTCGACTGTGTTTTTTTAAATGTGTCTAACTTTTTCGCTTCAGGTCATAGATTCATTAATTCAGCGCTCGCTTTCACACAGTGTCTAAATTTTGCTCAGGCTACCTGGTAATAATACCCAGCTGCTTTTGTTGATCGTTCTAATCCTTTTCCAGGTCTTTTGAGGGTTGCCCACTAGTTTTACTCTTGTTTATCCCCATTTTGCCCTTAATATTGCTGAAACTTCAAACACTTTTTCTGAATGACTTTGTCAATTCATTATTTGAACTTTAACCCCTTACTTTGATTTATTTTTGGTTTTTAATCCAATTAACTTTGGCTTTCCTTTTCTTTCTTGAATTTTATGTTTCTATCTGATTTTGCTCCTGATTATTTTTTTATCTTTAATCCAGCAGTCTTCTCCTTTTCTTAATTTCTGTGGTAATAGTCATCATCTTATTTGACGGCTTTGGCGCTCTCCAATCATGATCTTTTCTTCCATCCCTAATTTTGCCTGGATTTAAACTTTAATCTGCACGATATTTACTCTTTTGAATGGTGATGAACTTCGGTTGTTTATTCGCCCTCCTCATCGGGTTTTTCTTTTTAGTTGACGACCATGTTCAAGATACTATTGATAAAGATCGGCAATCTCACCAATTGGTATTTATTGGTTTTGTGAATAAGAAATAGTTGAGTGATTAAATGATGATAAATTTCGAAGCAGCCAAATGTAAAGCACGTGTTTCAAGAAAACATGAAATGTAATTTTTATTATTCATTTGAGATTTATTACAACAGTTAATTTTGAAAGTACTGACAATTTTGATGAGCATCCTCAATCTCAATTTGTACAAAGAGACTCATCGTAAGTTGTTCCTGGTCGATCAACAACAGTTAATGCGTTGATTTATAAATCATCGCTTCTCATAGCTGTTTTGGCTCCAAATCGGTACTATTTTCATCAATCAGCTGTACTTTTCTTCGCTGTCAACGCCAAAGCAATCTTTCATGATCACGAACTCGTGATGGTAACGATCTCTGGTGTTAGCATCGCATCATTCCAGGGATGCGTGGCCTTCGGCAATATGGCGCGCGCAACCAGAGAAGCCAGAATCAGCCGAAAGCGTTCAACAGAGATATCAATGTATCACACTGACTTCGCTCTTCCTCTTTTTTTTCTGGTTTAGCTATACGGCTCATGGCTTGTGTTTTGAATGTATAGTGCCGGCATTATCAATTGCGTCGATAGTCAGCAGTGAGGGCTGTGGTCGGCAACAGAACAATGGCACAGGCAAGGTGTATGGTGTATACGGTGGAGGTTGAAGTCACCGACCATACCGTGCCATCGAGGAATGTATTGGCCTTGACCGTAAGCCAAGAGCGGCAGAGGTTTGGCCCGCTTTCTTTTCTTCTCCTGACCACCTGAAAGCGTTTGACTACGCCTTGATTTTTGCATGATCTTTTCCACATTGACACCGAACCTTTTCTCCAAATTGTCACCATATCGGGAGGGTTGGGTCACATCAATCATCTTCATTATAGAAAGATTTTGCGAGTGTCCAACAACAAAGCAACTGCATCTTCGATAAAGAATACCGAAAATAACCCCTCCATCTTCAAGCAGACGCTTCTACAGGTTTCTTCTTCTTCACGATGATTTTTGGTTTAGTCTGATCAAGATTTCACCTCCAGATCAGACCACACACCTGAAGTCTACTGAGGTCTCTCCATGAACACGTGTCCGTCTGAGTCAGTGCTCAGCCATAGAATGTCCTACAGCCTGCCTTCAGAAGAATGACTGCAGCTTCATCGAGTGATACAGCACATCTTCCTACAAAGATATCAAAGCTTTGAGCTACCAAGTTCTGGATATTTCTCACCTCAGAACCTTGACTTGGGGAGGGATGCCCCACGCTTGAACCAGCACAGATCACCAAAGATTCTGCCTACAAGCATTTCACTTCCTGGACTGTCTCTGATCTTCCATTTTTCTGTATCCCTCAATTGAAGGATGGCTCAGCCTCAAAGTAGATGAATATGCACATATATTAGGCAGTCTGGGCAACACAGTCGTCCCAAACGTCTGGGTGGGTACTGCTGAGCTATGCCTGAGGCGGCGGCTGTTTGGGCTGCTATGGCCTAGAGCCAGGTTGGACAGCATGATAAGAAAAATGCCGAGGATACCCGTAATGAACTCCTTCTCGTTAGTTTTATATAGTTTGATGTGGAGGAACCCAGGAGGACATGATTTGTCTGGCTGTCTTCTTTTCGACAAAGATTTCATGCCTTCCTTCTGCTTGATCATGATATCTCCATTAGTTTGGCCATCCGTTCTCTTCGTCATTCGACTCTCATTTCTGTTTCCCTCATCTGCCTCTCCACTTCATCCATGATTCTTGATTTGCCTAAGTCTCATAAGAAACGTCGAGGCTCGTGTTTCTCCAATTTTCGTGAAGTTAAAATTAATTTTGTGAAATAATTGAATGCAACAAAACGTGAATGATAAAGATGTTGATGCACAATGAGGAATAAAACTTTTTTTTAGATCTATGAATGAATGAATGAATCAACAAAGTAAGGTGCAAATAATTTTAAGAGATTCGAAGTCTGACTATTTGAAAATAAATGAGAGTTGTTTTATTTATTCATCCCCGATTTTTAAATAACTTTATGTTTTGTGAGTTTTGGCATTTTTTATTTTTACAGCTCTTGTAGTTTGTTTTTGTAATTTTATCTCATCAAATCTTCTGTGTTACTCTTTAGTTTTCACCTGCTTTCTCCTATTAAATCTTACATTTCTTTCTTTCGTAAAGATTTTCAAAAAAAAAAAGATTGTTTTTCTCATTTTCAGTTTAAAATCATTTTTAAGTCTTTTTTTTGGAGTCTTTTCTAATATTTTCAAAACATTTTTCTAATTTTTCCTAGAATTTTCTTCTTCCTTCTATTTTGTTTTCTGATTTTTATCTGATTTCAAACTTTATTTGATTTCAGTTTTGACTTTTGTATTTATCAGCTTTTAGTCTTTTGCTATTTACATTGCTCAGATCTGTAAATATGCCTATAGAGTTTGGAACTGTATTTTGGAAAAGCCATGGTGGTTTCTTTCTCTGCATGCTGCTATTTGTCCTATGATCTGCTGGTTTTGAAGGAACCTTCAAAGGTGGTTATTAACCTAAGGTGTACAGGATGATTTAGAGCTAAAGTTCCAATCCATAATGCTTGCCAACAAAGAGGAAGAGCTGCACTGGCTGGGATTACTAACAGACTGACTTCTAAATTTGTTTTTCTATGAGGAAATTAATCAAAGATTCAGAGGCTCTAAGATACGGAGATACCCCATCACAGATCCTTTCCATTCAGGTAGCACCTCAAACCCAGAATCTCACTCACATGAAAATAAAAAGATAAAAGTGTGGAGGCACACATCAGATTATCATGACTAGGGAAAATTATACACATATATAAGAATTAATGCTATGCTCTGCTCTGATATCAGAGAACAGAATAAAAACAAACAAACAGGACAAATGAAAACTGCAAATAAACAACTACAAATAATGGCAAAGACCATCAGTAGCACTTCAATTAACTGCTGCTTCACCTCCTTAAGGTCTCGAAGAGTTTTTTCATTCGTTTATTGTAACCTGAATATCTGTTTTAGATAATTTGAACTCACAAAATTTGAAAACAGTTTATGGATTCTGTGTCGTTACCAATTTTATTCATGGAAAAATATTTGGAAAACTCACTTGGTAATGAGTCGGAAACTGTTCTCTGCCATATAGGAAGGTGTTTAAAGACTCATTCTGCCTGTCTGGGAATTCGTGATCTTTAAACTAAGTTGTAAAGGTGATTTGAAAATGTTTGATCCTTTAATTTAATGTGAAAATAAAATCCATGAGGTTGAAGTCTGGATAGTGATCGATCTCGTGCTCCACGGATTATCTCCCCGTGTAATGCAACCTAAGGCCACGGTAGAGGTTCTCGCTCATAATAATCTTCAAGAGAAGTTTGCAAAGAATGTCAGATTTTTCAATCGGAAAAGGTTTTGTATTTTTATGGTGTCTTGGCCTTTATTGATAAGGTCTCAGGCGTTAAAAGACAGTGGACTATACGAATCATCAATGCTTCAATGAAGAAAAAACCCACGGTTCATTGTGAATTCCTTATCGCATTGAATCAGGAATCAAAATATTTATAGAAAAGATATATTTTTTAATTTGAAAGTGATCTCAAGTCCGTCACTTACGCATTGGCGTCTGGTATGCTAAGGCGTTATTAGTAATTATACAACCATTGTAACGCGAATGTTATAAACGTCATTTCATTTATTCGACAGAAGAGATTCTAAAGAAATCCCAAAATATCAAAAGATATCTTTTTAAATTTTTTGAGATAAATAAAATTACACTGATAGAAGTCTTTTATTAAAAAAAGACTAGATTTTTATAATTAAATTTTAAATGTCTTATGATTTCATTTTTAGATTTCACATTCTTCTAAACTTTTATATTGCTTTACTATTTTTTCTCATTTTGCCGATTTTTATTAACTTTAATTTTATGTAATTTTCGTTTTTATTTTTATTTTTTCGGAATTTTTTTATTAATTTTCATTTTTTCAGAATTTTTGATTTTTTCTGGAATTTTTTTTATTAATTTTCTTAATCTTCTATAATTTTTTATTAATTTTTTGATTTTTCAAAATTTTTGTCATTTTGATTTTCTCAACTCTTTTATTAATTTTATCTTCTAACTTTTATTAATTTAGCTATTTCGAATTTTTGGTTTATATTTCTTGATTTTTTGGAATTTATTAATTTTCTTAATTTTTTTTAATTTTTATTTATTTTATTAAAATTTTTATTAATTTTCTATTTTCAAATTTCTACACTTTATTTGGATTTTTTTATTAATTTTCTTATTTTTTGTACTTTAGTTTATTTATTAATTTTCACTTTGTAATTTTTTATTGTTCTCTAATTTCGTAATTTTTTATTTTAGGTAAAATGGTAATTCTGGATGTCAAAATTTAGGTGGTTTTGCATTGTACACTCGACACTGTAATGGAAACGGACTCATAAGTTGAGTTTTAGCTGCAAGAGCTAGTATTAAAAATGAAGAAGAAAATTGCAGACCCAGAATCAACTGCCACAATGAAAGATGCATGTCATTTAACACTTAGTTCTAGATGTATCCTTTTTGATAAATTAGAGTCAATTATAACTACGGAGATCAGTTCAGTTTCTTTTTTATTCTATGACAATCAATGTGGTAGGTCCACCAATTTTCTGTATGGATTGCATGGTTTATTAACATATTGTAGTTGAGATTAATTTCAGGAGAGCAGAAAGGGCTCAAAATGTCCAGTCCATCATGATAATCACATCTCAACTCTCACTAGCACGCCTTGTAATCGTAAGACACGAGGTCATTACCTTTGTATGTTATACCGTCAAACTAGCTCCATGTGATCAATGTATACTATGTATTGTGACGAATAACAGTAAGGAAAAAGTCTCATATTTGGTCTCTCTTAATAAGTCTATGAATCAAGGCCATCTTCCTAGTGCTTTAACCCCGGCAAAGTATCTGGCTTTTGCATTACGTAGGGAGACCAACACGGATGGAGTGGTTTCAACTGGGGCTCATCCAGGGTGGGGGCAATAACTAAAGAGGGCCGATTGGATCAATGTCATTTATTTTAGCAACCAAATATCTACAGGAATCTCCTGCATTCTAAACAAGTCTTTCATCATCCTGCATAAGTTAATGAGGTATTAAAAGTCAATATAAGACCTATTCTAAAGATGATGCTTATCAATAAAATTTCATCTGCAACACTAATATCATATATCAAGATATTAATTATGGTATGCTAATCGATCAACGCCAATGGGACTTATTGTTACATATAATCAGCTGAACCTTCAAATATAATGTCAAGGTAATACAGCATATATCAAAAGCATAAGATCACTACATAATACTGGTGAAGTTGTATATAACAATTCAAATTAACTCAAGAACGACATTATGAACAGATTCCAAGCGTTGAATCGATAGTCAGATTTGATAGATTGATTTAAAATCTTTAGCACAAAATTTCACTTTAATCAAAGGTAACACCGCATGGGACCTACTACTACAGATCCAATCATACCCAAGAATCATTTGTCACAATAGAAGACGAATAATCAATAAATGAGCAAACAATGCACCGGACGTCAAGTCTCTTTTTTTCCTCAAGAACCACTATCTTCCAGATCTCATCCCCTTCAAATTTTGTGAGTTTCCTTCTTTCTTTTTTGCAGTTAGAAGATTCTGCTTCTTTCCAAGAACTCAATGCCGTATGCAGCTAATCCCTCCCTTTTCTCAACTACCTCGCCCTTTTTCCAAGAAACTTACTGACGTGCTTCTCTCGGTGGACCACTTGAATCCCTTCCTTCCCTCCAAAACAACAGCCTCTTAAATCCCTTCCTTAGGCCGGGAGAGTTTCAAATTTTTTTTTTTTTTTTGAGAAAAACCCTTTTTCCTGCTTTTATTCTTTTATTTTGCTGTTTTTTTTATTACTAATCCAAATTTTTTCAATTTTTTATCCACTAATTTCTAATTTTATTTTTCCGATTAAAATTTTTTCTTCTTATTTTTTTCAATTTTCAATTTTCTTTAACTTTTTCAAATTGTTTATTGTTTTTTATTTTTTTTTCTATTTATTTATTCCTTTTGTCGATTTTTGTTAATGTTTCTCTTTCAAATTATTATTTTATCAATTTTTCAGATTTTAAATTTTTATTACCTTTTCAAATTTTTTAGATATTTTTTATTTTTATTAAATTTTCAAATTTTAGATTTTTTATTAATTTTTTTATTAATATTTTTTCATCATTTTCAGTTTATTTATTTTGTTTTTGTTTGCTTTTATTTTTATTTCTAAGATTTTATTTTCCCGTTTTCATTTACTTTAATATTTACACACTATTTTTATTTATTTCTTCTCGTTTTAATTATTTTTCTAATTTCACTATGTTTCCTTAAATATGTGTATATTTTTTTGGCTTTCAGATTTTGTTTATCATCTTATTTATTTTCTTTACTTTTCTGCTTTTTTTGATTAATTTAATGGTTTAGGCTTCTACATAAATGTTACAATACTAACTGCAGCTTTTTCAAACAAAGATTGAGATCTATAATGAGTCCCCAGTGGCAAACAGTTGTTTTGGACTCAGAGCATGTGGACCGAGAATCCCTTTTTTAGAAAATGCTTTAATAATTTCAAGTCCACGCGATGGGCTCTAAATACGAATTGTGGCTTTTTCCTCATTCGTTCTGGCATTTAAAGATTCAGCATGGTCCATGTGCCGTAGTTGTTCCTTGGGACCCTCACACATGTGGACTGAGGTCCCCTTTAAAGCACTCTCAATAATTCCAAGCCTCATATGGGCCGAGTCACGATCCTGTAGCTTTTTCCCGTTGTTCAGTCGTTAAGAGATTCATATGGATCCTGGCAGCAGGCCGTAGTTGGTTTCGATCCTGTGGGCATGGGACTAAGAATTATGCAAAATATCGAAAATACTTCAAAATCATCTTCTTTCACTCAAGGGTCAAGCTTTCAAACTTAACTGCTGTTTGTCTTCCTTGTACCTTTGTGGAATACATAGATAGGACTGTCCTCAGTTGGGTTACTTCCACTTAATCTATTTATTTTCACTCTATCATCCAAAAGCTTAAAAATCACACACCTAGCTTTGAAAAAGTGGTAAACACTCAATTATATCTCGAGATCCTCACCGATAAGTGAAATCAAGAAACCAATATCAATTTAGTTAGACATATGATATTGTAAATGTAGCAGAAACGATAAAGCAAAAAAAAGGAAAGAAAAACAAAAATAAAAATACAAACTTGAAATAGAAAGGAATAAAAAATAAAAAGTAGAACTAAAACAATAAATTGAAAAAAGAGAAATTTGAAAAACATATGAAACAAAACTTTAATGAAAAATCAAACCATTGTAATAAAATTTCTGGAAAAGATGAAAAAGAGTGTTGGCAAATAAATCGAAAATTCTGGAAAATAAAAAATAATAAAAATAAAAATAATACTATTAAAATTTAAGGATAATAAATAAAGAAAGAAATAATATTAAAAATTGTAAAAACAAGAAATAAAACAAAATCGAAATAATAATAATAATAATAATATAATAAACAAATAATAATAATAATATGTAAAATATATAAATAAAAGTAAAATAAAAAGAAAAGAAATCAGAGCGGAGTGAGAAAGCAAGAGAAAAGAGGTCGCCTTTCCTGGGGAACAGCTATAAAAGGATTTTCATGCCAATTTTTTGAGTTTGCTTTTTTTTTCTTTTGGGAAAAAAAAGAGAATCTTCCAAAGATTGATGAACGTCTGGAGCACTCAGAGTCTTGGGGGAGAACAAACCACATTCTGAGTAGGTGGTTTGGCGTGGTGGATCTAAGACACCGCCAAGTGGCGCCAGTGCCTTGTCTTTAACGTTCAAGTATATGAATTTTCCTATCAGATTCAATTTTGTATAATTAGTTGTTCAATCAAGACTTAATGACCAAATAGGCTCCACAATCTAATTCAGTGTTTCATTCTTGTTCTTATTTTATAATGTAAGTGTCTAAAACATTAACACTGAAGAAAGTCCAACAATCCAATCTCGTTGTATTCTTCATATGAAGACACTGATTGTGGTAATATAAATCAACAATGTGCCAATATCCATGAATCCATTTCACCAAAATGTGTATGTTGGTTAATATTAAGCTTGTGTTTGCCGTGTTAGCATCATTTCTGTGAGTCAATAGATCTGTATTGGCTAAGATGGTACCACATCCATATAAGACAATGTGAATGTAAGAGATTTTCACCACGAATTCATAGCTCTTGATCAGCGGATTTGTGCAGACGCATGGTCAATCTCACAATGCCTTGGATAAGAATGAAAAGCATCTAGAATTAATAATAATATAATCTAATTAATAGAGATATCAGACAGGTGCTTTTTTTTATATTCGGTTATAAAATAAAATCTTCCTCGCGCATCATCTCTAGGTCTCTGATCTCGCGCCTCTTTGCTAAAAAGATGTGAGGCCTGGTTCCTTTCGTTTCAAGACTTTCTTTGACCTTCTTCACAGTAATCGTGGGTTATTTGACTAATTGAGCTAACAGAAAACTGGTCCACCGCAAGCGCGGTTAAAAGCTACAAAGAGGACTGCAGAATGAAGTGTGGATATATTTTTAATGTCGAAATTATCACACCCAAAGTACTACAACTATAAATAATTTGAAGACTTGAGCAAAATTCTATGAGAAGGTCCCAAAGTTCATCTCAACGAGAAGATCTTCCAGTGCGTTGTAAGGCAACAACACTGTGCCCCACTATATTGCGCCAATTCTCAAGAGATGAACGGTTATTCCTCTCCCTCACTTTACAGAGATAATGTCTGATGTCTGTCTGGGTCCCCATCGCCTACGGTTCTTAAGCTCCCAACAGATTCAGGCCTCCTATGCTTCTTCCCTAACTTTACACAGCTTCCGAGAACGTCAAGATAATGCGAAGAAAGCTAGACCTCTCTGTGCTCGTGGCGCACTGGGATGGCCGCATCTCGCCCGATCGTTGTTAAATCGATTAATACAACATTCATGACGGGAAAATGTCACAATGTTGATGGGCTGTAATCAGATATGCTCATTTCACGGGCAAGGAGCCACGACACTGGAGACTCCCAACCATATGCGATCAATCGATGATGATGCAACTTTGAGCTTTAGAAAGGACTTTAACTCATCATGCACTTGATGTAACCACATGGATAGAAGGACTAGATTTGTGGCAGCCGCTCGTGTTCGCGTACGTTTGTAGCTCTGTCAGAGTCCGACTCCAGCGGTTGAGGATCATGTCATACTCCTGTGAGGACTGCACTCTGTGCATAGCCTATTCCAACATCGATGAAGCAATCTTGGAAGTCTTATTCCGCCTATCCATCGAAAGTGATTCCAACACTCACTGCCACTTGTGCCCACAGAACGTTTATTCTGCAGGCCAAACCTCTCCAAAGCGACATGGATTTGATGCCCATATATTCTGGCTCACCATGTGGTTTTTGGGAAAGCATTGGCTTGTGTCACAATGTGAGTCGTGGGTGCCGTACCGCTAGTGGGCTGTGCCATCGAGCTATGGGGACTTGCTCGCTTTTGCAATTACAGCCATCTTCCTCTATGCATTAATAAAGTCCTAAAGCCCCAAAGAAACGAAGCTTTATAATGAAATGTACAGATGGGGCCAGAAGTCACTTCAGTTTCGAAAGACCTGACATCACTTTTAAGAACGCGGGATAGCCCAATTGTCACAGTGGACAAGAGAGGTTTTGAATCATAGAATCAACGCTGCCAACCAGTAGGCTAGATGGCGTTATCGACATAACCCCCACATCGTTACTCGAGCCTCCTCAGACCAATATCCATTTGCAAACAGCATTAACGCCCGCTACATGCAAACTCAGCGTAACTCTACTGCACGTAGTGCTTTCTCAACGTTAAAATTACGCCCATAATCCCTGTGCAGTTATGACTCAATGTGTTGCCTTCAAACCCTGGCACGCTTTTCTGATCCTGTAAAAAGTAAGCCTTCAGACACCCCCACCTTTCTTTCCTCTTCTATTTCACCCCAACCTTTCCGCAGAATTTCCGTAATTACCCCTAGACTTTCCCCTAATTACCAAAATCACTCCAATTTTCTTGCTAAGACGCAAACAATTTCAATGTCCTGTAATGTCTAAACAGCCTCAATAATTTAAAATGCCTAAATTCCTCCAAATTCTGTAATTTCCAGAATTGTTCCTTCATCTGAAGACTAATCATTCCTAAGACTTCACAATGTCACACTCAACTTTGCTTTTGTATAAGATTTGTATTCGCTGTCCCTGATCTCTGAAATTCACATTACCTCACTTTCAGAGAATTGTTAATAAATCCCAGTACTTGAGAACTCAAATAATATCATGAATTAATAAACATCCCCAAAGAAATTTATATCAATTCTCGCAAAGATCAATTGAGCATCTATTTGCAATCAGATAATACGATATAACTCAAAGTCCATTATAATTGTTAATAACTTTAAAAACCTAACAATAAAATCGTTCTTTCTGAAATGACTTCGCTTCTCGATTGTCAAAATAAATTTTCCTTTTCCTTTTAAAAATCTTTTTCTTTTTGAAATATTCATAGGATCCTTTGTCTCACTAACGCTCAATTTGGGACGCGTTTGAACACTGTCGTCTAACGCTTAAGAAGTTTCAGATAGGCCCCATATACGCCATACCGCTTCTGCACCAGGTAATGAGTTGATTTGTGAGGTCCTTCAAAATAAAAACTTCCTTTTCAAATATTTGGGATCTGGCTCCACGCAACGCCTAAATGGGGGATCAAGGCTTCAATTGTCCAACGGTAGCGGGTCAGATAGGCTCCCCCAAAGGCCGTATACCGCCGGTCTGTGGTATGAGTGATCAAAGGTCTTATCAAAATGAAAACTTTTCAAATGTCACTTTCTCAAACACTCTCCCAAGGTCAAGCCTTCACAACCGTGACTACGTAAGCCTTGAGTTTCCTATTGCACCGAGGAATACGTAGGAGTAGGATCAAGTTTTGTCAAAGCACCTCCATCAATTTATTTATTTTCACTCTAATTAAAGCGGATCAAACAATTTTCAAAAATCATGCACTCTAGTTATGCGTACCGTTTGAATCCAAGTGAATAAGGCTCTTAACACCTTCCCTCTAATTTCAGAATCAATTCTCAACTTTTACCTATCTTCGTTAGTTTTTCCCAAACTTTTTCCTTTAACAAATATTTGGCATGATCAAGGCCATTAATCAAATAAAATTCTTTTTTTAAAAATTTTAGCGCAGTCTGCCGCCTCGCCGGAATTACTGGGCTAAGCATTGTGGTACCACTGTCTCGTAATCTGGAGCGAGGTGCCTAACACCTTCCCACTCGTGGACCGACCCCAAACTTAAATCTCTTTCCTCACGCTTTTCCAAGTATTTTCCCTTAAATGTGGAATTCCTAATGACTACATAATCCAATAAATTTATTTTAAATTTTAATGAAGTTCGTCATTCATCGTAATTACTGGCCATGCGATTGCGGTAGGTTGCAAACTTGTTGTCCTTATTTCTTTGGTGATATTTGAGAAATCCAATTTCATATTTAAATGTTGTTGGATGTGTCACGATTTCTAATGGGATGTATATTCATGAGCAGTCAGTTTGAGGTTTCATAAATGTACCAGTAACTTTCGACTTCCTGAATCTACGACCCCTGTGAGTGTAAACGGAGTTGCTTCTCATAATGATAATAAGATATGTCTTAATTGATTATATGAGGCTCCTGCCTTTAGTAAACACAACCATAGATGCCAAAATGATTAGTTATTTATTTGGTATGATTACCCATAATTTTTTAATATACTATAACACCTAATTATTGTCTATGCCCATTTTTATGTTTTAGGGATTAATTTATAAAAGAAATTCAAAATTAAATTAGAATTATAATTTGAAAAGAAAAGATCTGAATTCAAAACAACAAACAAAACAAATAAATTGTAAAGTAGACAAAACAAAAATAAAATTTAAAAAATAATAAAATCAGAATTTAAAAATAAAGAAAGTTTAATAAAAACTAAAATCTGAAATTTTAATAAAAAGTCTTAAATCTAAATTTAATGTTCCTTTAAAATCTAAATAAAAAATAAAAAAATAAAAAAAATAAAAAAATAACAGATCTAAAAGAAATGAAGAAACGTAATAATCCTGTGATTTAATTTTAATAAAAAATATATTAAAAATAATAAATAGTAAAATAAAAAAATATTAAAGCCTACAAAAATAAAAGCAAAACGAAAACGATAAAAAGGTTTTTGAATCGGGATTTAAAATGAAAACACAAAAAGGTTTTGAATCGTGAAGTTAATGCAAAAACGACAAAAGGTTTTAATCAGATTTTAAAATGAAAACGACAAAACTTCATAAAGGGATGAAAGCTATATAAAAGGGTCTGGCTTTAGAGGTTTGTTAGAAGTCTCTCTCTGAAAAGGATCCAAACCAACTTCGAGAGTCACCTGAGAAGAAAACCTAATCTTTGAGGGTGCCTTTGGAAAAAGGAATCGCGTCTCTCGTGAAGAAATTCTCTGTGAAGAATCAAGAAATCTCACCATGATCCGACTGGCTACCAAGAATCAGGTAAATGAGCAGACTCGCTTGCCTGAAAATCGTTGTGTTTCAATCGCTTTCGTTTTTAATCATTGGTTTTTGCTTAAGAATCGCATGAGCTGAATTGGTTACGTCGTGTCGCATACGACCCAATCCGATTGTCACACAGCATCGAGTACCGACTGGCATGGACCTGGTTTCCAAGACCTAGAGAGAGAGAACATTTTATCACGTAGATATGGCTCATAAGGACTCAGTAACAACATGAACGACTCTACAAACCGTTCCTTCCCTCCAATGACCAACAACATCAATGACATTAGAATCTGCCCGAGTTGGAGATTTCATCCCACTCTCAAAACATAATGGCCTTTGAGAACCTGGCAGAGGGCTGAACCATCTTCTGGTGAAGCCAATGGTGTGTGAAACCTTGCAACATAATCCTCAACCATACACTGCTGTACCTCTGCTCTTTCAGCTGCACTGCTCTGCTCACCACCGCAAAGGAGAATCTTCTGAACGAGATCACGGTAATTCCCACACCTGACGTAACAGAATACAGGTACTGCTAATAAATTTCAGATGGCAGCCTTTACTGAGTACACAGCAGGCTGCTGGAATAACCTCGTATTTTGTCACTCTCACCAAGAACCCAATTCTGACCTAGCACTAACCATAACCCGATCAAAGCGGGGAAGCGGGACTGCACATTGCTCGGTCTTAGCTGAAGAAATCGAAAGAGGCAGAAGCTTGTAAGGTCACCTTGATTACCAAAGAATGAGGAATTATATTATTGAAAAAGGAAATATCGAGGGTCCAAGGCCTGCACTCCCTACGAAGGTTCTCGAGGCCAATTAATAAGTCAGCCATGCAAAGCCCGACTCGGGAGTCAGGAAGGGTCTCTTGGTAGCCCAGGTCAACTGACAACATTGCTAAAAAGGGAGCTCACCAGTTGGTGGGAGTAAGCATATCTTTGGTCTTCTGCAGGGCTCAATCCTTTGCTATCGTCGTTTCACAAGAGAAAATTTGATTTCAAATATAGACTCATCTTATACATAATAAGCATGAAGTCAGCAAACACACCTATATCATTTTAGCGTGGCTGTACGGTCAACACCCACGCCCGGGTCATGTCTGAGCCTCAGGAACAAATTTCCCTTTTATGCCACAAACTCTCTGTATTGTACTAGGAATGGACCACACTCGCTCTTTAGAAACCCCATAATTCCTACACTGTATCCCATCGAGAAATGACCACAATCGCCTTTAGGAAACCCCATAATTCCTAAATAAGTCCCTACTGGGAAATTGGCCATACTGTCTCTTAGGAAACCCCATAATTCCTAACAAGTCCCTATCGGGAAATTACCACACCGCCCTTCCTGGAACCCCATAATTCCTAATAGGTCCCAATGCCCCGAAATCACTATCTCTCTAACTTTGTAGAATTTATGGTCCCCATTCTGTCTCCATTTTAGAAATAGATTAATAAAAAAATTACAGAAAATAAAATTAATGAAAATTTTTAAAATAGAAAATAAAAATTACATAAAAGAAAAATTAAAAAATTTAAAATAGAAAATTAACAAAATTTCAAATTTTTAAATTAATAAAAAATACAAAAATAGAAAAATTAATAAAAATTCAGAAAATCCATAAACATTAATAAACATCTCAAAAATTTATAAATTTATAAATACAAGAAAAATTTAAAATATAGTGTAAAACAAGAAAATTGTACAAGAATCTTTATTATAAATCCAAGCTTTCTTAACTAAAGTCATATCCTTTACAAAAATTTATTTCTATCTCTTTGATGTTTTGGGATTCTAAGTCTCACGCACGCAGCTCTAAATGGGGAATCATGCTTACTCCACATCACACATTTGTAGTTCAGATAGGTCTCAGGCCGCCCTACCGCTCTTACCTTATGGGACAGTGGACTTATGGTCTTTTCAAACAAGATACTCTTTCTTAAATGTTTGGGATTCTAAGTCTCACGTCGAGCTGGTTAGAACCAAGGTTACTCATTGCTCAACATTTAGTGGTTCGTATAAGTCCCTGCTTTAGCCGCTCGTGCCTTGTGCATTACTGGCCAAAATCCTCCTGAAAATCCTCCTAATAAATTTTCTTTAATACAAAATTTCTAATATTTTTCTCAAATAAGATGTTAAGAATTTTTTATATTTTGAAGGTCAAGCCTTCACAAACCAAATAATTTTCAAGCACTTTTTAAAGGTCGCTTCACACCAACCACGTAGTTTCGAGCTTCCCATTAAAATCAACATAGGAAGAGATCGTCCTGGCTGCCAACCTCCATCAAATTATTTTTCACATTAAAGGGATCCAAACAGCTTTCTAAAATCACACCGCTTAAGGGTGTCGTTCTTGATCGGGCACAGGCTCTAATACTTTCCTGACTAGAACCACTCCCCTGAATTGATCCCATTTTCTAGTTAAGGTTTTTTCCAAACTTTTCCTTAAATAGCACTTAGGCTACTCACATTAATTAAAATAATATTTGATGAAAATTTTAGCGAAGTTCGCTGCCTCGTTTAATTGGTGTCATGATAACGTTTTGTTTTTCTTCCGAACTCCATTCTTGTTAAATTATTTTTCATTTTTTCTATCGAGGCTATTTAGCCTTCATTTTACTTTTCCTTGTTTCATTGTATGCACCGTAAACATAGACAAATATTAATTTATTGTTATTATTTGTGTAAGTGAAATCAAATTGATGAGAGTGAAACATTATTTGGTCATGAAGAGATTTGAAGTTTGTATATACAATATTTTAAAGATAAAGATTATTATTTTTATAGATAAAAAGATATCAATCATTTTAATTACTAGCTTCAAAAATAAAAATAACAACATACTAATATGATCCACTAAAAGGTTCATGGCGAAATTGCATGCTTCTCAAGTTCAACGCAATCCATGTTGGGAATTGTTAGGAAATGATTCGACTCCCATGTGACTATAATACAAAAATAGATAGATTTTAACGTTAAATTGATAGCAGGTTACTTATTTATATTATCAGTGTAGTTACCAATAAAAGGTGCTGGAATGATGCTCATAGAACCCTTATAATAACTTTCGCCACTAGCTCAAGATCAAGAACCTAAATGAAAGAGAGAGATTTGGATTGCCTCTAGTTGGAGAAGTTAATCTTACCTTTTATTGTATTATTCAAAATTATATAATTAATAAAAAATTGCACCCGTAGATCTTAATTGTGAGCACCAATCGAGGCTCAAAATTTTTTCCTCCAAAAGAATCTTTAAGGTCAACGTTATCAAGTGGTTTGAGCTTCAAGACCTTAATTATCACATATCTCAATGGCTGGTATAAAGTGGACATAGGATCAGATAATAGAAATATGAAATCCAACTTTTGGAAAAAAAAAAAAGATGTCCCTTATATAATCCAAACAAGTTTTTAATACGATGATGGAATGGCAAAGGTGAGTAAGAGAGAATGCTTGCGGGGTACTAGGTGAGAGAGAGTGAAATGAAGAGATCGTGGCGAAAGTGGTAGATTGTAGGCTTAGGTTGTTATCAAACGTGACATTTAACGCTACACTACAAAGACACCATTAAATGTGAAAACGAGACCAAGGATTAACGTGAAACACAGAGTAAAAATGTGAGGAACTAACAATAATCTTTTCAAGTCGTGACTAGATTGAAAATGCTAACAAAGTGAGGAATAAAGTAACCATTCACTCTAAATATATCCATTTTGTTTTATTGAAAAATAAAATAAAAATTATTTATAAATTTTCAAGATAAAAAATTTAAATAAAGTTTAACTTTTGAATCTTTTAAAATATTCTTCAAAAATATTTCGATCAAGCAAATCAAAACCACTTTCAATTTTAATCAAAGTTATTTTCAGTATCTTTCAAAAAATTCTTTTCTTTCAAGCAAATCCAGCCACTTTCCATCTTATAAATTTTTTACAAGTATATAACTTTGATTTTCTTATTATGAAAGACCATAAGCTTTCTTAGAGTTCATATATACATTAAATGAGCTCATTTTGCATAACCCTATTATAACAAACACATTCATATTTACTGAAAAATTGGTTTAACATAATAATTTTCTTTGACATTATGAAACAGAGGTCACATTTTATTATCAGTTTCTTTAAAAAATAATAAATAAAAATCATTAAAAGTTAACTTTTTATTTAATAACTAAAAAATTATAATCACATATTTAAAACAGTACAATGTATTATAATTACATAATTTGTTATATATATGTATATATTTATTGTGCTTTCATTTTTCAATCAATTTCAAGTTATTCAACTTAAGGAGATTAATTATAAAATAATAGATTTTATTTTTAGTAAAAATAAATTACTTCCTCATATTGCTATTCTACGTTCCTTTGTTTTTACTTTTTATTTTTTAAATTAATTTTGAATTTTATTTTTTAAAATTTTTAATTTTAATCCAATAAAGTCAAGTTTTTTTATCTTTTTCTTCTATTTCACTTTTAATAAATAATTTATTAATTAATTAAGAATTCCTAATAAAAAATAATAATGTAAATAATTAAAAATAATAAATTAACCAGTATATAAATCAATTTTAAAATATTTTTTAATTATTTAAATTTTATTTCTATCTGTACAATAACCCAATAATTTTAATGATAGAAATTCAATGTTAATATTATTTAAATCGTAATGGTTTATTAGATAAACTACTTTGCTAAACTATACAAACAATGAAAGGAATGATTTTCTTTTTCATTAAATAAATCCTTAATTTTTTTAAATTATTTAAATATATGTAATATTTAATTTTATGCATATCTATAAATTTTAATTAAGTAGAAATCGAAATGTTGATATTATTTAAATCGTAATGATTTATTTGACAACCATTTTTTTTAATTTGATTATATAACCGAATTTTTTTTTTAATAAATTCATATTTAAATTTTTAAATATTATTTCAACCATGCAACTGTAAAATTCATTTTAATGGAATAGAAATTTATCGTTGATGTTATTTGCAATGTAATGGTTCATTTGATACTATTATTGGTAATTTGGTTTCTATACTTCATAAAGCTTTTATTTTTCCTTTCATTAAATCTGTCATTTTAAAATATAAAAAATAGTTTTTAAATATTTTTTTAATACATTTTCTTAAATCTATTTAAATCTATGGAGCAAATTAATTAATCTCAATTAGAAATACATTTTTTTACATTATTTGAATTGTAAAAAGTTATTGAGAACTATCTTTACTAGTTTGAAACCATGCATAAAAGATCTATTTTCTTTTAAAAATTAAAATTTTGAAAATAAATCAGGGTCTAATAAGACTTTTCTGTCTTGACTCATGCCAACATAAATGGTGACTTCTACATTTTCTACCATGTTACACGCTTCATAGGTCATTCATTCATGTCAACATGATAATTGTTTTGGGTAAGCAAACTCTATCACATATAACTACTTATTCCAACTCCTCAATTGATCCAGCACACAAGTTCTAAGCATGTCTAAAGTTTGGGTTGCTCCTCACAGTTGTCCATTAGCTTCGAGGATGATAGGTCAGGTGCTTAATTGCAATTTTGTTTTGAATGCCTTTTGTGAAGCTCCCTAAAACCTAAAGGCAACTGAGATCTCTATCGATGCCTCATGAACGATGACGTTCCACATCCTTAGGGTCTCTAGATATATATTTATGGTCGGTCATTCCAAAGAATATACTACTCCCAAGTTCTCTCTAAAACTTCTTATGATCCATCTCTTTCACAATCAACCAAGAGGCATGTAACAAATTTTTATAGTCAATATATCATTTACCATGTCGACTATCTAGGATGGTAGTTCAATCCAAAATCATAATCCTTTTAAGAACTCCATCCACTCATGTTGTTTTATGTCTAAATTTTTTCCATCAAACAAATATGTCAAACTCTTGTAATAAGAAAATACCCTCAAATCTTATTCCATAAAAATAGTGCCTCCATATCTTAAGGACAAACACCTCACTGCTGCTAGTTTCAGGTCATGGGTTGGCATTGGTCTCATAAGTTTTTAATTGCTTAGAGTGAGGCCAATATGTTTCTCTCTTTGCGAGTACACAACCTAGACCTCTCCATACATCATAATATACTTCAAAAGTTCCATTAGGGTCTGATAATACTAACATTAAGGTTGGGTCAACCTCTTTCAATTCTTGAAAACTCTTCACACCCAAGAGTTTAAAAAAATGAGTGTTCTTCCTAGTGAGCTTAGTTAAAGGTAGGGAAGAAAAATTATTGGATAAATAATAAAATAAGAGACTTTAATTCAGTAAAAAATTAATTATTCTACTGTCTTGTTATTCTAATTTTCTTTTTTTTTATTTATATTTTTTAAATTTAACTATAACTTTTCGTTTCATTTATCTTTTACGTTTAAATCAATGAAATCAATTTTTTCTCTTTTTTATTTCTAAATTATTTTAATAAATAAATTAATAATTGATTAAATATTATAATTAAAAATAAAATAAATAATTAAAAAAATGAATAGAACCAGTAGATAATTAAATTGAAGGAGTGAGGTGTGTACGCATCTGGTAGATGCTTAGGGTGAAGAAGGAAGACAAAATAATAAAAAAAAGTTAAGAGAAAGAAAGAGAAAAAGTGAAAAGAGAAAAAAGGTTAATAAAATAATTAAAAATTGTGAAAAGAGAAAAAACTAAAACATGATAACATGATAAATTTTTAAAATAAAAAAATTCAAATGAAGTTTAATTTTTTAAAATTTAAAATATTTTTTCAACTTTTCTTGAAAATACAAAATTTTTAATTTGATAAATTAATTTTAAATTAAAATTTATTTTCAAAAAATTATATACAAAATTTTATTATATATTTTGAAAAGATTCAAAGAGATTAAAAAATCATTAAAAGTGAACCTTTATAAATAACTAAAAATTATAGTTATGTAAAACTTAAGTATACAATTTAATATAATTATATAATTATTATATATATGGATATACGTGTTATAAGCTTTCAATTTTCATGAAACAAAATAAAATCATTCATGAGAAAGGTAACGTAAAGCTACTTAATAAATTTTAAACATTAATGAAGGTAGCATTTATGAGTTAACAATCCGTACTAGCTTGCTTGCTTTGAAAAGAAAAATCAAAAAATTAATTTTAAAATTAAATTAACATAAAAGAAACAAGAAAAAAATCTTTAAAACTAAATTTAAATTAATATAAAATTATTTTAATAAAACCTACAATGTAAATGACAATAAAAATAGTAGTTGTAACATTTAAAAAATGAAATCTATCTTTACATTTAAGTCGTACACAATTTTATTCCTAGTTTAAAATATAGTATATTTTATAAAATAATAATCTATATTCCCATCAACTCTAGTTAATATAAAACTAATTAATAAGTTTTTACAATTAAAATCACAATGAAGGTATACCAACTGCTCAATCTCTACCATCATTCCTTTAAAACATATTTCATTGGAGCTAAATGTATTTTTTAATCATTGGAGTGATGTTCAGATGGAAGAGTTCAAAATATATAGTGTAGATTCCAATAATCTTTCTGATATCTTTTTGCAAGCATCAATTGAGCTTTTTAATCATCAATTGACTAATCTCTTTCACTCTCTTCAAGTCATTGCAAAATAAGCAGGCATTTAATAATCTTCTTTAGCTTAGATGCACTGCTAGAATTATCTCTAAATCTTATCTGCTTTCATTGAATGCTACGGATCCTTTTAGTACAAACAAATTTTCTAAACAAAAAGAATACATATGTAATTAAATAGGCAAGATAAAACGAGATGCATTCTAATTTATCCTAAACTTTCTAAGAATGTCATGTTATGCTCTAACCCTATATCTATTGATGATGTCATGTAATAATGTTGAAAATGTATAAAGAAAAATAAAAGAAACCGAGTTGGAAAATGGTTGGTCAATTAATAGGGTTTAGTTCAAATACAATTCTTTTTCAAAAATCCTTTGTCTTTGTTTTTATATTAATGGACTAATAATTTCACCATTTAAAATATTTCAAATTGACGAGATGTCTTGGGAATATTCTATAAATATTTTTTCAAAATAATAATATTTTTTCTTAAAATAACAAATATGCTTATTCTTTTCAAAGTGCATGATATATTCAAAGAAGAGATATGAAAAATACTTTACTGCTAGATCCTAAGCAAAAGAATAATACAAAATGTTGAGTTTTTTTAAGGGTATGACTCTAACTTGGATAGTTACTATCTTCAACTATTTGTGCAAATTTTTTAAGATAGGTCTTGACTTCTAAAGGTCATAGTCCTTAAATTGCCCTCATTTAAAGAATGAAGATTTAGCTCATAAATTGATCACAAGCAGGGATAAACTTTTTCCCACAAAACTAGTAACAAGGCTTCACTTTCTAACTATTCTCAATGAAGTCATCAAGTGTCACAACTAAGATTGTGACATGAAGGCAGAGAAAAGAAATAAGTTAAAAAATAAATATTTTTAAAAATGAATTGTAACCAATTTAATTTTTTAGGGAACAATTGGGAAATCCATTTTTTATCTTAATATAAAATAAAATAATCTACAACAACAAAATAGGTTTGAGAGTTGAATTATATTTTGAGAAGGATGAAAACTTTATCCCGCAGCTTCCTAACAAATCAATCCTAAGATTACCTTTAGTCAAATTATGCAAATTGATAATAATTTTTAAAATATTTGTTTTATTCCTTTTAATACATAAGAAGAAATTAAATCAAAGCAATATATTTTTACATAAATGAATAAATTAAAAAATAGTAAACAAAGAGAACAAATATTGTGAAAATTAATTTTGACTTAATGGATTAATTCCTAAACCTACGTTTCCTTTAGTACAATGAGAAAATGAAAATCATGTAGTTCTCTAAAAATAATTGCGTGTTAACTAATTTAGTGAAAAAAGACAATTTATAAAGAAAAATAAAATCCTTATGAAAAATGTAATGTAAAGCTACTTAATAAATCATGAACATTAATGAAGGTAGCATTCATGGTTAACAATTCGTACTAGTTATGCTTGCTTTGAAAGAAAAAACCAAAAATTAATTTGAAATTAATCTATAACATAAAAAAATTAGAGAAAAAAAAACATCTTGAACCAAATTTAAGTTAATACAAAATTATTTTAATAAATCCATACAACATAAATGACAACAAAGGTAGCAGCTGTAACATCTTACAAATGAAGTCCGTTCTTACACTTAAATCAAGTACGCGATTTCATCACTAGACTGTTAATTCATGATGCAGAATATTTCAAAAATTATTGTTATTTAAAAATTATTGTTAGTAAAAATAAGGTATCTTTTTTAAAAGAACACTTGGTTAAAAATACAAGTCTCGACGCAATAATTATCATATCGAAAAAATAAATAATCGAACATCTTAAGTCGCTTTTAATTAATAAATCCTCTATATTACTTATACATGTCTACTACTTATTTCTATTATGCAGAATCACAAGATAACACAAATACTAAGATATCATAAATTGTAGAAAACTTATAGTTATATATTTCATATATATACATACTTAGTTAAGTATACTTAGTTGAGTTAAGTTAAGACATATGTCTTTACATACTTAATTATATATATATATAAATATATATATATATATATATACACGTCAGATATAATATAATATAAGACAATATACTACTTAATTATATTACAATTATTCAACTATATTACAAAATATATATTATGGATATGGCTTTAAACATTTTATGCAAAAAAGATCCACACAAACATTTCAGTTAAAGGGGTCACGACGTTTCAGCCATAAAATTTTATTTAAGATAACATTGATTACTTAATTTCTATCATCGATTATTATATGGATTAAATAGATATTTATTTTAATTAAATTTATTCTAAGATTGATAGATAAAAGAAATTTTTTTAATAAAATAAAAACAAAATTAATTAAAAAATATAATATATTAAAAAATATATTTTTTAAAACTTAAATTAGTTTAAAATAAATCAATAAATCTTTATGATTAAAATAATAACTATAATAGTATTTAATTTTTCTAAAATAATAATTAAAAATCCAATATATATATATAAACCAAATCAAAGTATACCGATTAATTAGAAAATAGGAACACGGCCTATATGATTTATGAGAGAAATAAAAATGGATCAAGAATTGATGACATGAAAATATGGATCAAGAATTGATGACATGAAAATATTTATTACAAAACAGTGAAAAGAGAAAAAGTAAAACATGATAACATGATTTATGATTTATTTAGATTGTTAAAAGTTATTATATAACTATTCTTTTTGAACTAAAACCAATTCATAAATGTATCCATTTTCTTTTATTGGAAAATAAAAAAATATTTATAAATTTACAGAATATAAAAAATTAAAATCAAGTTTAATTTTTGAATCTTTGAAAATTTTCTTAAAAATTATTTCTGATGAAGCAAATCAAATCATTTTGAATTTTAATCAAAATTGTTTTCAGTATGTTTTAAAAATCCTTTTCTCTCAAGCAAATGCAACCAATTTTCCATCTTATAAATTTTGTATAAGTATATAACTTTGATTTTCTTATTATGAGAGAGCATATGCTTTCTTAGACTTGATATTTACATTAGATGAGCTCATATGCAAGGAATGTGGTTCACATGGTTTGATGAAAATTGAAAATAGAATTGGAAAAAAAAAAAAAAAAAAAAGTATGGTGAAATGAAGAAAATAACAGCACTCATTGCATAGTAATACAAGAATACAAGAGGAGGAGTACAAAGCAGAATATAATTTAGATAGATATAAATGACAGACAGAGGAATACTAAAAACAAGAAGGGGTCTTATTATAGTGTGTGTCTATGACCCAGCATGAAATGAAACTGAGAGAAATTAATGAGAAAAGCTCAATTATTAGGATTAATGAGGAGGCTCTGTGCCTTGATCTCAACGTAGGATCTTCAAGGACCTTGGAATCATTAGCATTCCAAACAAAAATGCCAGGGAGGGAATCACTTTTGAGAAGGGTTTTGCAACCCTCAAGGAAGATCTCTTGTGGTATATTAGATGAATCAGTTGGATCAGTGCTGACTCCAGCAAGGAGCTTTTCAGAGCTGAAGAAATCTCCAAGGCTTTTGTAGAGATTTACAAATTCATTTGGTTTGGAGATTTTCTGATCATAGAACTGGTAGTTGACCCAGTCAATATTGTCATTGTTATCCTTGTACAAATCCTTGTACTTGGATAGAACAGCATCCTTTGAATCAGTTGGAGAAATGGACACCTTCAATCCTATGTTCTTCACGTAATCTATAATTTCCCCTATGCACTCCACAAAGTCATCAGACTCAACATACTGATAGTTAATATCAATGCCATCAATTACCGTTTTATCACCGCAACCGCAATCATCCTTGTACTTGTAGTCATTTTCAATGATTTCTTTGAGTGACTTTTTGGCATTGTTAATCCATTCTATTTTGTTTTGAGGATTGAATGGATAATCGGTGCCACGACCTCCAATGCTTATTACCACCTTCACATTCTTGTAATCTTTCTTCAGATTACTGATTGCGGCAGGACTAAAGTCACTCACATCCCAACTTGGACTAAAGTTTCCTTCCTTTTTTGGTATCAGGGTAATAATCCTCTGTGGCAAAGGCCAAAATAAAGTGGAATTCTGAGATTCCATGATTGATTATTTTAACAGGGAATTCATTTAATTTCGGGATTGACTTGGCGCCAATGTATTCCCGAAAATGTTTCCCTTCACAAACGACTTGAAAGACATTTCTGCTTTTGCTTTTCTCGCTTATTTTGGGCTAAGGCTGTTATGCTATTCTCCAATTCTTAACTCCCTTTATAGACCTACCTACTAAATCACATAATCACTTGCTCTATCAAAATTATTTTATTAAAACACACCCCGATCACACATCTATGAAACCCACTTGCAAGCACGTTCAATTCTTTTATTAGTAACTGACTCAAATTTTTAGGATTACAATATTATCCCGTCACTAACTCATTCAAATTTTAATGTTTTCCATTTCTGCATGTCTTAAATGTGCAATAATGTATATTATATCAAGGGAATGAAATATCATGCTTCACTAATAAACTTCAAAATAAAAGCGATTGTTATTTACTTAGATGCTTGGGTGCACTTCGGTTTCGTTCACACTATGGTTGTTAGATCATATGAGTACACCGGCTTCCATCTATTTGTATTAATTATATATATAATGAAATATATTATTTTAATATTTTATTTTTATTTCTGCATGTAATAAATATGCAATCACGACTATTACTTGTATTAGGATGACTATCTATTCTAGATTAAAAAAAATTATAAAGTTATATTTACTTTTATTCAATATCATTTTCTCCGTTTCTTTGTTTCTTAAAGTTTATATGATAACTAAATGTTATATTATAATGTATGTTATCTTGATGATTAAAAATGATATGTTTCACTAACAAACTTCAAAATAAAAACGATTGCACTTCGGTTACGTTCACACTATGGTTGTTATAGTAGATCATACTTGTAAGAGCTGCTGCCATTGTTTGCATTAATTGTATACTTAATCAAACACATCTTTCCAGAATAACAATTTTTAATTTCTGCCAATGTAATTAATATAAGTATGCAATTGCCACTATTATATGAGGATGATTATTAAATTATATTATAAAATTATTAGTTGTTCCTCCACGTGGTGTTGGATAAGTTCATTCAATGGTTGTTACGAGATTTGAAATAAGTTCATCATATATTTTTAATAAATCAGAAATTCCACATCATGTATTCTGTTCTTTATTTTTGCTATTTTATCTGTTTAGCTATAATGTTTATGGTTTAAGGATTATCAAAGAAGATCAATATAGAACATATGTACTTGATATATATATCAAAAGGTGATCTATCTCTGTCTCTTCATTGAGATGAAAACATAGAATGATAGAAGCTGCTTTCAATATGATATGTTGGATGTGAGAAACTGAGTACTTGAGAAGTCAAATGGAGAGTAGTTTACATAAATTTTCAGATGAAATGAATTAGGAACCTCTTAACAGTGTCATAATGAATAATCCAACTCATCATGAGTCATTTGGCAAACGCTAAATGTAATTTTCACCAGTTGTACATGTGTTATAATTAAGCAAATAGTTATCTTAACTGATATTAATAACTTCATCTGATGTTTTCTAATTAATCAATTAATTAATGTTAATTTATATAATTAAACACAGAATTAATAAGTAATATAACATTCTCTCATTTGAATAATTTGTATCAATTATTAGAAATATCTAAATCATTTAAACAAAAATACTGATCAACGTTAAAAGACTAGTAGACTAACAATAAAAGAAATATAAACATCAATCAATACCAAAAAAATAAAATATTCAATATATGTCAATGCATTTCTATTTCATAAGAAAAATGATCTACAAAGAAAAACATATTAAATAAGAGAACTGTGCAATCTCAGAAAAGGTCTAAACATATAAAATATAACTAAGATTAGCCTTCACATGTTTGCATTAATTTTATAATAAAATACATTATTTTAAATTTTTTATTTCCACTTGTAATAAGTATGCAATGCCACTATATATTATAATAGAATTCTGAATATCTATTCATGGATTAGTTGTTATAAGATTTAAAATTATTTTATTATTTTTATTATTAGTGATAAAGTTAATTTTTAATCTTTATTATTGAATCCATTCAGGTATATATAACTGATTCTGTAATTTTTTATAAATTTGACTCGTTACTGATTTTATGAACTAATTTTTTCTTCTTTTATTTTTTTTATATTCCCTTATCCTAGCCAATTTCATTTCAAGTAATTTGATTTTTATCTGAATTTTTATTTTTGTAAAGATTTTAAATTAGCAAATTTTGAACAAATTTTTTGAATTAACTTAATAAAAATTTAGAATGAAAATAATAATTAGGAACACCAATTATGTCTAAGTAGGGATAAAAGTGAATAAGATTATCCGACATGTTCGACTTGTTTAAAATCTAACATGATTCAATTTATTTAAAAAATAGATAGACATAAACTTATTACAAAGTCTTTCTAGATAAATAAATTAGGTTTAGATCTACAAAAAAGTTTTTTTAATCTATTTAAGAGCTTATTTATCTTTATATATTATATATTTATATTTATTATATGTATTTTAATATATTATGTTTATATAATATTAATATATTTATATAATTTGTTAAAAATTAAAATTTAAAAAAGATTTAAGGATTATTTTTTATTTTGTATGTTTTAAACTTGGAAACCTTTTTAATCAATCATTTGTATATGTTTTTAAATCTATTTAGTAACTTTTCTTTTGGAATATATAAACTTTAAATTAGGCCAAAACTTAACAAAAAAAACATTTAACAAATAACAGACTTAGACCTCAAACTTTTTAAATAAAACAAACTTAAACACTTAAACACTCAAAATCTACCTTGATTCAACCTACTTATATCTTTATATCTAAGGTGAATTTTTGTGAATTTAATTTATAAAAATTAAAATACTAATAATATAAATAATAATAATAATATTAGTAATAATTCACTTGCGTTAGAATAATATTCAATTTAATTTTTCTTCATTTACCTATCTTTTTATCTTTTTACCTATTTATTTATTTATTTATCATGTGATAATTTTTATATATTGGTAGGGATGGAAGTGTAACTATCATTCATCTTTAATCCCACACATATACAGATTTAGAATACTATTTTGCAAAATAAGCTTATTTTATTTATAGAAAATTTTTTATACTAAATTTATGTAAGCAGTTATAATATATGCATGTAGTTATTCATCAAAAGTAATCAACATAATATTTTTTCCATCATATTTTATCTGTTTTTAATATTAAAAAATATTTTTAAATTAATTTACTTTATTTATTTATAATTTATTTTATTATTATAAATTTGATTATAATAAAATAATAATTATTATTATTTTTAATACAAATTTATTTATTATCATGATAATAATATGATGTTATTTTAATATTTGTTGAGTTAACAAGGGATACTTTGGTGGTTATTTATGCTTTTTTATTCTGTTATTTTTTTTTTCTTGTCTTTAACATGATGTTCCTATTTGATATATTTTATTTGGTTATAATATAGATTAGTAGAATTCTATTTCACCATATGAACTTATATATTTTTTTATTAAAATCAACTATTATCTTCAACTGTGATAAAAGTGTGTAATGATAATAATAAAAAAATATAACTAATTTGTTTGAAGAAAAATATCTGCAAATAAATTTAATATTTTTTATGTTTTGATATCTTTTTTATTTAGCTTATAATGTTTTACAATTTTTTCTCTAGATTATTAGTTGTTCCTTCACGTGGTGTTGGATAAGTTCATGGTTGTTACAAGATTTAAAATAATTTCATCATATATTTTTAATAAATCATAAATTCCTCATCATGTATTCTGTTTCCTTTATTTTTTCTATTTTATCTGTTTAGCTATAATGTTGATGGTTTAAGGATTATCAAAGAGGATCAATATCATACGTACTTGATATATATCAAAAGGTGATCTATCTCTTTTTTCATTGAGATGAAAACATAGAATGATAGAAGCTGCTTTCAATATGATAGGTTGGATGTGGGAAACTGAGCACTTGAGTCTAATGGAGAGTAGTTTACATAAATTTTCAGATGAAATGAATTAGGAACCTCTTAACAGTGTCATAATGAATCATCCAACTCATCATGAGTCATTTGGCAAACGCTCAATGTAATTTTAATCAATTGGACATGTATTATAATTAGGCAAATAATTATCATAATTGATATTAATAACTTCATCTGATGTTTTCTAATTAATCAATTAATTAATGTTAATGTATATAATTAAACACAGAATTAATAAATAGTATAACATTCTTTTGGATAATTTGTATCAATTATGAAAAATATCTAAATCATTTAAACGAAAATATCAATTAAAGTTAAAAGACTAGTAGACTAACAATAAAAGAAATATAAACATCAACCAAAACACTAGAAAATAAAATATTCAATAGAAATATATTATATATGTAAATATATTTTTATTTCATAAAAGAAATGATGTATAAAGGAAAACATATTAAATAAGAAAATTATGCAATCTCAAAAAAAATCTAAGCATATAAAATATGAGTAAGATTAGGTTTCACATGTTTGCATTAATTTTATAATGAAATACATTATTTTAAATTTTATAATGTATACTATATTAGAATCCTGAATATCTATTGATGGGATGCTTGTCGGGAGATTTAAAATTATTTCATCACTTATATTACTAATTTTTAACTTATTTTCTTATCTTTATTATCGGATTTATTCAATTATATATAATTGATTCTATATTTTTTTCTTTTTTTAAATTTGGTTTGTTACTGATTTTATGAACTAATTTTTTCAATTTCTTTTATTGTGCTTATTTTTTTTATCGTAGTCAATTTCATCTTAAGTAATTTGATTTTTTATTTATATTTTTATTCTTGTAAAGATTTTAAATTAACAAATTTTGAAAAAATATTTTAAATTAATTTAATAAAAATTTAAAATAAAAATAATAATTTCGTATATCAATTATGTTTAAAAAGGGATAAAAATAAATAAAGTCGTCCAACAGAATCTAAACTCGGCTTGTTTAATACCTAACTTGATTAGGTTTGTTTAATAAAGAAACATACATATATTTATTAAAAAACTTTTTTTGATAAATAAGTTAGACTTAAACCTATCAAAAAGTGTGTTTAATCTATTCAAGAGTCTATTTATCTTTATATATTATATATTTATATTTATTTTAATATATTATATTTATATAATATTAATATATTTACATAATTTGTTAAAAATTAAAATTTTTAAATTTTAATTTCAAACAAAAGAAACCCTAGATGACTTTGTCATTATCCTCAAAACACAATCCTCCTTTAGCTATTTTCATCTACCTCTACAACACTACGACTCAACTATAATTCCTCGTGATGTGATGTTGTTGTGCGGAAGTATATCATATATAACACCTCACTTAATATAGTATCCCAAAATAAATAGTTGTAAAATTCTCTAATTTTAGATAATTTTGATTTATTTTTTATACAAATGGTACTAGTAAAATATTGAATTGATAGATTTTATAACTTAAAAGAATACTAAAATATATTTTCATAAAAAATTTTAAGTTTGTGAACCTTTTAAATAATTATATATATATATATATATATTATGTGTATTTTTTTAGGCTATTTAATGTTTTTTATCTTATATACTCAATAATTTATATATATTTTAAGCTTATTTAATGGCCGTTTTTTTAGAATACATAAACTTTTAAACAGGCTTATAAATTTTGTAAATTTTAAATTAGACCAAAAAAACAAAAAAAAAAAAAAAGAAAAGAAAAGGATCTTTAACGTAGAACAGACTTAAGCCTCAAACGTTTCAAGTAAAACAAGTTTAAACGCTCAAAGCTTATCTCATTTTAACCAACTTTTATCCCTATATCTAAAGTATATTTTTGTAAATTTGATTTATAGAAATTAAAATAGTAATAATATAAATAATAATAATAATAATATTAATAATAATTTATTTATGTTAGAATAATATTTAATTTATTTATTATTTATTTACCTATCATTTTATCCTTTTATCTATTTATTTATTTATCATGTTAGAATAATATTTTATAAAAATATATTCATTCTAAATTTATTTCAACAAATCTTAATGTATATATGTATAGTTTTTATTTATTGTTAGAATGATAAAGAATGAAAGTGTAACCATCATTCACCTTCAATCTCACACACATACAGGTTTAAAATACTATTTTAAAAAATAAGCTTATTTTATTTATAGAAATATTTTTATACTAAATTTATGTAATCAATTATAATATATGCATGTTATTCATCAAAAGTTATCAACATAATATTTTTTTATCATATTTTATCTTTTTTTATGATTAAAAATATTTTTAAATTAACTTACTTTACTTATCCATAATTTATTTTATCATTATTAGTTTTATTGTTATAATAATAATTATTATTATTATTAACAAAAATTTATTTATTTATTTTTATTCTTTAGTGTAGATTCTTTTATTTTACCATTTTTATTTATTTATTTTATTAATATTTGAAATAATTTATAAATAATAAAATTAGAATCTTAAAAATTAAAATAACAAAATAAAACTTAAAACATTAAATTTTTTCTACTACTCTACTTTTATATTATGTAAATACTTTTTTAATCTTCAAGAATTCAAACATACTTTATGTTATTTAATTATTACTTTTAATCATTAATTTAATTTTAAATATTTAATTATTTTATTATATTCTTATTTTAATATAATTTTTGTTTTATTATTATTATTAATTTTAATTTAACTTTAAATCTTTACTCATATTTATTATATTTTATTTATTTTAATTTAATTTTTTTATTATTCAATATTATAAAAATATAATTTTATATTATTAATTATGGTAGGTATGGCTATGTTTCCTTGTTTGTTTTGTCTATTATTTTTTTTATTGTTATTTAATTATTTCATTAATTTCTATTATTTTATTATACTTCGTTACAACTGAACTCTTTTAAGCAAAAAGAGGTTCCGAAAGTAGGCATTTCAGAAGCCGATTAGCTTATTTAGTTTGATCCCATCTCTAAAAAGAGGAGGAGAGAGAAGGTAGTTGAATTTTCTTTGGTTCAGGAATTGAGAGAAGAAGATGAATGTGAAATGGAATTGCAATTGGATGGTTGTACTTTGACTGCTTCTTTTAACTGCTCCGATATCGGCATCGGTAGCACCTTTAGGGCATATGACTAGTAAGTCAACCTATCGTATCGACGAGATGCAACAATAAGAAAATTAGCAGACTTTGAAAAAGAATTTGTTCTCATCTACCTCTGTCTCAATCATGGGCGGTTGAAGAGAGTTCTTCCGATCATTGCGTTAAGCCGAGCTGGGCTTGCAGCAGAATGAATCTGCTGAGACGTCCGAAGAAGCAGAGACAGGAATTGCTACTTGAACTAGAAAGCATACTAATCATATAATAGTTTATCATGTGCACATCCCGTAGGCAACCAAGGAAGCACACCAGACTAGAAGGACAGGCAAGCAAGGAAGGCAAAGAGCTGGTGCCTTTTGCAATTGAATCAGCTCTTGGCCTATCTGCTCTTACTATTTTTATTTATTTATCATTGTTGATTGTTAATTTTTTTACCTCGTTATAATTCTTATAAATTATTTTATTTTATGAATTATTGTTATCTAGTAATTTTTTATTTACCATTATTTAGCTTATATTAATATTTACTATTATTTTATTTTAATTTTTTAATATCATCTCCTTCATTTTATTATCTAAATATTTATTATTATAATTAGTATATTCTTTTATTATTTTGATTGGTTATTTTAATTATTATAAATTTTTATGATTGTTATTTTTATTATTATTATCAACATTATTTTATTTATTAATAATAATATTATTATTATTATTTTATTATTAACATTATTATCATTGTTTCATTTATCACTATTGTTAATAGTTATTATTATTTAATTTTTTATTAAGTATTACAATTATTTAGTTATTCTTTCATTTTCAATTATTTATATTTTCTTTTTATTTGTTATTATTTCCTCATTTTAATGGTATGATACGTATAAATTTTATTATTTAATTATTTTCTTATTACAATTTTATTTTGTATGCTGTACTTTATTTTTTATTATCATTATAATTATTTTTTTATTATTGTTATATTCATTGTTCATTTATATTTTTTTGTAATTTTTTTTAAATATATAAATACAATTGTTCATTTATATGTTTTGTTAATTCAATATTTTAATTAGGAATATCTAAGTTGGAACAACTTGATATTTTTTAATATATATATATATATAATTTAATTTAAATTTTTATTAAAAATAATAATTTAAACGAAATGTTTTCTTAAGATTGTAAAAAAATAAAAATTAAATAATATTTATAATATAATATAATGTGATCTCATAAATATATAAAATATATGAATGTCTCCTAAAAAAGATAAATAATTTGTATGTCTAGAAAAGAAGATAATTCAAGATTTTTAAAACCTAAAAATAAGTTTTCCTAAAAAGCAGTCTAAATAGGATAAAGGAGTATATAGGGATAAATAGGGTCTTGCACCTATATTTCAATAAGGAATCATCTAACTTTAATTTCGGATCCTTCCCTAATTTGTTAACCATCTTCTGTAGAATCCTTTTAATTTTCTATTAAAAATCTTTACATAACTACTAGTTTGAAAGTAATGAAAGGTGAACTTTTTAAACTATCTGTTGATAAAATGGATTCTTAATCTTTGGTTAAATTTACATTTTTATAAGTTTTTTCAAAAATATTTCTTTTTAAATCTAATCACCCTCCTAGCATAATTAGTATATAAAATGACGACATTCATCTATTTGAAAACATAGTCAATTACAATTAAAATAGATGCATTATTTAAAAAAATTTATAAAATTTATACCTTTATGCATCAAACATTTATAAATTTAAAAACATCTTTAAATATAATGAAAAAAAATATTTTGTCAAATCTTTTGAAGGGTTTTATTAGAGTTAAAATGAATTCCAACCTTCCCTTAAATGAGAACGAATTAAGATAGTATGAATTATTTAAAAATAAATAAATAAAATATATTTTAGTATTATTTATTTTTATATTTATATTATATTTTTGTGACAATCAATTTATATTTATTTTAATATTATCTATTTCTATATTTATATTAAATTCTTGTAACAACCAATTTATATTTGGATAGTAAAAATTTATTAAATAGTTTTTTTTAGCTTGAACCTTATGAATAATAGGATTTATTTTAAACTTTTAAATTATTATTTTTGAAAATATTGAAGCATTTTGTTGAAAAAATTATAATTTTTTTCAATATTATATCATGATGACCAATTAATTTTAGATTATTAAAAATAATTATATTTATTTTACTTTTAAAATTTACTCATTAAAATAATAAAATTTGTTTATTTTTAAAATATTTCAAATTTATTTCAATATTATTTCTAACCAAGAAACGACCAATTAATTTAATTTATTGAAAATATTATTTAAATTGTTATGGTTCGATGGTTAACTATTTTTCTAATTCGGATTCCATATATCTTAAGATTTATTTTTTCATTTATTAAATCTTTCTTTACAAAATAAAATTTAAAAATATTTTTTAAAATTATTTTAATACATTTTTGTTAATTTATTTCAAGTCTACATCGTACTTAATTAATCACAATGAAAATACAATGTGAACATTATTTGAATCATTGAAAAATTATCTTTGCGAGTTTGAACCAAGGTTACATGGATCTATATTTTAAAATTAAAATTTTGGCAAATAAATAAATTATTTTTAAATTTTTAAAATCAAAAATATTTTTCTTCAAATGAAATTTATTCTATTCAAAGAATCTAAAAATATATTTTTCAAAATTTGACAAAAAAATATTTATCTTAAAAAAATAAAATTATTTTTAATTTTATCAAAATATTTTTTAAAATGATTCAAAAGTGCTTTTCTTCTAAGGAAATGCAACCAATCTTTATGTTTTACTGTGTAATTCAATTGAGAATTTTAACATTGGAAGTGATTTAATATATTTAAATATTTTATGTTAAAATTATTTTTTGGATAAAATAATTTAAATTCTTTATACTTATAATTTTTATTTGAATGGTAAATATTAAATTTTTGTTTAGATAAAATAATTTAACTTTTATTGTATATAAAATTTTACTTTAAATATTCATGAGTTTTTTTTAATTTTTCAATTTTTTGTTACTATTAAAAATTTTTATTATACAAATATTTTTATTTGTCTGTTATGTAGCATATTTAGTATATTCAAAATATAATAAAAGGATGATAAAATATAATTAAACTATCTCGTCATTAAAAGTATTGTATTTAAATATAAGAGATAGAAACGATAAGTGAAAGAACAATAAGAACAAATAAAAAAAAAAAAAGAACAATGAAAGAAAACAACCATAGAGATGAGAAAAAAATAACAAGAAAGAAAATAATAATGACAAATAATTGTGGTCTGTTAAAGCATGTTGGAAAGAATTTGAAGAATTTTTAATTTTATTTGTTTTAGAAAAATTTTAAATTCTCTATTTTTGATTTATTAAAATACTTTCTTAAAATTTATAAAATTAAATTTTTTTAAAAAAAATATATTCAAACAAAATATTTAAATATTTAAAATTTAAAATTTTATAAAAACTAACTTTTCCTTCTTAAAATATTCCATCTAAATATAGGATTATGATTTTCAAAAACTATATTTTTCAACCTTTTCCTATTATATTTTCCTTTTTTTTAATTGTTTCCATCTAAATTTTATCTTTCATTAAACATTTTAAAAACATATTTGTTTGAAGTGAAACATATTCTTAAAATTAAAAAAAATTTACACAATTAGCTACAAAGTTAATCATGTGTTTCACTAGTACTTTCTTAACATCTAATAAACTTTTGAAAATAATTTTTTTAAAATTTTGAAATATTTTATGTTATACACTTTAATAATGGTTCTTCTATTTTTTTTATTTACTTATTTACCATCTTATCATAATCTCATTGCAACAAACACACTCACACTAATTGAAAAAATAGTTCCAACATAATAACTTTTTAGTTTGATGATATGGGATGAAGATCATTCCTTGGTAACACTTTGTTTTAAAAAATTAAAAAGATTAAAGATTATTTACAGTGAACTACTTTTTATGAATAATTAAAAAATTAGTCATTTATTTAAAAATTAATAGTAAAATGTAATATAATTACATAATTTACTAAACACAGAGATATGTTTTATTACAATTTAAATCCTTAATTTTTCAATCAATTGCAATAGTTATTCAAATTAAGGAAATAAATTATAAAATAAAATACTTTATTGTAGTGAAAAAAATTAATTATTCCACTCTCTAGCAATTGATATGAAGCCATAACATCGTTTCGGAGCACAAGCATTTTAAAGTTTGTTACAATGAATACTAAAATCCGCATCAAGAATGCATGAATCATAACAAATGAATGCAGCCTATTTTCTTTTATCTTATTGAGGATTCAATGCAAAATTGAAAACAGAAATCATGACTGCTTACACGTTCTATTAGTGATGTAAGCCATGCAACTTAAGGTAGAGCTAAGATTGATGTCTAAGAACAGGTTTACTGTCTTATGTTTTAGGATCTTAGTTCGATCATATCAAGTATTCTTGATTTCCTATAGAGAAGCTATAAGATTCAGCCAAGAAGATCTTCAACAAGTATCAACTACAGTACCATGGATTAGTTTCTATTCTGATTAAGAATTTCGGCAGTTAATGTTCTTTTTCAATGAAATGTCATGCTTCTCATGATTAGATCTATGTATACTCCTGATGTAGCATTAATGGATGGATGAATAATTAGAAGTTACTAACCTGCCCGGACAACGTATGTGTGCTGGGAGTCTTATGCTAGCATCAACGGGGATTTTCTTCCTTCAGGATTAGTGAGGAATTGATTCATGAATGGAGGATCCATTGAAAGTTTCTGAATCTTTGGGAAAGAATCCCCCCAAGGAGGAAATTTTGGTAACTGCCTCTGTTCCCTTCTTCCTCGAAATCGAGCTCTCCCTTGGCCAGTTCCAATCCGTTTTTTCTTCTTGATCTTGATGACCAAATTTCCCTAAAGCCAAAAGTCCCCCCCTGAGCCTGAGAACATTCCTTTTTTATGCATTCGTTTTTCTTTTTCCCCCCTTTTCTTTCTTTTTTTTTTTTTTTTCTTTTCCCGTTTTCAGTTATTATTCTGTTTTAATTTTGTTATTTCATTTTTTATTTTAGAAATTCAGTTTTTTGTTTTTACTATTATTATTTCAATTTTTCATTTCTTTTTATTATTTGTTTATTATTATTATTATTATATTTTTTTGTTTATTTTTGCTATTTCTTATTTTCTTATTATTTTTCAATTTTGTTGTTTTTATTATATATATATATATATTATTTAATTCATTTTTCTGTTCTCTTATTTATTTTTATTATTTAATCTATTTTTCAGATTTTATTTTTTCTACTTTTCTCTTTTTACTTTTTTTTTTCTTTTTTTGTATTACTTTTCTATTTGTTTCAAATATTATTATTTTCTTTTTTTCATTTTTTTATTTGTTTTTGCTTCTATTATTTAACTTATTATTTATTTTCTTGTTAATTTAAAATGGGAGTCTCGGACATAATTGGATGTTTATAAAAGTTTATGAGGGCTTTAGACTATTCACAGATAGGGGCTTTGCCTCAAGCCTCTGTAAGTCCACCAACAAGAATTAGACCCAAGACTTTTTTTATTAGTGAATAATGTTTGATCTCCTTTCATTCCTTTCATTTGTTATGCCTATGCTATACTTTGGTACAGTTTTTATATCTTGGTTTTTCTGAATTGGTTTGCCTTGACTTTTCTGTAGTACACAAGCTAATTTTTTTTCCATGTATCTTTAGTATAAACACAATTTATTACATGGCACCTTTTGCAACCTTGATCTTGACGTTTCCTGCCATGTTACTTGAAGGCAATGGAATTCTTAAATGGATAAATACTCATCCATATCCTTGGTTGGCTCTCATCATTATTTTTAGCTCCAGGGTGTTCGCTTTCTGTCTTAATTTTTCCATTTTTTAGGTGATTCACTCCACCATTGCTGTAACATTTAACGTTGTTGGAAATCTTAAGGTGATCTATCAGGCATGATTCAAGCACCATGGAACCCAGAATCATGCTTTTGTGTGTGAACACCGAATTATGTCCGAGGATTCAAAACCCAAAATAAATTATTTCGTTTTTAGCTAAAAGGTGATTTAGTATAAAATAGTTCAAAAATCAAAATAAAAGTAATGGAAAAAATAAAACAAAATAAATAAATAAATAAAAATAGAAAAAAATAGAAAAAAGAAAAGAATCAGAAAAAGCAGAAGAATAGAAAAGGGAAAAAAGAGAACCTACCAAAATTTTAAAAAAAAATGTCTATATAAGGGGGAATAGGGGCACTTTGAGTGAGGAGAGGAATTCATAATTTTCTAAGGAAGGACCTAAGAGACTCTCTACTCCTGCATCCAATCCTAGTATTCATATCTTTCAATTAGTTGGTTTTAATTTTTCAAATCTACTAAAAAATATTTTCTAAAAATTTTGAGATTTGAATTCAAATTTTGGCGCCAAAAACTCTTGTATTCTTGAGGTTCATCTTCAGTTCTTTTTTTAATTTTCGTTTTTAGTTGGTCAAATGATCTCTGATTTTTGTCATTTTTGTTTTGTTCTCTTTGCCTTTCTCTTTAGTTTCTGCATTGATATTATTTGTCTAATTTGGATTTGAAATGAATTTTCTATCGCTTGATTACTGAAGCATGTTCGTAATTCTTTTCTTTAATTTCAAATCAAGTCAAGTTTATTTTAAATCAAGTCCAATTCAAGCCTAAATTTCAAATCAAGTTCATTTTATTTTAAATCAAGTCCAATTCAAGCCTAAATTTCAAATCAAGTTCATTTTATTTTAAATCAAGTCCAATTCAAGCCTAAAATTCAAAGCAAGTTTATTTTATTTTAAATCAAGTCCAATTCTTTTCATAAAATTCAAATCAAGTTTATTTTATTTGTAATCAAATCCATTTGTAATTCTAAGTCTCATGCAATGAATTTTAAATACGAACTGGTAGCTTTGTCTGCTGTTCAGTATTTAGAGATTCATATGGGTCCTAGTGCAGCCTTAGTTGTTTTGGACCCTATGCATATGTGGACTAAGAATCTCTTGTAAGTAATAAAATATTTCAAAGCAACATCGTTTTGAGAATCCCCTTTGTAGAAAATATTGTTTTAATAATTTCAAGTCTCACGCGATGGGCTCTAAATACGAACTGGTAGTTTTGCTGCTATTCAGTATTTAGAGATTCATATGGGTCCCAGGGCAGCCGTAGTTGTCTTGGACCCTGTGCATATATGGACTGAGAATCCCATTTTTAGAAAATACCATTTTAATAATTCCAAGTCTTACACGATGGGCTCTAAATATGAACTGTAGCTTTTTCTTCTGTTCGGTATTTAGAGATTCATATGGGTCCCAGTGCAGTCGTAGTTGTCTTGGACCTTATGCATATGTGGACTGAGAATCCCCGTTTTAGAAAATACCATTTTAATAATTCCAAGTCTCATGCGATGGGCTCTAAATACGAACTGGTAGCTTTTTCTGTTGTTCGATGTTCTGAGATTCATATGGATCCCAGTGCAGCCGTACTTGTCTTGGATCTTGTGCATATGTGGACTAAGAATTATGCAAAAATATCGAAAATACTCTCAAAATCATCTTACTTTTCACTCTGAAGGTCAAGCCTTCAAACCAGAACTACATAAGCCTTGAGTTTTCCATTGCACCAGAGAATATATAGGAGCAGGATCAAGTCCTGTCAGGCTATCTTCCATCAATATATTTATTTTCACTCTAATTAAATGGATCAAAAAGTTTTCAAAAAATCACACACTCAGTTTAAGGGTACCGTTCTCCGGAACGGGCGAGTGAGGTGCCTAACACCTTCCCCACTCGTGATCGACTCCCGAACTTAAATCTCTTCCTCACGATAGGGTTTTTCCAAGTATTTTTCCTTAAATAAAAATTTGGTGGCGACTTCACATAATCCAATAAAATTCTTTTTAAATTTTAGCGAGTTCGTCGTCCCGTCGTAATTACAGTTGCGACATTGTGTAGGTTGCAGTTGTTGTCCTTATTTCTTGGGTGATATTTAGGAACGCAATTTCATATTTAAATGTTGTTGGATGTGTCGTGACTCTTATGGGATGTACATTCTATGGTTATGTCAGGCTCATGCTCTCCCAACAACCAGCAGTCCTTGGGACTCCTCGAACACCCATGACCCCTCAGAGTAAAATGGAGTTGCTTCCTCTTGTGAATGATAAATTAGAAGATAAGGTCTAATTGATTTAGCTATGTATGAGGCTCCTGCCTTTTGGAAGGCAATGACAACCATAGGTACCAAAATGACTGGTTATTTATTGTGTTAGATTACCCCAATATTTTTAATACACGTTTTTTTTGTTTTTCTTGAACTCTATCTTTGTTAATTATTTTTTCATTTCTTTTTTTTTTCTATCGTAGAGTTGTTTAGCCTTCATTTTACTTTTCATTGTTTCATTGTATGCACTGTAAACACATAGACAAATATTAATTTATTGTTATTATTTGTGTAAGTGAAATCAAATTGGATGAGAGTGAAACATTATTTTGGCCGTGAAGAGATTTGAAGTTTGTTATATACAATATTTTAAAGATAAGATTATTATTTTTTTATAGAGATAAAAAGATATCGATCATTTTAATTACTAGCTTCAGAAACAAAAATAACAACATACTAACATGATCCACTACAAAAGGTTTATGGCCGAAATTGCATGCTTCTCAAGTTCAACGCGAACTACGTGGGAAATTGTTAGGAAGTGATTCGACTTCATGTGACTATAATACAAAAATAGATAGATTTTAACATTAAATTGATATAGTAGGTTACTTATTTATATTATCAGGGTAGTTACCAATAAAAGGTGGCTTGAATGATGCTCTTGAACCCTTATAATAACTTTCGCTACTAGCTCAAAAGATCAAGAACCTAAATGAAAGAGAGAGATTTGGATTGCCTCGGTAGTTGGAGAGAAGTTAATCTCTACCTTTTATTGTATTATTCAAACTTTATATAATTAATAAAAAAAATTGCACCCATAGGTCTTAATTGTGGTAGCCAATCGAGGCCCAAAATTCTTCTCCAGCAAACTTTAAGGTCAACAGTTATCAATGGTTTGAGCTTCAGCACCTTAATTATCAGATATCCTCCAATGCCTAAGCAGATAAAGTGGACACAGGATCATATAGTGGAAATATGAAATCCAACTTTTGGAAAAGAAAAAAAGATGTATTTACTATATAATCCAAACAAGTTTTTAATATGATGATGGAACTAAAAGGAGTAGTAGAGAGATGCGTGTATGTACTTTGGTAGAGAGAGTGAAAAGAAGAGAGATCGTGGTGAGAGAGTGGGTAGATTGTAGGCGAGTTTGTTATCAAACGTGACATTTAACGCTACACTTAAGCATGCTGTTAACAGAAAATGAGACCAAGGACTAACGTGAAACACAGAGTAAAATGTGAGAAACTAATAATAATCTTTTTAAGTCAGGGACTAGATTGAAACACGTTAACAAAGTGAATTGCAACCAATTTTATTTTTTAGGGAACCAGTTGGGAAATCCATCTTTTATTTTAATATAAAATAAAATAATCTACAAAAACAAAATAGGTTTGAGGGTTGAATTATATTTTGAGAAGGATGAAAACTTTATCCCGCAGCTTCCTAACAAATCAATCCTAAGGTTACCTTTAGTCAAATTATGCAAATTGATAATAATTTTTAAAATATTTGTTTTATTCCTTTTAATACATAAAAAGAAATTAAATCAAAGCAATATATTTTTACATAAATTAATAAATAGTAAACAAAGAGAACAAATATTGTGAAAATTAATTTTGACTTGATGGATTAATTCCTAAACCTACGTTTCCTTTAGTACAATGAGAAAATCAAAATCATGTAGTTCTCTAAAAATAATTACACGTTAACTAATTTAGTGAAAAAAGACAATTTATAAAGAAAAATAAAATCCTTATGAAAAAGGTAATGTAAAGCTACTTAATAAATCTTGAACATTAATGAAGGTAGCATTCATGGTTAACAATTGGTACTAGTTATGCTTGCTTTGAAAGAAAAAACCAAAAATTAATTTGAAATTAAACTATAACATAAAAAAAATTAGAGAAAAGAAAACATCTTGAACCAAATTTAAGTTAATACAAAATTATTTTAATAAATTCACAACATAAATGACAACAAAAATAGCAGTTGTAACATCTTACAAATAAATTCCGTTCTTACACTTAAATCAAGTCTTTAACATGATGTTCCTATTTGATATATTTTATTTGGTTATAATATAGACTAGTAGAATTCTATTTCACCACATGGATTTATATATTTTTTTATTAAAATCAACTATTATCTTCAACTGTGATAAAAGTGTGTAATGATAATAATAAAAAAAATAACTAATTTGTTTGAAGAAAAATATCTGCAAATAAACTTAATATTTTTTATGTTTTGATATGTTCTTTATTTAGCTTATAATGTTTTACAATTTTTTCTCTAGATTACTAGTTGTTCCTTCACGTGGTGTTGGATAAGTTCATGATTGTTACGAGATTTGAAATAATTTCATCATATACTTTTAATAAATCATAAATTCCTCATCATGTATTCTGTTACCTTTATTTTTGCTATTTTACCTGTTTAGCTGCTATAATGTTGATGGTTTAGGGATTATTAAAGAGGATCAATATAGAATATACGTACTTGATATATATCAAAAGGTGATCTATCTCTTTTTTCATTGAGATGAAAACATAGAATGATAGAAGCTGCTGCTTTTTCCATTGAGATAAAAACATAGAATGATAGAAGCTGCTTTCAATACGATAGGTTGGATGTGGGAAACTGAGTACTTGAGTCTAACGGAGAGTAGTTTACATAAATTTTCAGATGAAATGAATTAGGAACCTCTTAACAGTGTCATAATGAATAATCCAACTCATCATGAGTCATTTGGCAAATGCTCAATGTAATTTTAATCAATTGGACATGTATTATAATTAAGCAAATAATTATCATAATTGATATTAATAACTTCATCTGATGTTTTCTAATTACTCAATTAATTAATGTTAATGTATATAATTAAACACAGAATTAATCAATAGTATAACATTCTCTTATTTGGATAATTTGTATCAATTATTAAAAATATCTAAATCATTTAACCTAAAAGATCAATTAAAGTTAAAAGACTAGTAGACTAACAATAAAAGAAATATAAACATCAATCAAAACGCTAGAAAATAAAATATTCAATAGAGATATATTATATATGTAAATGTATTTTTATTTCATAAAAAAAAATTATATATAAAGGAAAACATATTAAATAAAAAATTTATGCAATCTCAAAAAAATCTAAGCATATAAAATATGAGTAAGATCAGCTTTCACATGTTTGCATCAATTTTATAATGAAATACATTATTTTTAATTTTTTATTTCCACTTATAATAAGTATGCAATGACCCCGGTATACTATATTAGAATCCTGAATATCTATTCATAGAATGGTTGTCGGAGATTTAAAATTATTTCATCACTTTTATTACTAATTTTTAACTTATTTTCTTATTTTTATTATTGAATTTATTCAATTATATATAATTGATTTTGTATTTTTTTTCTTTTAAATTTGGTTTGTTACTGATTTTATGAACTAATTTTTTTAATTTCTTTTATTGTGCTTATATTTTTTTATCGTAGTCAATTTCATTTTAAATAATTTGATTTTTTATCTATATTTTTATTCTTGTAAAGATTTTAAATTAACAAATTTTGAAAAAATATTTTGAATTAATTTAATAAAAATTTAAAATAAAAATAACAATTTCGTATATCAATTATGTTTAAGAAGGGATAAAATTGAATAAAATCGTGCAACAGAATGTAAACTCGGCTTGTTTAATACTTAACTTGATTAGGTTTGTTAATAAAGAAACAGACACATATTTATTAAAAAATCTTTTTTGAAAAATAAGTTAGACTTAAACCTATCAAAAAGTCTAATCTATTTAAGAGTCTACTTATCTTTATATATTGTATATTTATATTTATTTTAATATATTATATTTATATTTTTTTAATATATTTTATTTATATAATATTAATATATTTACATAATTTGTTAAAAATTAAAATTTTTAATTTTTAATTTCAAACAAAAGAAACTCTAGATGACTTTATCCTTATCCTCAAAACACAATTCTCTTTTGCTATTTTTGTCTAGCTCTACAAGACTACGACTCAACCCATAATTCCTCGTGATGTGATCTTGTGCGGAAATATATCATATGTAACATATCACTTGGTATAATATCCCAAACTAAATAGTTTTAAAATTTTCTAATATTAGATAATTTTGATTTATTTTTTATACAAATGGTACTAGTAAAATGTTGAATTCATAGGTTTTATAACTTAAAAGAATACTAAAATATATTTTCATAAAAAATTTTAAGTTTGTGAACCTTTTAAATATATATATATATATATTATGTGTATGTTTTTAGGCCTATTTAATATTTTTTTATCTTGTATACTCAATCATTTATATATATTTTAAGCTTATTTAGTGGCCGTTTTTTATAATACATACACTTTTAAAGAGGCTTGTAAACTTTGTAAATTTTAAATTAGACCAAATCTTAAAGAAAAAATAAAATAAAATCACTCAGGTAGAATAGGCTTAAACCTCAAACGTTAAAACAAACTTAAACATTCCGAGTTTATCTCAATTCAACCTACTTTCATCCTTATATCTAAAATAGATTTTTGTAGATTTGATTTATAGAAATTAAAATAGTAATAATATAAATAATAATAATAATAATTATTATTATTATTATAATAGTAATATTAATAATAATTTACTTATCTTAGAATAATATTTAATTTATTTATTATTTATTTATCTATCTTTTTATCCTTTTACCTATTTATTTATTTATCATGTTAGAATAATATTTTATTAAAATACTTTCATTCTAAATTTATTTCAACAAATCTTAATGTATATATATATATATATATATAGTTTTTATTTATTGTTAAAATGATAAGGAATGAAAGTGTAGCCATCATTCACCTTCAATCCCACACACATACAGATTTAAAATACTATTTTGAAAAATAAGCTTATTTTATTTATAGAAATATTTTTATACTAAATTTATGTAATCAATTATAATATATGCATGTTATTCATCAAAAGTTATCAACACAATATTTTTTTTTTATCATATTTTATCTTTTTTTATGATTAAAAAGATTTTTAAATTAACTTACTTTACTTATCCATAATTTATTTTATCATTATTAGTTTTATTGTTATAATAATAATAAAAATAATAATAATTATTATTATTATTACTAACAAAAATTTATTTATTTACTTTTATTCTTTATTGTACATTCTTTTATTTTATTATTTTTATTTATTTATTTTATTAATATTTGAAATAATTTATAAATAATAAAATTAGAATCTTAAAAATTAAAATAACAAAATAAAACTTAAAACATTAAATTTTTTCTACTACTCTATTTTTATATTATGTAAATACTTTTTTAATCTTCAAGAATTCAAAGATACTTTATTCCATTTATTTATGTTATTTAATTATTAGTTTTAATCATTAATTTAATTTTAAATATTTAATTATTTTATTATATTCTTATTTTAATATAATTTTTTTTTTTTATTATTATTAATTGTAATTTAATTTTTAAAATCTTTACTCATATTTATTATTTTATTTATTTTAATTTAATTTGTTTATTATTTAATATTATAATAATGTAATTTTATATTATTAATTATTGTAGGTATTGCTATGTTTCCTTGTTTGTTTTGTCTATTATTTTTTTTATTATTGTTATTTAATAATTTCATTAATTTCTATTATTTTATTATATTTTTATTTATTTATCATTGTTGATTGTTAAATTTTTTTACCTCGTTATAATTCTTATAAATTATTTTATTTTATGAATTATTGTTATCTAATTTTTTATTTACAATTATTTAGCTTATATTAATATTTACTATTATTTTTTTTAATTTTTTAATATCATTTCCTTCATTTTATTATTTAAATATTTATTATTATAATTAGTATATTTTTTTTATTATTTTGATTGGTTATTTTAATTATTATAAATTGTTATGATTATTATTTTTATTATTATTATCAACATTATTTTATTTATTAATAATAATAATAATATTATCATTATTATTATTTTATTATTAACATTATAATCATTGTTTCATGTATCACTATTATTAATAGTTATTATCATTTAATTTTTTTATTAAGTATTACAATTATTTAGTTATTCTTTCATCTTCTATTATTTATATTTTATTTATTTATTATTATTTCCTCATTTTAATGGTAGGATACGTATAAATTTTATTATTTATTTATTTAATTATTTTTTTATTACAATTTTATCTTGTATGTTGTATTTTATTTTTATTATCATTGTAATTATTTTTTTTATCATTATTATATTCATTGCTCATTTATACTTTTTGTAATTTTTATTTTTTTTAAATATATAAATATAATTGCTCATTTATATGTTTTGTTAATTCAATATTTTAATTAGAAACATCTAAATCGGAACAATTTGATATTTTTTAATATATATATATATATATATAATTAAATTTAAATTTTTATTAAAAATGATAATTTAGATGAGACGTTTTTTTAAGATTTTAAAAAAATAAAAATTAAATGATATTTATGATATGATACCATGTGATCTAAAAATATGTAAAATATATGAATATCTCTTACAAAAGATGAATTCAATAGTCTGTATGTCTAAAAAAAAATGAATTATTTTTGTAAACGTAAAAAGAAAACAGAATTTTTAAAACCTAAAAACAGAAAGCAGTGTACATGCGATAAAGCAGTATATAGGGATATGCCAATAGGGTCTTGCACCTATATTTCTATAAGGAATCATCTCACTCTAATTTTCAATCCTTCCTGATGTGTTGACCATCTTCTGTAGAACCCTTTTAATTTCTTATTAGAAATTTTTACATAACTATTAGTTTGAAAGTAATGAAACGTGAACTTTTTCAATAAAATAATTCTTAATCTTTGGTTAAATTTACATTTTTATAAGCTTTTTTAATCATATTTTTTTTTAAAATCTAATCACCCTCCTAGCACAATTAATACATAAAACCACGACATTCATCCATTTGAATATAGTTAACTACAATCAAAATAGATGTATTATTTAAAAAAAAATTTCATAAAATCTATTTCTTTATGCATCAAACATTTATAAATTTAAAAACAACTTTAAATATAATGAAAAAAAATGTTTTTCAAATTTTTTGGAAGGTTCTATTAAAGTTAAAATGACCTCCAACCTTCTTTAAATAAAAACGAATCAAGATAGCATGAATTATTTAAAAATAAATAATTAAAATATATTTTAGTATTATCTATTTCTATATTTATATTATATTTTTGTGACAACCAATTCATATTTATTTTAATATTATCTATTTCTATATTTATATTAAATTCTTGTAACAACCAATTTATATTTGGATAGTAAAAATTTATTAAATAATTTTTTTTAGCTTGAATCTTAGGAATAATAGGATTTATTTTAAACTTTTAAATTATTATTTTCAAAAATATTGAAGGATTTTTTTGAAAAAATTATAATATTTTTCAATATTATTTCATGATGACCAATTAATTTTAGTAAAGTAAAATTTCATAAAAATGTTATTTGGACTGTAAAAGTTCAATAAATGACTACTTTTTTATTTAGAATATTAAGAATAATTATATTTATTTTACTTTTAATAGTGACTCATTAAAATAATAAAAGTATTTATTTTTAAAATATTTCAAATTTATTTCAATATTATTTCTAACCAGGAAACAACCAATTAATTTAATTTATTGATAATATTATTTGAATTATTATGGTTAGATGGTTAACTATTTTTCTAATTCAGATTCCATATATCTTAAGATTTATATTTTCATTTATTAAATCTTTCTTTACAAAATAAAAGTTAAAAATATTTTTTAAAATTATTTTAATACATTTTTGTTAATTTATTTCAAGTCTACATCGTACTTAATTAATCACAGTGAAAATACATTGTTAACATTATTTGAATCATAAAATATTATTGAAAAATTCTCTTCGCTAGTTTGAACCTATGTTAAATGGAACTATTTTATTTTAAAATTAAAATTTTAGCAAATAAATAAATTATTTTTAAATTTCTAAAATCAAAAGTATTTTTCTTCAAATGAAATTTATTCTATTCAAAGAATCTAAAAATATATTTTTTAAAATTTGAAAAAAAAATATTTATCTTAAAAAAATAAAATTATTTTTAATTTTTACCAAAAATACTTTTAAAGTCATTCAAAAGTTCTTTTCTTCTAAGAAAATGCAACCAATCTTTATATTTTACTGTGTAATTTAATTGAGAATTTTAACATTGGAAGTGATTTAATATATTTAAATATTTTATGTTAAAATTACTTTTTTGGATAAAATAATTTAAATTCTTTATACTTATAATTTTATTCGAATGGTAAATATTAAATTTTTGTTTAAATAAAGTAATTTAATTTTTACTATATATAAAATTTTACTTTAAATATTCATAAGTTTTTTTAAGTTTTCTATTTTTTGTTTTCATTAAAAATTTTATTATACAAATATTTTTATTTGCATGTTATGTAGCATATTTAGTATATTCAAATACAATAAAAGGATAATAAAATATAATTAAACTATCTAATCATTAAAAGTATTGTATCTATGAGAGATAGAAACGATAAGTGAAAGAACAATAAGAACAAGTAACAAAAAAAAAAAAAAATGAAAAAGAAACAACCATAGAGATGAGAAAAAAAGGGTTAAATATGTTTTCAGTATCTCTAAAATATTCAAATTTTGGTTTTGGTTCCTTATATTATAAATCTTTGGTTTAGGTCCTTCATTTTTTAAAATACATTGATTATAGTTCCTATATTAACTAAGTTATATTAAATCAAAATATATTAATTATGATTTGAGGATTATAATCAAGACATTCCATATATTATACGGTTCAATATATTTATATTAAGTATCATATTTGTAATTAATATTGTCAAAATATAATTAATATAATAAGAACATTCCATATTTTGATATATTTATTTTTAAAAATCTTCTAAAATTATAATTTATAAATTTATTTTCTAATAATTATTATTATCTAAATAATTATTTATAAATTTTAAATGATATCAATTTTAGAATGACTCTTTTATTATTTTAATAACAAAAATTTATTCTATTGTTTTCAATTTAAAATTAACACCACAATCTTAATTATATGAGATATAAAATTTAAATATTTTAACATTATTGTATAATTAATTTTAGGTTTTTAAAATTTTTAATATTAAATTATGTATATCATAAATTTTAATTAGTGGAAATAATTTTTTATATAAAAACATTACATATTTTCTAAATTCTAATAATTTCCAATTATTTTATGTTAAGTAAATCAAGAGAATTCATAAAAGTATATTATTAGATATTAAATTTAATATATAAAAAATTTTAAGCTTTATTATAAATTTAAATTAGTCAAAATTAAACTGAATTATTAAATTTTATAATCAATTTAAATATAAATTAGCTTTAAAAATAATAAAAACAAATTAATACTAAATTATGTTAGTATTCTAAATTAGTTGTATTGCAATTTTCATATATTTTTTTCATATAATAAAATAAAGGGTTAAATATGTTTTTAGTCCCTTTAAAATATTTAAATTTTGGTTTAATATAACTTAAATTAATATAGGGACTATAATCAATATATTTTAAAAAATGAAGGACCTAAAACAAATGTTTTAAATTTAAGGAACCAAAACCAAAATTTAAATATTTTAGAGGGACTAAAAACATATTTAACCCAGGAAAAAATAACAAGAAAGAAGATAATAACGACAAATAGTTGGGGTCTGTTAAAGCATGTTGGAAAGAATTTGAAGAATTTTCAATTTTACTTGCTTTAAAAAAAAATTTAAAATTTGAAGAATTTTCAATTTTACTTGCTTTAGAAAAAATTTTAAATTCTCTGTTTTGGATTTATTAAAATACTTTCTTAAAATTTATAAAATTAAAAATTTCTTAAAAAAATATATTCAAACAAAATATTTAAATATTTAAAATTTAAAATTTTATAAAAACTAACTTTTCCTTCTTAAAATTTTTCATCTAAATATAGAATTATGATTTTCAAAAACTATGTTTTTCAACCTTTTCTTATTATATTTTCCTTTTTTTTAATTGTTTCCATCTAAATTTTATCTTTCTTTAAAAATTTTAAAAACATATTTGTTTGAAGTGCAACATACTCTTAAAATTTAAAAAAATTTACACAATTAGCTACAAAGTTAATCATGTGTTTCACAAGTTACTAGTACTTTCTTAACATATAATAAACTTTTGAAAATAACTTTTTTAAAATTTTCAAATATTTTATGTTATAAATTTTAATAATGGTTCTTCTATGTTTTTATTTATTTATTTACCATCTTATCATAATCTCATTGCAACAAACACACTCACACTAAATGAAAAAATAGTTCCAACATAATAACTTTTTAATTTGATGATATGAGATGAACATCATTCCTTGTTAACACTTTGTCTTAAAAAATTAAAAAAATTAAAGATTATTTAAAGTGAACTATTTTTATTAATAGCTAAAAAATTAGTCATTTATTTAAAAATTAATAGTAAAATGTAATATAATTACATAATTTACTAAACACAGAGATATATTTTATTACAATTTAAATCCTTAATTTTTCAATCAATTGCAACAGTTATTCAAATTAAGGAAACAAATTATAAAATAAAATACTTTATTGTAGTAAAAAAAATTAATTATTCCACTCGCTAGCAATTGATATGAAGCCATAACATCGTTTCGGAGCACAGACATTTTAAAGCTTGTTACAATGAATACTAAAATCCGCATCAAGAATGCATGGACCATAATGAATGAATGCAGCCTATTTTCTTTTATCTTATTGAGGATTCAATGCAAAATTGGAAACAGAAATCATGACTGCTTACACGTTTCATCAGTGATGTAAGCCATGCAACTTAAGGTAGAGCTAAGATTGATGCCTAAGAACAGGTTTACTGCCTTGTGTTTTAGGATTTTAGTTCGATCATATCAAGTATTCTTGATTTCCTATAGAGAAGCTGTAAGATTCAGCCAAGAAGATCTTCAACAAGTATCAACTACAGTACCATGGATTAGCTTCTATTCTGATTAAGAATTTCGGCAGTTAATGTTCTTTTTCAATGAAATACCATGCTTCTCATGATCAGGTCTATGTATACTCCTGATGTAGCATTAATGGATGAATAATTAGAAGTTACTAACCTGCCCGAACAACGTATGCGTGCTGGGAGTCTTATGCTAGCATCAATGGGGATTTTCTTCCTTCAGGATTGGTGAGGAATTGATTCATGAACGGAGGATCCATTGAAAGTTTCTGAACCTCTAGGAAAGAATCCCCCCAAGGAGGAAATTCTGGTAACTGCCTCTGTTCCCTTCTTCCTGGAAACCGAGCTCTCCCTTGGCCAGTTCCAATCCGTTTTTTCTTCTTGATCTTGATGACCAAATTTCCCTAAAGCCAAAAGTCCCCCCCTCAGCCTAAGAACCTTCCTTTTTTATGCATTCATTTTTCTTCCCCCCCCCCTTTTCTTTCTTTTTTTCTTTTCCGTTTTCAATTATTATTCTGTTTTAATTTTGTTATTTCATTTTTTTATTTTGGAAATTTAGCTTTTTGTTTTTACTATTATTATTTCAATTTTTCATTTCTTTTTAATATTTGTTTATTATTATTATTATTATATTTTTTTTGTTTATTTTTGCTATTTCTTATTTTCTTATTATTTTTCAATTTTGTTGTTTTTATTATATATATATATATATTATTTAATTCATTTTTCAGTTCTCTTATTTATTTTTATTATTTTTTCAGATTTTATTTTTTATACTTTTTCTCTGTTTTCTGTTTATTTTTTCGCTTTTTTCTATTACTTTTCTATTTGTTTCAAATATTATTATTTTCTTTTTCTCATTTTTTTTTTATTTTTTTTTTGCTTCTATTATTTAACTTATTATTTATTTTCTTGGTAATTTAAAATGGGAGCCTCGGACATAATTGAATGTTTACTACAGTTTAGGAGGGCTTTAGACTGTTCACAGATAGGGGCTTTGCCTCAAGCCTCTGTAAGTCCACCAACAAGAATTAGACCCAAGACTTTTTTTATTAGTGAATAATGTTTGATCTCCTTTCATTCCTTTCATTTGTTATGCCTATACTATACTTTGGTACAGTTTTTATATCTTGGTTTTTCTGAATTAGTTTTCCATGACTTTTCTGTAGTACACAAGCTAATTTTTTTTCCATATATCTTTAGTATAAACACAGTTTATTACTTGGCACCTTTCGCAACCTTGATCTTGACATTTCCTGCCATGTTACTTGAAGGCAATGGAATTCTTAAATGGATAAATACTCATCCATATCCTTGGTTGGCTCTCATCATTATTTTTAGCTCCAGGGTGTTCGCTTTTTGTCGTAATTTTCTCATTTTTTAGGTGATTCACTCCACCATTGCTGTAACACTTAACGTTGTTGGAAATCTTAAGGTGATCTATTAGGCATGTTTCAAGCATCATGGAACCCAGAATCATGCTTTTGTTTGTGAACACCGAATTATGTCCGAGGATTCAAAACCCAAAATAAATTATTTCGTTTTTAGCCAAAAGGTGATTTAGTATAAAATAGTTCAAAAATCAAAATAAAAATAATGGAAAAAATAAAATAAAATAAATCAATAAATAAATAAAAATAGAAAAAAAGAGAAAAAAGAAAAGAATCAGAAAAGAAGAAGAATAGAAAAGGGAAAAAGGAGAACCCACCAAAATTAGAAAAAAAAAAAGAGAGGTCTATATAAGGGGGAATAGGGGCACTTTGAGTGAGGAGAGGAATTCAGAATTTTCTAAGGGAGGACCTAAGAGACTCTCTACTCCTGCATCCAATCATAGTATTCATATCTTTCAATTAGTTTGTTTTAATTTTTCAGATCTACCAAAAAATATTTTCTAAAAATTATGAGATTTGAATTCAAATTTTGGCGCCAAAAACTCTTTTGTTCTTGAGGTTCATCTTCGATTCTTTTTTTAATTTTCGTTTTTAATTGGTCAAGTGATCTCTGATTTTGATGATTTTTGTTTTGTTCTCTTTGCCTTTCTCTCTAGTTTCTGGAATGATATTATTTGTCTAATTTGGATCTGAATGAAATTTATATTATTCGATTACTGAAGCATGTTCGCAATTCTTTCCTTAATTTCAAATCAAGTCAAGTTTATTTTAAATCAAGTCCAATTCAAGCCTAAAATTCAAATCAAGTTTATTTTATTTTAAATCAAGTCCAATTCTTTTCATCAAATTCAAATCAAGTTTATTTTATTTGTAATCCAGTCCATTTGTAATTCTAAGTCTCACGCAATGAACTTTAAATACGAACCGGTAGCTTTTTCTGTTGTAAAATATTTAGAGATTCATATGGGTCGTAGTGCAGCCTTAGTTGTCTTGGACCCTGTGCATATGTGGACTAAGAATCTCTTGTAAGTAATAAAATATTTCAAAGCAACATCGTTTTGAGAATCCCCTTTGTAGAAAATACTGTTTTAATAATTCCAAGTCTCACACGATGGGCTCTAAATACGAACTGGTAGCTTTTTCTGCTGTTCAGTATTTAGAGATTCATATGGGTCTCAGGGCAGCCGTAGTTGTCTTGGACCCTGTGCATATGTGGACTAAGAATCCCTTTTTTAGAAAATACCGTTTTAATAATTCCAAGTCTCACGCGATGGGCTCTAAATATGAACTGTAGCTTTTTCTTCTATTCGGTATTTAGAGATTCATATGGGTCCCAATGCAGCCGTAGTTGTCTTGGACCCTATGCATATGGGGACTGAGAATCCTCTTTTTAGAAAATAACGTTTTAATAATTCCAAGTCTCATGCGATGGGCTCTAAATACGAACTGGTAGTTTTTTCGGTTGTTCGATGTTCAGAGATTCATATGGATTCCAGTGCAGCCGTAGTTGTCTTCGATCCTATGCATATGTGGACTAAGAATTATGCAAAAATATCGAAAATACTCTCAAAATCATCTTCCTTTTCACTCCAAAGGTCAAGCCTTCAAACCAGAACTACGTAAGCCTTGAGTTTTCCATTGCACCAGGGAATACATAGGAGTAGGATCAAGTCCTGTCAGGCTATCTTCCATCAATCTATTTATTTTCACTCTAATTAAAGGGATCAAAAAGTTTTCAAAAAATCACACATTCAGTTTAAGGGTATGTAAACACTCAATTATGTCTGAGGTTCTCAATTATTAAAATTAATCAAGTAACTAATACTAATTTAAAGAATAAATATATAGACAGAAACAGAAAGCAGAAAAAACAGATAAAGCAAAAAAAGGGGGAAAGAAAAAACAAAAAATAAAAAATACAAATCCTAAAAAATAGAAAGGAATAAAAATAAAGGGAGAATCGAAAATAATAAATTGAAAAAATAGAAATTGAAAAATACATGAAAACAAAAATCTGGAATTAAAAATCAAAACAATAAATAAAATTTCTAGAAAAGATGGAAAAAAGAGAAGAAAATAAACTGAAAATTGCAAAAAATAAATAATAATAATAATAATAATAATAATAATAATAATAATAATACAAATGAAGTAATAATAAATAACGAAAGAAAGAATAATAAAAATTGTAAAAACAAGAAATAAAAAAACAGAATCAGAAATAAAAATAATAATAATAATAATAATAATAATAATATAAAAAAATAATAATAACAATAATAATAGCAAAAATATATAAATAAATAAAAAGTAAAAATAAAAAGAAAGGAAATCAGGAGCGGGAAAGGAGAAAGCAAAGAGAGGAAAAGAGGCTCGCCTTTGGGGAATTAGTCTATAAAAGGGATTTTCATGCCACTTTGAAGGGGTTTTTTTTTCTTTGGGGAAAAAAAAAGAGAAAATCTTCTGAAAGATTAGATGAACGCTCTGGGAGCATCTTCAGAGTTCTGGGGGAGAACAAAACCACATTCTGAGTAGGTGGCTTGGCGTGGTGGATCTTGAGGAGCACCGCCAAGTGTGGCGGCAGAAGTGCCTTTGTCCTTAACGTTCAAGTATATGAATTCTTTCTCCGATTGAGATCGTACCTCTAGAAGAATTAGGTCAGTTCCTCAATTCTACACCTGAATAATTGGCATGAGGCTCCAATAATCAAATTCAGTGTTTCATTCTTGGTGCTATGACGCATGGGTTCGTGTGAGCCTAAACATGAATAATTTGCATGAGGTTCCAATAACCGAATTCAGCGTTGTATTCTTGGTGCTATGACGCATGCGATTGTGTGAATATAAATCTGAACAATGTGCTAATATCCATGAATCGATTTCACCATGAAAATGCATGTGTTTGGTTAATATTAAGCTTGTGCTTGCCGTGTTAGCATTTCGAGTCGAACATCTTACATTGGTTAAGATGGTGCACGAGATCTGGTGAGCAGAAGATACGTAAATGCAAGAGATTTTCACCACGAATTCATAGTTGTTGATCATGGATTGTGTATGCATGGTCAATTCACAATGCATGGATAAGAATGAAAAGCATCTAGAATTAATAATAATATAATCGGATCATAGACATTGCATAGGTGATTGCTTTTTTTTTTATATATTCAAGTCATAGTACAGAATTGCCCGCATATCGACCCCTAGGTCTTGGATCTCACGCTCTTTCTACAAAAGATGTGAGGGTCGTCCCTTGCCAAGACTTTCTTTGACCTCTTTCATTAGTAATCATGGCTCATTAGATTCTGTTCTTGGAGCCGAACAAGGAACGAATCACCGCAAGGCCAAGTTGCAAGCTACAAAGAGGACTAAAAGGAATGGGCGGGTGGATATATTTTGGCTGTCGCTGAAATTATCACACCTAAAGTACCAAGGACCATAAATAATTTTGAAAGCACTGTGTAGGTTCTATATGAGAGGGTCCCAAAGTTCATCTCAATGAGGAAGATCTTCCAGTATAAGGTGTTGGCAATGAAAACCAGGCCCTACGGTACGCGTCAATTCTGCGTGAATGAAGTTATTCCCTTCCCCTACGGGTATAGAGATACAAGGTCGATGCTCTGTTTGGTCCCTACTGCCTCATGGTTCTTAAGCCCTCAACATCCAGGCCTCTCTGTTTCGTCCCCTGACTTTACACAGCTCTGAGAACGCCGTATACGCGAAGAAAGCTAGACCCCTAGGTTGTGGAAGGCACTGGGATGAATGCATCCCCGCCCTGACCGTTATAGCTGACAATACAAACATCTGTTACTGGAAAAGGGGTCACAACAGTGATGGGGCCAGGGAATTGTATATGCTCATTTGATGGGGCGTGAGCCAATTTACACGCGAGAGACCCCAACCATATGCGATCAACTGATGATGATGAAACCTTGAGCTAGAAAGGACGAACTCACCTTCATGTATGCATGTAACCACAAGGATAGGCTAGACTGGATTTCCAGGGCAAGCGCCTCTGTGTTCGCCACGTTGTAGCTCATTTGTGAGTCTGACCTTAGGCCAGGGAAAAGAGGATCATGCTGCTACCTCAGAGGATCGACCTCAGGCATAGCCTATTCCAACATCGATGAAGCAATCTTGAAGTCTTATCTCAAGCTCTATCTGTCACAACCGTAATTCCGACGAGTCAACGAACTCGTTAAAATTTTTAAAAATATATTTATTTTTTTTAATGTGTGGAGTTGCCACCAAATTTTTATTTAAGGGAAAAATTTTGGAAAAACCCTAACTTGAAGATGAGATTCAAAGTTCGGGAGTCGGTTAAGAGTAGGGAAGGTGTTAGGCACCCCACTCGCCCGTTCCAAAGAACGGTACCCTTAAACTGAGTGCGTGATTTTTGAAAAATGTTTGATCCCTTTAATTAGAGTGAAAATAAATAAATTGATGGAGGTTATCCTGACAGGACTTGATCCTGCTCCTACGTATTCCCTGGTGCAATGGGAAACTCAAGGCTTACGTAGTTCTGGTTTGGTTTGAAGGCTTGACCTTCAAAAACACTTGAAAGAAAAGCATTTGAAAATGAACGTGTTGCTTTGGAAAACATTTTTAGAATGACACCTAATCCACATATGCACAGGGACCAAGACAACTACGGCTGCACTTGGGCCCATACGAGTCTCTAAACATCGAACAGCAGAAAAAGCTCGTGCTTAGGGCTCGTTGCGTGAGATTAAGAATCGTAAAACAAGATCTTTATTTTGTAAAAAGGAAGGGAAATCCCAATCCACATATGCACAAGGCCCAAGACAACTACGGCTGCACTTGGACCCATACGAATCTCCAAACAACGAACAGCAGAAAAAGCTACCAGTTCGTGCTTGGAGCTCGTCACGTGAGATTAAGAATCGTAAAACGAGATTTTTATTTTGTAAAAAGGAAGGGCAATCCCAATCCACCTATGCACAAGGCCCAAGACAACTACGGCTGCACTTGGACCCATACGAATCTCCAAACAACGAACAGCAGAAATAGCTACCAGTTCGTGCTTAGAGCTCGTCGCGTGAGATTGAGAATCGCAAAAATAGATTTTTATTTTGTAAAAGAAAAAGGCGATAAATGATAAAATGAAAGGGACATAATCGAGTATAAAGAGGATATAGGAGCTTGATTAAAGTTAGTGGGAATACGGGACCTAAATGAAATCATTAGGACTTATGGGGCTTACTCGCAATTATAAGGATTTAAGGCTGGTTGGTAATTATGGGAATTTTTTTAAGGTCCTATTTGGAATTAGTGGAAAGTTTAGGGGGCAGATTGGGTATTTGGAAATTTGGGGCTTATTAGGAATTAGTGGAAAGTTTAGGGGTAGATTGGGTATTTGGAAATTTGAGGCTTATTTGGAATTAGTGGAAAGTTTAGAGGTAGATTGGAAATTTGGGATTTTTGGGGGGCTGAATTGGTATTTTAGGATTTTTAGGGGCAGAATTGGTATTTAGGAGTTTTATTTGGAATTAGTGGAAAGTTTAGGGGTAGATTGGTAATTTGGGATTTTGGGGCTTATTTGGAATTAGTGGAAAGTTTAGGGGTAGATTGGGTATTTGGAAATTTGGGGCTTATTTAGAATTAGTGGAAAGTTTAGGGGTAGATTGGTAATTTGGGATTTTTGGGGGGCTGAATTGGTATTTTAGGATTTTTAGGGGCAGAATTGGTATTTAGGAGTTTTATTTGGAATTAGTGGAAAGTTTAGGGGTACAGAATTGGTATTTTGGGATTTTTTGGGGGCTGAATTGGTATTTAGGGGTTTTAGGGGGCTGAATTGGTATTTTAGGATTTTTAGGGGCAGAATTGGTATTTAGGGGTTTTTAGGGGGCTGAATTGGTATTTTGGGATTTTTAGGGGCAGAATTGGTATTTTTAAAAATTTTAGCGAGTTCGTCGATTCGTCAGAATTGCGGTTACGACACTATCCATCGAGTGATTCCACATCAATAAGCACAGAGCTCATGAACGTCATTCCCGAGAGGCTTTAAACCTTCCAAAGCGATATTGATGGATGCCTATATATCTTGCCTACCATGCGGGAGCCGCGTGTGAAAGTATCATTGCAAGCTACCAACAGAGCTGGGGTGCCGTAATTCATGCAGTGGAAGAAAGCCAAGGTGTAGCCATGGGGACTTGCTCGTTTTTGGTAATTACAAGCCATCTCTCGAGTGTATTGATAAAGTCTGGAAGTCCCTGAAGAAACGAGGAAGCTCTCGGGGTAATGGAAATGTACGCATTTTCAGGCTTGTAAGTCACTCTAGTTTCATAAGACCTGAACACTCACTCTTTGGGAAGAACGTGGGGATAGGCCCGATTGTCATGCATTAGTAGCTTTGAATCATAGAACTAACGTCAACAACCAAGTAGGCTAGATGGTTAAGCACATTGTACATAACCCCAGTGACATCAGTTCGAGCCCTCTAGAGACCAATATCCATTTTTAAACAAGCTATCCACTGCCCGCAAACCTTATGCAACCCACACCAGACCAGAAAGTTTGCCTTAACTTTAAAATGGAGCCCCATAATCCCCAAAGGGGCGATGACTCAGTGGCTGGTGCTTTGTCTCTCAAACCCCAGGGCTCGCCTTCAAATCCCAGGCGCAGCCTTTGGGACACCCCCACCTTTTTTTTCCTTTTATTTCACCCCAACCTTCCTAACTTCCAGAATTACCCCTGAACTTTCCCTTAATTACCAAAATCACCCCAACCTTCCCTTGCCAAAATACCCAAACAGCCCCCAATAATTTCCAAAATGCCCAAATTGTCCTCCAAATTCCCAATTTCCAGAATTGCCCCTCTGAATTTTCAAAATACACAAACTGTCCCTCATCCCACAAATTACCATCTTGCCCCTTTCCTTTTCCAAAAAGACCATTTTGTCCCTCATCCCACAAATTACCATTTTGCCCCTCACTCTTCTATAATTGCTAATAAATCCCCAAAAATTCCATAAATCCCCAAAATTCCATAATTGCTAATAAATCCCAAAAGAAATTCCATAATTAATTCCCAAAAATTTCATAATTGCTATTTAATTCCCAAAAATTTCATAATTACGGATAAATCCCCAAAATTCCATAATTGCTAATAAATCCCCAAACCTCAAATAAAATTGCTTTCTTCCCGAAAGCATTCCCTGCTTCTAATAGTCAAAATAATTTTTTCTTTTTCCCCTTTAAAAATCTTTTTTTTTTCTTTTCAAATATTTTGGGATCCTTGGTCTCATGCAACAGGCTCTAAATGGGGGACTAGCGGTTCACCCTGTCTGAACGTTTAGTAAGCTCATAGGCCCCCGTGCTTTATACCGCCTCGCCTCTTGTGCATGAGTGGAATAAAGGTCCCTTCAAAAATAAAAACTCTTTTTCAAATATTTGGGATTCTTGGTCTCACGCAACGGGTTCTAAACGAGGGACTGACGGTTCACCTGCTGTCCAACTTTTTTATTTATATTTTTTAAATTTAACTATAACTTTTCGTTTCATTTATCTTTTACCTTTAAATCAATGAAATCAATTTTTTCTCTTTTTTATTTCTAAATTATTTTAATAAATAAATTAATAATTGATTAAATATTATAATTAAAAATAAAATAAATAATTAAAAAGAATGAATAGAACCAGTAGATAATTAAATTGAAGGAGTGAGGTGTGTACGCATCTCGTAGATGCTTAGGGTGAAGAAGGAAGACAAAATAATAAAAAAAAGTTAAGAGAAAGAAAGAGAAAAAGTGAAAAGAGAAAAAAGGTTAATAAAATAATTACAAAATTGGGAAAAGAGAAAAACTAAAACATGATAACATGATAACATGATAAATTTTTAAAATAAAAAAAATTCAAATGAAGTTTAATTTTTTAAAATTCTAAAATATTTTTTCAACTTTTCTTGAAAAATACAAAATTTTAATTTGATAAATTAATTTTAAATTAAAATTTATTTAAAAATTATATACAAAATTTTATTATATATTTTGTAAAAGATTAAAGAGATTAAAAATCATTAAAAGTGAACCTTTTATAAATAACTAAAAAATTATAGTTGCTTATGTAAAACTTAAGTATACAATTTAATATAATTATATAATTTATTATATATATGGATATATGTGTTATAAGCTTTCAATTTTCATGAAACAATAAAATCATTCATGAGAAAGGTAACGTAAAGCTATTTAATAAATTTTAAACATTAATGAAGGTAGCATTTATGGTTAACAATCCGTACTAGCTATGCTTGCTTTGAAAGAAAAATCAAAAATTAATTTAAAATTAAACTAACATAAAAGAAACAAGAGAAAAAAAAATCTTAAACCAAATTTAAATTAATATAAAATTATTTTAATAAAACCGTACAATGTAAATGACAATAAAAGTAGTAGTTGTAACATTTAAAAAATGAAATCCATCTTTACATTTAAGTCGTGTACACAATTTTATTCCTAGTTTAAAATATAGTATATTTTATAAAATAATAATCTATATTGCATCGAACCTAAGTTAATATAAAACTAATCAATAAGTTTTTACAATTAAAATCACAGTGAAGGTATACCAACTGCTCAATCTCTACCATCACTCCTTTAATCATTGGAGCGTATTTTTTACTCATTGGAGTGATGTCTAGATGGAAGAGTTCAAAATATATATAGGTAGGATTCCAATAACTGCTGATATCTTTTTGCAAGCATCAATTGAGCTTCTTTAATCATCAATTGACTAATCTCTTTCACTCTCTTCAAGTCATTGCAAATAACAGTAACTTTAATATTCTTCTTTAGCTTAGATGCATTGCTAGAATTATCTCGAATCTTATCTGTTTCTTGCTATTGAATGCTACCAGATCCTTTTAGTAGACCAAACAAATTTTCTAAAACAAAAGAATACATATGCAATTAAATAGGCAAGATAAAACGAGATGCATTCTAATTTATCCTAAACTTTCTAAGAATGTCATGTTATGTTATGCTCTAATCCTATATTTATTGATGATGTCATGTAATAATGCAAGTTGAAAATGTATAAAGAAAAATAAAAGAAACTGAGTTGGAAAATGGTTGGTCGATTAATAGGGTTTAGTTCAAATACAATTCTTTTTTCAAAATCCTTGTCTTTGTTTTTATATTAATGGACTAATAATTTCACCATTTTAAAATATTTCAAATTGACGAGATGTCTTGGGAATATTCTATGCAAATATTTTTTTTCAAAATAATAATATTTTTTCTTATAAAATAACAAATATGCTTATTCTTTTCAAAGTGCATGATATATTCAAAAGAAGAGATATGGAAAAAATACTGCTGTTGTATCCTAAGCAAAAGAATAATACTAAATGTTGAGTTTTTTTTAAGGGTATGACTCTAACTTGGATAGTTACTATCTTCAACTATTTGTGCAAATTTTTTAAGATAGGTCTTGACTTCTAAAGGTCATAGTCCTTAAATTGCCCTCATTTAAAGAATGAAGATTTAGCTCATAAATTGATCACAAGCAGGGATAAACTTTTTCCCACAAAACTAGTAACAAGGCTTCACTTTCTAACTATTCTCAATGAAGTCATCAAGTGTCACAACTAAGATTGTGACATGAAGGCAGAGAAAAGAAATAAGTTAAAAAATAAATATTTTTAAAAATGAATTGTAACCAATTTAATTTTTTAGGGAACAATTGGAAAATCCATTTTTTATCTTAATATAAAATAAAATAATCTACAACAACAAAATAGGTTTGAGAGTTGAATTATATTTTGAGAAGGATGAAAACTTTATCCTTGACTTCCTAACAAATCAATCCTAAGATTACCTTTAGTCAAATTATGCAAATTGATAATAATTTTTAAAATATTTGTTTTATTCTTTTTAATACATAAGAAGAAATTAAATCAAAGCAATATATTTTTACATAAATGAATAAATTAAAAAATAGTAAACAAAGAGAACAAATATTGTGAAAATTAATTTTGACTTGATAGATTAATTCCTAAACCTACATTTCCTTTAGTACAATGAGAAAATCAAAATCATGTAGTTCTCTAAAAATAATTGCGTGTTAACTAATTTAGTGAAAAAAGACAATTTATAAAGAAAAATAAAATCCTTATAAAAAATGTAATGTAAAGCTACTTAATAAATCATGAACATTAATGAAGGTAGCATTCATGGTTAACAATTCGTACTAGTTATGCTTGCTTTGAAAGAAAAAACCAAAAATTAATTTGAAATTAAACTATAACATAAAAAAAATTAGAGAAAAGAAAACATCTTGAACCAAATTTAAGTTAATACAAAATTATTTTAATAAATCCATACAACATAAATGACAACAAAGGTAGCAGTTGTAACATCTTACAAATGAAGTCCGTTCTTACACTTAAATCAAGTACGCGATTTCATCACTAGACTGATAATTCATGATGGAGAATATTTCAAAAATTATTGTTATTTAAAAATTATTGTTAGTAAAAATAAGGTATCCTTTTTAAAAGAACACTTGGTTAAAAATACAAGTCTCGACGCAATAATTATCATATCGAAAAATAAATAATCGAATATCTTAAGTCGCGTTTAATTAATAAAATCCTACTATATTACTTATACATGTCTACTACTTATTTCTATTATGCGGAATCCACAAGATAACACAAATACTAAGATGTCATAAATTATAGAAAACTTATAATTATATATTTCATATATATATACATACTTAGTTGAGTATACTTAGTTGAGTTAAGTTAAGACATATGTCTTTTACATACTTAATTATATATATATATAAATATAAATATATATATATATATATATATATATATATATATATATATTTCGTCATATAATATAATACAAGACGATATACTACTTAATTATATTACAATTATTCAACTATATTACAAAATATATATTATAAATATGGCTTTAAACATCTTATAAAAAAGTACACACAAACATTTCAGTTAAAGGAATCACGACGTTTCAGTTATAAAATTTTATTTAAGATAACATTGATTATTTAATTTTTATCATTGATTATTATATGGATTAAATAGATATTTATTTTAATTAAATTTATTCTAAGATTGATAGATAAAAGAAATTTTTTTAATAAAATAAGAAAACAAAATTAATTAAAAAATATAATATATTAAAAAATATATTTTTTAAAACTTAAATTAGTTTAAAATAAATCAGTAAATCTTTATGATTAAAATAATAACTATAATAGTATTTAATTTTTCTAAAATAATAATTAAAAAATCAATATATATATATAAAACCAAATCAAAGTATACCGATTAATTAGAAAATAGGAACACGGCCTATATGATTTATGAGAAAATAAAAATGGATCAAGAATTGATGACATGAAAATATTTATTACAAAACAGTGAAAAGAGAAAAAGTAAAACATGATAACATGATTTATGATTTATTTAGATTGTTAAAAGTTATTATATAAC